>VZTX01018099.1:0-121226 GCA_013400915.1 Pardalotus punctatus | reverse complement strand
CCAGGGTCAAACCTCGACAGCACTCCAGGAGCGTGCCCTTTTACCCATCAAAAAGCTTACTCACCAAGGAGAAGAAAACAGTGCCGAGCTGAGCCTTCCCACAGTGAAAAAGGAGAAGCGCTGTTCCCCCCACTGCCTCACCCAAGTTCCTGATGGTCCTGTCCTCCCCTCCCCACACCCAGCCAGCTTTTTTTCTCTTACAAAATTAGTTAATAGTCCTTAAGTATCTGGCCATTTGTAAAACGTAGCAACAGGAAAAAGGGAAAAATTCCACCTCCTCCCCAACCTTCAACACAGTGCCTCAAGGCCACACCAAACCAAGACCTCCTGTTCTTGGGCCTGCAGCATGAGCCCAGGGCTCTGGAAGGTAGCTGGGACTGGAAAAGCTGGGTCCTGAGGCCTTGAACAGCTGGAAAAAGATCTAGCCCTTGGAAAACCACCAGGTTTGGCTGCTCAGGATGAAAGGTGTAAGTAGGAGCCAGGGTTTGGACTTGTTCCTACATGTGCTTCAACCTCTGAGTTGGAGCTAGGACATTTGAAAATACATGCCTGTAAGTGCATGTGCCCTGGAAGGGGGTGAGACATCCCTTCCTATGCCATTCCCTGAAGGACTCCCAAACGAGCAGGGCATAGGCAGCCTCCATGGAACACCAGTGATCAGTTTGTTCCTGAAGACACCATGAGACCTCACAAAATTCATAATAATTATGATAGACTCATTCTATCATTAGGGCAGGGAAATACCGGTGACTAGACATCCTTCTGTTTTGTGTCCACACTTTGCATCAGTTCCTGCCCACTTTTAGTGTGTCAAAGTCTCTGCAACGGGCTCTGCAAACCTGTGGCCTTGGATCCAGTGAAGTTTTGCCACTTCTCTGGGTCAGGTGAGAATCACGCCCCGGGTCCTCAGAAGAGTTTCTAAATTTTCACAGGGTTCTACAACATTAATTTCCTCTAAATCACTTTTTCCCTCTCTGCTGATTAGTCCTTTCTGCCTTTAATACATTTTTAGGCTCTGCAGCCTCATAAAACTTCACACAGAACATTTCGCTTGGTTGGTGTGGGCAGGAAATTACTGCCATTTTTCACTTCTTCAGCCCAAGAAGGTATTTACTGGGCCCATCATCAGTGGGCAGTTGCACATTGGCCTTTCCAGCACCATCCCCAGAGAGGTGTCAGCGCCAGCAGCCAGTGCAGAGAAGAACCCAAGCTCTTTATTTTGACTGGCCTGGGAAGGCAATCTGAGCATTTCAACAACACAACATCTCCAGACAAGCCCTCATCAGCATCTCAGCAGGGCAACGAAGGGTGGAGAAAAACACCCTGGCTTCCACCAAAGGTTAGCAGCAACCCAGATGCATATGTTTATGGATATAACACATCCTGCCCTACTACAGCTGATTGAGTGTGAGCACTCACATCCCTGGAATACCTCCATGCTTTGACACCTCTCTGACGGTGTCAAAGTCCTTCTCCCTGAGAAGGACACCTGGAGATACCTCTCCGTGGGAGACTTAGAGAGGAGCTTTGTGGCAGAGCACAAATACAAGTGTAGGACTTGTAAGTGTCCACCAGGCTTTGTCTTCTTCCTTGATTTTGATTTAAGAGCTGCTGGAAATGAACCGAGGTGTGCCCAGGTGAGCAAGAAGGCCAAGGGCACCGGGCCTGTACCAGCAATGGTGTGACAGCAGGACCAGGGCAGTGACCTGCTGGGCATTGCTGAGGTACCTCCAGTCCTGGGGGCAGTTCTGAGCTCCTCCCAACAAAGACAGGGGCTCAGAGGGGCCCTTCTCTCATTCCAGAGAAGGGGATGGAGCTGGGGAAGGGGCTGCGACACCAGAAGCAGCTGAGGTAGCTGAGGGGTCTCTGAGTGGAGAAAAGGAGGCTCAGGAGGAACCTTCTCACTCTCTATAACTCCCTGATAGGAGAGTGGACCCAGGTGGGGGTCAAATTCTTCTACAAAGGAGCAAGGGATAGAACAAGAGGAAATAGTTTCAAGTTGTGCTATCAAGGAGAGGTTTAGGTTGGATATTGGTAAAATTCCTTCCCTGGAAAGGTTGTCCAGCCCTGGCAAAGACTGCCCAGGGCAGTGGTAGAGTCCCCATCTCTGGATGTGGAACTTGGGGACACAGGTTAATTATGGCCTTGGTAATGTCGGGGATCAGTTGGACTTGATGACCTTAGAGGTCTTTTATAACCATTTAATAATTCTGTGATTCACCATTTAAGAGGTGTAGTTGCATTGTTTTAGGATTTTCCTTTCTCTCTCATGGAGAATATAGATAAACTGTACTTTCTTAATCTCTGTGTTTTGTGTTAGAGGTGTACAAGCCATAACCAATAGGTCTTTGGGGGTGGATTGTCTTTGGCCAATAGACACTTGTTTATTACTGTGTATAAAAAGAACTTCTTGTAAATAAAACTCTCTGCTTCGCCATCTTGAAGCCTGTCTGCCTGACCTCTCTGCCTGCTTCCACAAATCCCATGAACAACAGAAAAGCAAACCATAAAGAGGAATAATGAAAGGCAAAGACCAACATGTTGGGTGAACAGCTTCCTCCTCCCCTTGCTAAGTGCATAATTTTGTGAGGTTTGTAGATGGTAAGACAGGGGCTCAAAGATGCAGTTCTTGGAGAAAGCTTCAGGATGTGTTGAACAGCTGGGAAAAGGCCCATTCTCCTTGGCTCTACAGCAGTTCCTCATGGGACATTCCTTTGTATTTTATTCAGGACAGCTTGAATAAAATGACAGTATTTTATTCAGGACTTCTACCTGATGAGCTGCACCCCTTCTCTGTGACAGAAAGAGTTTGCAATGCTCAGTTATTTGCACAAGATGATGGGGAGAGAGCCTTGTCCTTCCTTGTCTGCAGAGCTGTGGTCTAAGGTTTACACCCCCATCCCTGGTGTTGCATAGGATTGTTCCATCCAAGATGTAAGAACTCATGTGTGCCCTGGTTGAACTTGGTCGAGTTCCTGTCAACCCATTTCTCAGGTCCCAGGTCCCTCTTCTGAGTAGCAACCTTGAGCTCCAGTCCATTGGCCCTACCTAAGTCTACTGCTGTCCACAAGCTTTCTGGGAGCAAACTTCATACAAAGGTGATCAGTGAAGACATTCACTATTATCAATGCCAGCATTGATCACTGGGGAATACACTAGTTACTGGCTGCCAGGTCGACTTTGCACCACTTACCATAACTCTCTGGGGTGTTTGCACCAGAACTAGCTACTTGTGACTCACTAAATTGTGGTGAGAACCAGAACCACAGAATAATTGAGGTTGGAAGAAACTCTGGAGGTTGTGGTCCAACCTCTGCTCACAGTGGGGCCAGAGCTCTCTCAGATCAGGTTGCTCAGCCCTGCCTTTATTCTACAAGTTCAGCTCAGCCTTACTGATGCTGCAGCTCTCCCTGCTTTAATTTAGAAAGAGCAAACTGTGACCTCCATAGCAATGTGTGTTAGATCATCCCATACCTTCCAGCCCAGAGTTGTGAAGGCAGGGAAAAACAAACCAGGTGCTCTGTAG
This sequence comes from Pardalotus punctatus, assembly GCA_013400915.1. NCBI lineage: Eukaryota > Metazoa > Chordata > Aves > Passeriformes > Pardalotidae > Pardalotus > Pardalotus punctatus. The sequence continues at coordinate 117,700 of VZTX01018099.1, read as the reverse complement.
CTAAATATACTGTTCAATCAGGTTGCTCCAGTGTTCCCAAGTTGTTCACTAATGTTATCCTCTGATCCCTAAATCCTTCCTGTGTGCACATGCACACCCGTAACAATAAAGAGGCAAGGCTGCAGGTGCTCCATGCATCATTTTAATAGTCTAATGACCTCTGCAGCCTGACAGACTGATATTCCAGGAGACATGAGGATTTCTGATATTTAAACAGAAAATAAGGAGAACAATCCCAGGGCTCTTCCAATGCCTGAATTCAAGGGCATCCCCCAAAGAGAGCCAGGGTTGCAAAAACTCTCATTCATCATGAGACTTGAAAAGGATTTTGTAAAGGAAATTAAATACATAGAACATCTTCCTACTCACTAATTAAATGATTCATCATTTGCTCAGTCATCCACATCTTCTTTCACATTTAGACTTCAAGCTCTTTCGGGCAGATGTTGCTTTTACTCTGTTCATCTATGCTGAAGTCTCCAACAAACACTGGGCATAACTTTTCCAGATGAAGAAAGATATCCTAGAATCACAGAATGATTTGAGTGGAAAGGACCTTAGAGCACATCTTGTTCCAACACCCCTGCCATGGGCAGGGACACACCTTCCACTGGATCAGGTTGCTCAGAGCCCCATCCAGGAGCACTCCTTCAGACACCTCTGTGCGAAGAAAAGCAGAGGAAACAGAGCATGGTGTCTTCTAGGTTAGTTGAGTGAGTGCGGTTCAGCTCAGACCTCTCTGTTCAGGAAGTCCCCTCTTGAGGTTCAGACCTCAGAGGGACACAAGCACCAGGAGGTGCCTGTACAAACTTCTGGAAATTCCCAGCAAGTCATTGCAAATCTCCCATGTTTCACCATTGAGGGTCATGCTGCAGACTGCAAATCCCTGATCTAAACCCTTCAGACATGTTGGGCTTCAAAAACATCTGGAGCTGATCCTGCTTCCCTGCCTGGTTTGAGGAAAGCAATGTGGCTTCTCTCTTTCCCCATCACCACCAGCAACAAACAGACTAGCTTTTGGGAGCATTTGGGTGGTGGTAAGGAATAACACCCAATCATTGTGCAATTAATATAAGATTTAGAACCCACAACCCAACAAAATTACCTTGTCTCCTGTAGTTTGTGCAGGATGCTTCTGTCTCTGGCTTTCCAGGTGTGCTCCAGCTTTCTCACCTGTACTTCAGCATTTGCAGGAAGGTTTGATGTGCACAACCCAACAACTGTGACGACACTGCCACGGGTTGCCCAGAGAAGTTGGGGCTGCCCCATACCTGGAAGTGTTCAAGGCTAGGTTGGATGGGGCTTGGAGCAACCTGGTCTAGTGGAAGGTGTCCCTGCCCATGGCTGGAGGTTGGAACTGGGTGAGTTTTAAGGGCCCTTCCAACCCAAACTCTTCTATAGTTCTATGATTCTAAGCATTTCCAAGCATTTCTAGATTTCCTGCCCTTCAGAATAAGAAAACAAAGGCATCACAGATGAACAAAACTTGCAGATTATTAGACCTTGTCTCCTGAGTTCTGCCTGTGCATTGCCTGCCTCAGGATTTGGAGGCTAGTTTGGGGGAGCCATCTGAGTTGTGAAGTAACAGTGTGATCCTGAAGATGGAAAACCAATCTTCTAGGAAAAATGCAACCCATAGGTCTGGCTCTGTAGGAGTGGCTCCATATGTGCTGCTCCTCACAAGTTGTTTCTATTGCTCATAGGGAAGAAAAAAGCTTTTACAGCAAGACTTACCTCTACCAAGGGAAGCCTGCAGTGTGAGAATGGAACCCTATGCTCACTTCTCTTCCTTTAATCTAACTGGAGCTTGAAACAATCAGGTAAACTGCACTGCTAACATCTCTGCTCTTTTCCCTTCAGCCTTCATATCCTCACCCCACCTCAAGAGATGGCTGCTGGGATACTCATTTCAAGCAGCTCATTGCAAAAGGTGCATCAGCTGTTGAACATCCCAAACACTGCCAGAAGAGAACTTTTGAAGCAAATACCCAACCCCAAGCCCTGGTCTGTCCATGCAGCCACCACCCTGCCAGGCAGGTGTTGCAATTCCCACCTGCTCAGGAGAGAAGCTCACAAGGACAGGAAAAGATCACTCTGCATGCCTTGGTGACTTTGCAGCTAATAATTTCCAGATGTTAAACTATTCTTCGCAAGCACCACTCCTATGTGACTTCCCAGCTTTCTTCCACACTGCTGAGAATGAGGGACAAGCACCACTCCCATCCTATCCCTCATTTGGGAACCATCCCTGAGAGCAGCTCAGCACCCAGGATCCATGATGTTTTAATGACTCCTTGGTACCAATCAGACCATGCCCTGGGAGAAGCTCAGTGCTGGCTAGTCGTTAATCCAGACAGGCACCTTTTTGACTTTTGTGCTGGACTTTCCTGGTAGACAGGGTGATGGGGGCACACAGGAAAGTTTCAAAGTATAAACCCCAAAGCAACCTCAACCTCAAAAAAGTGTAAATGAAAGAAGCATGTGGTTGACGTAAATTATTTATAAACTGAGACTCACTGGAAACAGGATGGAATTGAACCAAATTCCTGTTTCTAACCCATCCCTCTCCCCACAGCCTGTCACCTGAGCAGTGTGTCATCAGCCAGCAGCCTGGGCACTGACTTCCCCAGGATCAGGGTCTAAGCTATTGCTGAGTGCACAAACTGCATGCCTCAGATAGAAAGTATGTCCTAGATTCCCAAAGCTACCTGGAAGGTGGTCTTCAGAGATGTGGAAGTGTTACTGTATGGTGGGCACAAGGAGAAAGCTTGGTTGATCCTCTTTTTCCCTGCAAAGGACTCCAAGTATTTTGCCAAGAAGCATCATGGGGTGGACACTTACCCTTATGTTTTCACCTCTACAGTCAAAGGGAAGGCAGCCAGGGAAAGCAATGTGCTGTGTGTGTGGGAGGGATGCTCCAGCTCCCCAGAACCAGAAGCCCTGAAAGGTTGGAGCTAACCTCAACAGCTGGGTTTCCACCTAGGCTGAGAGGTGCAAGAGAGGGAGGAACCTAGCACTCAGATCATTGCCATCCTTTGGCACACCAGATACTCCAATTCAGCTCAACCTCTCCTCAGAGATGAGCAGCAGCTCATTGGGCAGCAAGTGCTATCCAGGTGGAACCTTCACAACACCACGTCATATAAGGATAGAGGGTTCTGATCCATCCCTGCTCCAACAAAAACAATAGCTGCAACAGCAACTGGACATCACACTGAGCCATGGGGACCAGCACTCCCATGCTCCTTTCCTGGCAATGGCAGTCTCTTCCTCTCACGTAGCTGGAGAAGAGAAGAAAAAAGCATACAGAGGTAGGGATAAGGAACAATTTGGGAATGTATGAGTCCCAGAAATGTGAAATTTTAAGACGTAGATCTATTCTGAGCCACCAGAAACAGTCTAGACTGGCTAGGTCTATGACTTCAAGTTGAGCAGGTTTCTATTCCTTCTTTTAGGGCATTTTCAAAGATCAAACTTTGCAGGACTTTCTCATCTATAGATTCATTCCTGGCCAACCCCCACAGCAGCCTCTGATCTCCAAATTCTAGGGAAAGTCTGTTGGCCAGTCGCGTGGGCTGGACCAGCTGACCACCAGGGATGATCAGCAGCTCGTCGGCGGTGTCTGCTAGTGTCCCTGAGCATCAGGTTCACTGCAGTCGGGGACGGTCTCCCCCAGCCGCGAGCTGCACCTCTCTAGGAATGGCAGCCACGCTGTCCCCAAAAGCCGGAGTGCTGCAAAGAGAGCGTTCCCTCGCCCGGACCCCCCCAATCAGACACGCAGTCACACGGTGGTCATGTGCTTGGGGTCAAGGGTGAGAGACCCCAGCCGCAGCTGGGCACCAGACTTTTATTCTGAGGGAAACAACCAATCTCAGAATGGCACGGGGGAGGAACCAGGGAGGGACAGGGACAAATCGGGAAGGAGGAAGGGAGGAAAGAGGGAGATATGAAAATACCATTATGAACTGAGGGACAGGGGGAGCTCGACCCCTCTCTGGGGCAATCTACCTGCAACTCTACCCCAGGGCGGTTCTATTCTCTAGGTCTCCACAAATTCCTCAGGGGGGAAGAAACTCTCTGGGCTTGAACCACCGCTACAAAAGTCTAGGTGTGGCTAACAGGAAGAGCCCCATCCCCTTCTAGGTGACAAGGCAGCCCCTGGAAGAATGTGGTTCAGCTCAGCTGCTGCTTTTAGACACTCTTGCTACAAAAGCATGAGCCTGTAGTGATGCTGGTGAATTTTGTCTTTTCTTTTTATACCCTTTTTATACATTTTTATATCCTTTCCCTTTCCTGGTACCCTCTGTACACACTCCTTGTACCCTTTACAAACACTCCTTGTACTTTAGCCCCACATGTTTATAACTCTTGTAGTCTGATATTTAGCTTGGTTTGGGGTCTTGCAAAGTGAAGAAGACCAAACAGTCACACTATCTCAGAACTAGAGACTCCAACTTTGGACCGAGTCTTCTCTCTGGAATGTGTTTTTGTAAACTAGCCTGTAGTCTCATTTAGGGGGGGTAATTGGAATAGGGGGATAATTACTTCATTTATAACATTGCTTATTGGGGGATTCTAGGTAGACATGCGAATTTTGTGAGGTCCATAAAAATTCGGTACGCGTTTTACGGGGGGTCACTCTTGCTTGTGTGCTCTCGTGCTTCTCAGTGTGTTTCCACCTTTGACAAGCTGAGCACCTAGCATCCTGTTAAACTGAGGTAAATTCCCTTTTCCCTTTACTGCTGTGTCTGCTTCATATTTTCACCAGACAATAAGGCATCAGTAGGAAAAGCAATCATGTGTCATTTGTCACAACAAAAAGCTACCAAGAGCAGCAGGCAGCATGCAGGAAGGAATTGTTTCCCGGTCTGGTGGTTAAGAGCTCATGGTTGATCCTCCACCCAGGTCCGATGCTGCAGAAGGATATGTTACCAGGTTTGTTCTTGTGCTGCTCCTGCAAGTGATAATCCTACTTTTATTAATATTCTTCTCATAGGAGCAATACAGGATGCTACAGTTTCAGTGACTAGAAAATTACTTGGGTTTAAGATGTGTAAAATTTAAAAACCACAGAGGGAGGAAAGAACAGGAACTTTTTCCCAAGCTTTTTAATTTAATTCTTAGGGAATTAGGGATACATGTGATTTGAAAGAACAAAAATATGGAGCTGGAAAGGAGTTTAGGAGCCTGAGTAGACCACCCTCAGTCACTGAGACAGGATGGGACATCTCTCAGGGTGTCTACAGCCTAGAGTCTGCTGGGCTGGAGAACAGTTTTTGGGGAAAGAACCTGGGATAATAAAGACAAACCATGTTGTGGGTGGTGGTGGCAGGAGTGGAGCCAGCAGGACCAGGGAAGTGATTCCTTTTTTCCATTTGGCACTTGTCAAACAGGGCTCTGGAACCAGTTTGGGCTCCCCAGTACCAGGTAAATGGTGAGAGAATACAGTGAAGCCACTGGGCTGGTTGGAACTGGAGCTCAGGGCACTCAAGTAGAGATTCAGGCAAAGAAGGGATGGTATAGAGATGAGAGAGGGACAAGCTCTCATGGGAGATGCTCAGTGATAGGAAAAGAGTCAACAACAAAGTTAAGAGGATAAGAAAATCCCATTAGGAAAACCTTTTCCCCATGAAGGTGTCAAACAGTGAACAGGGTCTGGGTTAGGGAATCTCCACCTTTGGAGATACTTGAAACTCTCCTGACAAAAAAACCTGGACAACCTCAGATCAAACTTCAAAGCTGGTCCTTCCAGTCTTTTTTACTCTATCATTATATAGGGAAGAAATTCTTCCCTGTGAGGGTGGTGAGGCCCTGGCACAAGTTTCCCAGAGAACCTGGGACTGCTCTATCCCTGGAAGTGTTCAAGGCCAGGTTGGACAAGGCTTGAAACAATCTGGTGTAGTGGAAGGTGTCCCTGCCTATGGGAGGTGGGTGGAATCAGATAAGCTTTAATGTCCCTTCCAACCCAAACCATTCTATGATTCCATGTCTTTGTTCTCACACTCTCCAGTAGCAGGGATTACAGTCTTCTTGGATGACCTCCTCTAAAATTCCCTACTCCTACAGTTCTGATCCCCTCCTCTAATATTCCCTAGTCTACAGTTCTGTTTTTCCTAAATACCCCAACTTCACATTGTCTGTGTGGGAGCGTGTTTCTTCTCATCACAGGGTGGTGGATGTGTAGAAATGAGACCTTTCCTGTTCTCTTTGGATCTTGTTAATGCTTTGCAGGAGATGCATCTCTTTTTTAATAGCAGTACCTCTGACTCCGGCATCATCTCTGCTGGGGAATCTCTTGGCTCCTCTCCCACCCCTCAACCCCACACAGAGCCAACTTCACATTTCCCCTTTGGGACACAGCAGTGTTTTACCTTCATCTTATTGGAAAACCAGTTTCAAATTCCAGCTGAGATCAGATGGATGAAGAGAGCTGTATCTGTTTTTATAAGGTATCAGCTCCATCAAGGGGAGGAGGTGGAAGCAGAAGAGCTGCTGTCAATGTGACAGATGGGCACGGTCCAGTCCCAGGCCAAATTCACACCTCATCATAACAGCTTATTAACCAGCAGATCAACAGATCAAGTAGCAACCCACCCCACCATGTTGCAGCCCTCATATAGACATAGAAAGATTGGTGCATATGTTCCACTCCTAGAGGTAATTGGGATATCTGAAGTTTTATCTGCTTGTGGTGTTTATCAGAGCTGATCACACAGTGACTGGGTGAGATGCTGTGCAGATTTTTCTCATGATCCTTAGAAAGTGGGACAAGATGAAACAGTTTCGGTTCCAAAAACACGCTCAAGAAATGTACTTGGCCATAGGACTGTGGATACATCTGCTGCAATTTAATGAGCCTCCCTTGAGAGCAGCACAAAAGCCCTGTTCAGGAGCTGTGCAGAGCAGGGGCCTCTCCCTCCAATCCTAGGCAGAAAGAGGGAGGATAGGACAAGGAAGGATAAGGCACTACTGTAGTGGGCTGAAAATACAGTTCCACTTTGGCTCCAAAAATATTTTGGCATAACTTGTTAACATGAATTTTATCTGTTAATGCTTTCAGCCTGATACCACTGGGAATCCTAATTTTTGTGAGACTTACCAACAGGAAATCCCCAAGCTGAAGCGTTTAGCTGTAATGAACTTATTGTATATTCAAGCACTGAATGTCAATTTGGACCATAATGTCAAAAATAAGCACTAAGAGAATGCAACTAGTCCCTGGGGTCACCTGTCAGGAACTCCAGAGTGAAATTGGCCAGATATAGACCAGCAAAGCCTTGATTTATATTTTTCCCTGTGCAAATATAACAGCTAAGATGGAAAAAACCTATGATGTCTTGGAGAGGAGCCCCCTCATCCTTTCTCTAGCACCTTCCCTACTTTGCACAGGATTTCCTTGGCTGGGGAGGCTTCATTAGAGGCTGCCCAAAGAGTTCTGGAGTAGTCAGATGTGTTGGGAGGCTAAATCCCTCTATTAGTAAACATCTAAACCACAGCCACTTGTGTCATTCTGCAAGCCTAAAGTCCCAGGCACAATCAGGATTCCCATCCTCCCAGAGACACAGGTGAAGCCAAGATCTCACCCCTGTGCTAAAGGCACACAAGAACTAACCCAGAGCCTGGGATGCCAGATGATAGGTGCACAGGGGCAAGAGGAATAACACAGCACCTTTACCAGTCACGTGACCAAAATGCTGCCCCTGTTCAAGGGCTGTTCATAGCTTGTGCCTGGGATTTCATCCACACTCTTACATCAGCCTGGATTCAGACAGATGCAGGGAGGCTAAAGTGGGAAGCAGGGCAACTCCATTCATTTCTTATGCTCCATCCCAAGCACTCTGGGGTGAGCGTGGTGGTGACCCAGTCTGCCTTCTCCGTGAAAATTAATGAAATCAGTTGGGTTGATTTTCCTCCTCAGGACAGTGAGCCTGAGGGGGAGGGAGAAGACGAGGCTGGGGATTTCCCCACAGTTCCCACCATTTGATTTGCCCCTCAAAGTCCTGGTTTACACCCCTTTCCCCGCCCAGTTGTTTCATATGCATTAGGTTATTTTAATATGTATCACTATCTGGAAAGTTCTTCATTCTTTGTACCCCCATTGGTTCATTCAAATGTACTCCTCCCCCTGTTTCGTTATATTGGACACTTGCTGTTATATAATCCTTCCCCATTGGTTAATTTGTTGTTCCTCCCCTTTCTGCTCCCCTTAAACCCCTTTGTAACAACCATTCTTTTGTTCTTTTGCCACCCCCATCTTGTTGCTGTTCTGCTGTCCCTCCTGGGGTGGAGAATAAAGACTTGGTCTTCGTGGTAACTGGACCCTTCCCGGTTCCTCTGTCTCCACTGCGTCACTACATTGTTTTCGCGTACTGCCAGACCCAGCTGGAGTCTAAGCGAACGGCTCCCCTCTAGTGAGCAGGAGCTTGCCAACTGGACAAAAAGGGACCCATAAGCAGTCTCTGCCAAGGCACGCATGTTACAGTCACGTGCTGACCACCAGGCAGTCAAGCAGGCAGCGACAGGTGAGAGCTGATTCTCTTCTGCTGCCTGTTGCTCACTGCACCCACAGAGCAGCACCCACAGGGCATGCAGTGCAGGCAGCACAGGCTCACCTCCACAGAGGGTAACACCGTCACCCGGGGCTGGAGAAAGGGGGTGCTCAGTGGAAGATGAAATGGTACAAGCCATGTGCTGGATTTTAAAATAATTCCAAACTAGATGAGAAGAATACAATGCAAATCATCAGCTATTCTGAGCTGGAAGGGGCCCACAAGGATCATTATGTCCAAACAAATGCCTGAGAATGTTGTCTAAATACACACCATTTCTAAATAAATAGTTTTGTTGAATTCTTTATTCAGTAGGTGCTAATGATATTCTTTTTTTGTTCTCCCTAATTAATGTCACATTCCCTTAGGTTTCTGCCTAAATTCTTCTCACAGAAACTCTATAACATCTTATAGTTAGATGGATGGAGAAAATACTTGGAGAAAAGGAAGGTGAAGTTTGGTTCCTCCAACTGAAGGTTGTGAGACTTAAGTCTTAAAAAAATTTAAATAAAATAAATATAAATCTTCATTCATAACTCTACCCCATAATTCTCTAACCCGTTTGTGGTGAATCTGAGGATGAGATCAGACCTTTATTTGCTTGATGGAGCTTTGAACTTCCTCTCCCTTGCACATGCAGACATGTAATCATCTGGCAGACCATGGCCATGCACCCCCATGAATTATTGAGGTCAGGAATGGGGTTTGCAGGGCACTTGCATCCTCTTTTCCTCCCTGCAAACACTCAGCCACATGAGGAGGTGGTCATCTCCATCCTTTGACCACTCCTCCTTCTGGCTTCCAATCACGGGGAATAGTTCAGGCAGGAAGCATTTGCCCTAGCCAAGTAATTAAGAATCAACCATGGAGACTTCATGTTCTTTCTCCTCTCCTCTGTTCCAGTGGCTGCTTGTGTGATTCAGATTTCAGAGCCTCTAATTTGCTCCACTTTCACAAACTACACCAGCACCAAAATTAAAGTGAGGGATATTAAGTCAAACTAAAGCCACACCTGTTTCACACTGGTTTTGTCAGGGAAGAAGGTAGTTCACAGAATCATTTAGGTTAGAAGAGATCACTAACATTATCAACTCTAACCATTCCACCAGCACTGCAAAACCCACCACTAAACCTTGTCTCCAAATGCCACATCCACATAGCTTTTAAATCTTTGCAGGGATGAGGCCTCCACCACTGCCCTGGGCAGCCTGTTCAGGGGCTGGACAGCCTTGTAATGAAAATAATCAAAAATTTTGGGACTCATTTGTTTTGGCAGGTAGGGAAGGGTCAATGGTGTCTGTTTTGCTTGTTTTTCTTACGCTGAAAATCACAGCCAAGGCACAGGTTTCAAGATGTTTAGCCAAAGAGCATGAGAAATGTTCTTCTACTCCACTGCTCTCCAACGTGACAAACTCCAGTCAAGGCAGAAACACTTTTCATTAAGGCTGGAAGCTTTGCTGCACAGAGCAAGCTCATGCGCTCCAGTGCCTGATATCTGGCTAATGCCAGGGAGGGTTAAAGCTTCCCTCTTTCATCCTTTAAGTTACCAACAAAGCTGAGAGCATCTTGGAATTCTTACCCAGGACAAATCCTATCCCAATTTAGCAAGTCTCCTCAATGGACAATAGGGTAGCCAAACAACTGCTTTTCGTTGTCACACTATGTGCTATTGACAAAGTAATCACTATAAAAACAAGCCTGAGCCAAACCAGCCAAGGCCCTCCACTTACATCATGAGAACATTTCCTGCTAGCTCAGGGGAAAAGGTTATTAAAGGCACACTTGGAGGGAAAGGTAAAGAGTGCTGCCACAGGTTGTGGAGCTGCATTTGCCTTATATCAGTGTTCAAATTTCAAGAAAGGTGATCTGTGAAAGGAAGGATCCATCTGGTAGATGAGGAATATGAAATCCAAAGGTGAGATGTTAAATAGAGATGAGGTAGATGGTAAAAATGTGCAGCAGGAACATGGTTGAATGTGCTTAAACTCACCTGGGAATTAAATGAGAAGATGATGCAGTTTCAAGAGTTTTTAACTGCCCAAGTCAATACTCTGAACAGACATAGAATCACAGCATCATTAAAGTTCTAAAAGCTCTCCATGACCATGAAGTCCAGCTATTCCCCCAGCACTGCCAAAGCCACCACTAACCCATGTCCCCAAGTGCCACATCTACACATCTGTTAAACCCCTCCAGGAATGGGGACTCCACCACTGCCTTGGGCAGCCTGTGCTGGGGCTGGACAACACTTTGGGGAAAGAAAATTCCCTGATATCCAATTTAAACCTCCTGTGGCACATCTTGAGGCTGTTTTCTCTTGTCCTATCATTTGTTCCCTGGGAGAAGAGACCAACACCCACAGAGGACAAAAGGGAGATGCAACAGACATCAGTGGGTGGAGAAGCCATACATAATTCATAGGGCACTTTCGAGGCCATCTGAAAAATATGTGAAGCAACCAATCTTTCAAAAACAAGTATTTTTTTTCTTGTTACAAATGCAACAGGGAAACAGAAAATAGGGAATGTTTTTAGGGAAGCCACCGTACTGTTGCTTTCATCCTTCTCCTGCACAGAAACTGAAGGTGTCCTGCTTGAGCATACAACACAACCTGTGCTGGAGGAAGAACAGCCCATCACCAAGGAAGAGTAGTGTTTCTGCTCTTCAGACCAAATATCTTGGAACCAGAAGCACAGTCCTGTGTTTCTGGTAACCAGAAGAAGTGCATTTTTGGACTGCCCCATTTGGCCTTACAACTAGTGTGGCTTTACCTTTATTTGCCTCCAGAAAGGTGCCTTCTAATTCCATCACAGTGTCTGGAACATCCATCTCACCACACACAGTCCTCTGACACAATGCCTGTCCCATAGCAATCACAGCCATAAGGTCATAAGGAGGAACTCAAAACTCCTCTGTTGAGCTCAGCTCTAACACTCACCATTAGAACTTCATCTGGAGTGAACTGTGAAAAGAAAAAACACCAGCATTTTGGTTTTGAGGTGAAGGAACAAGAATCTGATGCTGTGCAGGTGTTGCAGTACAGTAGGGAACATCTCTGCCTTCTGCCAAGGACTGAGGACTTCTGCCCAGAGAAGCTGTGGATGCTTCATCACTGGAAGTGTTCAAGGCCAGGCTGAACAGGGGTTGAAGCAACCTGGTCTAGTGGAAGGTGTCCCTGCCCATGGCTGGGGGTGGAACTGGATGGGCCTTAAGGTCCCTTCCAATCTAAACCATACTGTGATTCCAATGTGCTTCTGGAGCAGAGTACAACCAGTAATTCCCATGGCAGAAACTCAGACTCATCCAGGCCCAGAAATGTTTTAACAGCAGGCATATTTGATTTCAGATCTCTCAGGATCAGGTGTCAAGCTGTGTCTGGAAGTTCAACAGTTCATGAACAGGAACCCTCAGCATTTTCCAGATAAGGCATCAAGACACAGGAGAACTTTCTAGAGAGCAATTTAGACAGTAGCGAACTTGGCTTATTGACACTCTTTTCAGCATTAGTTTAAACATCTGTGAAAGAAAGGAGAAAGTCTGTGAGATTACCCCAAAGCTGAGATGTTATTAAAACCTCCAGCAGATGCGCCATGTCACCTTGAGGAATTGTTCTCAGCCCTGAAAAAGGCACAACTGAACCCATAGAAAACAGATCCACATAAGGATCTTTTGCCATGCACTCATATCTCCAATTAAACTATTGAGGATGTAGCGGGCTGCAGTGAAATTTCACCATCATTGCAAATTTGCAAGGGGAAGAAGATTAATACAGGAAAATTATTTCCAAACCCAGGACCCATGTTCTGAGCAGAGCTAGCCAGGTCAGATGAAACTACAGAAGACAACCCCAAACTCTTGTCAAGAATTTTAGACCAACAACTGACACCAGACTCCTGAAAGAAAAACAAGAAAAGCAAGGGCTGGAAAAAAAAAAGATGATTTTTTGCAGCAGAGCTCCACCAAGGAGGACAAGGAAGTCTGTGCACGTCCTCCTTTGGAGATACCCTGTAAGGAAAAGGAAATTTTCTTCCCAAAAAATGCCTTGCTTGTAGCATGTGCAGATCTCAGATGAAAATAGAAGCACTTAGCATTGGCAGTATTGGCAGCAATCAACTGGCCAGCTAGATAGTGCCTTCCTGAAAGGAGAAGCCCAGAGAGACTCACATGCAAAACAGTCAACAAGAGATAGAGCTGGAATTCAGATCTGGGTAGGGATAAGTAACCCAACCATCTATCATGATGTCACCATCTTGCCACCTTCTGGATGAAGCAAGAAGACAGAAACATCTCCCCAAAAGCAGGAGTTCCTCTGCCTGTCCTGTCCACAAGGTGCAATCACCACACCCACATGCCTGGCAGAAGCACAATGGCTGGGCTGGCAGGTTTTCTACCTGCATCAAATCTGCATGTTCAAGGTTTACAGCCTTTCGTGCAGCTTAATTGACTGAACTACCTCATTGCTTTAAAAATAAACATATTTTGTATGAAATTTTGAGGCAGGTAGGAGTGTTCTATGTTTGTACATCTGTTTATATCAGCATCAATATGCTATGACAGTTCAGGAGTTGCCTATTGGTTCTCACCCATGGTTTCAGTTAACACCTGAGATGTGACCATACAACCTGATCTGCAAACTCCTTTTTAATAAAGACATAATAAACAAACCACACAAGGCAGCTGGCCAGATGGACTCATGAAGTCCAGGCTCAGCTCACAGTTCAAGCATCATCACCAAAAAATGCTGTGAGACCTAGAGTAGCTCTGCCATGAGAAAAAACAAGAGAAATAAGATTCTTCAGCCTGGAGAAGGCTCCAGGGAGATTTTAGAGCCCCTGCCAGTGCCTAAAGGGTTCCAAAAGAGCTGGAGAGGGACTTTGAACAAGGGCCTGGAATGACAGGACCAGGGAGAATGGCTTCCCACTGCCAGAGGTTACGTTTAGATGGGATATTGGGAAAAAATCCTTTCCTGTGAGGGTGGTGAGGCCCTGGCACAGGTTGCCCAGGAAAGCTTGGGGTGCCCCATCCCTGGAAGTGTTCAAGACCAGGATGGATGGGACTCTGAGTAGTCAGGTCTAGTGGAAGGTATCCTGCCCATGGCAAGAGGTGGAACTAGATGATGTTGAAGGTCCCTTCCAAGCCTATTCTATTATTCTGATTCTATTAAAAGTAACCTACTAAAGCAAGATTGAAGAGTCCCGCAGATTTAACATTGAGCCACTCAATGCCATATATTCACCACTAAACTGAGCAGCAGCAGAGCTGACATCTAACAATTATTTAGGGAAAAAAAAGCTTTCATACTATTTAATGAAAAATTGTAAACTAATGTTGCATTTTCCTATATACAAAATAAAGTGATATTAAAATAACCAACAATTAAAATATTTTATTAGATAACGCTTTTTCCCCTGGAAAATATTTTTTCACCTGGGATTAAGAACAGCTTACCTGCAGGCTGGAGGTGCTCATGGCTGCCCAGAGATACCAGCTAAACCAGGTAATTTCAGAGCAGACAGAGCACATGCAAACACTTCCACCTGAAAAAGGCCAAAATCCAGAAAGCAAGGCGACGTACCGTCTCTGGCCACTTGAAAGCTGACAGAATGAGGCACAGAAGAGCCCAAGGTTTATCTAGATCAAGTCCACTCTTCGAGTACCACCTCCATCTTATTCTTTCCATTCCTTATTCCTCACTTTCATGCAACTCTGTTTCAGTAATGTTGTTCAACACTGTAAAATAGCTTAAAGTAAAATTTCTCTCCTGTATCTTCCCCCTTTAGCTCCTGGACTATACAGATGATGCCTTGGCTTTTTACTCTCTGCTGACAGACAGACTGGGTGGAAGGAAAAAAAAACCCAAAAACAATCCAAAAAAACCCCTGATGATGCCTGGAGAGTCCCTGTAGCTCTTCACATTTCACTGCTTCCCACCAGAAACTGCCAAGTCACGGACAGACTCCTGACAAGACTCATGCAGCAGACTCCTGTTCAAGGCGCACATCAGCATTTTGGGCAGACATATGTTATTAGTTGGGATCACAGAAGATGCTGGATGTGTAGCAATGCTTCCCTGCTAAGGGAATACAGCATTTCCACTATCCATAAACGTCTACAAATCCAGTTGAATCCCAGCCCCAACATAGCCTGGACCTACTTTTCTAGCTGCATACCATTCTTTTGGGAGTAGCATGAACAGGGACTGCAGTACCAGCTCTTCTGAAAGGGGTTTTGGAGCCAGCAAGGCAGGCAGTTCTTCAGGCAAATCCTCTTGTCCAAATATTCACATTTGGAGCAATATGGATTTGATGAACAATAAGCCAAGGAGTTTTGGGGCTGGGAAGGACACTGTGGTTTAAACCAGGCTCATAAAGAAAACACAAAGGAGTCATTAAAGAAGACACGTAAGTTCAGATATATGAAATCAGTTTTATTTTATAAAGACAGATGAGCTTTCCTGCAATTGCCAACATAGCTTTAATGTATCATTTACTACGGGACATTCTGGTCTTGCGTATTTTTAATACCTGGTCAAGCAAGGATAAGCGAATGCTGTTGTGTTTGCTATAAAAATATAGTGGGATCTGATCTTCCAAAACTAATATGCTCAAAAATCTTAGGAATTCCTAATGAGGGGGAAAGATCGCTATTAAATGCTTTGTCCATTTGAAGACAGCTGCAGACATTTCAGAGTGTCACAGCTGTGCAGAAACCAAAAGGCTCTTGGAAACTGAAAGCACACTGTGATCTATCATCTCACCCTCAAACCTGGCTTGTTTCTCTTCTACTACACTATTTCCAAAGTAGTTTACAGAGGGTGAAAAAAAAAACACCAAAAAGAGAAAGCTATGCAGTGGCTGCAGTCTGTACAACCCCCCTCCTCACAGCCACAAGGAGCTGGTCAATGCCTCATTAGCCTTGTGATGCTGTCCCACCTCACACCACCTGCTACATGGAAAGTGGTAGAAATGGAAGAGAAACACAGGGATAATTTTAGGCTAACTAAAAATACATCCATAGAGAGCTGTCCGAGCAGCTTTGTGCAACAGATGCAAAAATCAACCGTGGTGTTTGACACATTAACAATTACAGGGCTTAAACAGGAACAGCAACACAACACTGGGGAGGAGAACTAGACTTCATTTGGTTTGTGCAACCTGAGAAAATAAGCAACTAATGAAAAAAAATAAAAAAAATTAAGTCCTACTTGATGTTCTACAAACCTAATTTCACATATTGCTTAATTGTGCCAAGATGCTCCATGTTCACCTACGAAACACAGTGACTTCACGACTACTCTTTGGGTTGCTTTGAAAAGTCACCATCACACACAAGATAATGCCTTTTTGTTATACAGGAACACGAGTGTGTGTACAAACAGGTCTGTGCTGCCTCAAGTGTGCCAGATCCCATCCCACAGGGTGCAAAACTGACCCAAAGTTACTGCATTTCACCTGAAATTATACTGGTATCAGAAGATGGTACAGGGCCCAGGACAGAGTATCTTATGCTCATCACTACTAAGTGCTGTGCTTTGAGGTGTTTATTTTTCCCTTTCTAGGCCAAAGCACACCAAAAGCTTCCTACCTATTCCTTCCCAAAGATGATGGCAGTGCTTTAAGCTGCTGCAGCACTTCCTTTGAGGAAGTTTTCATGAGGTTGGAACAGAGGAGCTTAATTTGGGGGAGAAGATACTCATGGATATGTCCAACTTTGCACCTGAAATCATGTTCAGTGTCTCAAAGAAACAACGCTGCCAAGTGCTCCCATCTAGTACATCATCCTTGCACAGACCAATGCCAACAAATTGCTGTAGAGAGGCTTGATCCACCCACTCAACTGCAGACACAACTGTTAAAAGCTAACAGAAGAAACGTGAATATGGTTTTAATACAACCATTAAGGTGTTGCCTGGAAAAATGCATATTCTAGAATAGCGCTATTATGTATACTGGTTCTCACATATACACCTTGTTTTGACAACAGAAAGCTGAGATTATACATATCCACATTTTTAAAAATTCAATTTTGTCTAGCCTTACAGTGCAGTTATGAAAAGACTAGGTTGTGGGTTCAAAAGAAAACATAAACCAGGGAGGGAAAGCCAGGCATGATGAAGTATTTTTATTCTGCTATATATTTTTATATTTCAGAGCTCACAACTGAGCCCAGATTCTTGGGTATACGATATAGAAAGCAAGAGCAATGAAATCTAAACTGAAACAAATACCAGGAATCACAAAGCAGGCTGCAAATTGCTTTCCCATTAGTGCAGCTGAACACACGTGGCAGTGGTAACCTACTCAACAGCAAACTGCACCTCCAGCAAACCACTGGAAGTTTCTTCCCTCAAAGTATAGATGATTAAACAAAAATATTAATTCAGATGAATAATGTTAAATGCCTCCTTTTTACAGAGGGTGGAGCAATTCCACACATTCACCTAATTTCAAAGTGCTGCCTTCATTCCCAGTCTTGGTTTTTTGGAAGATGTCTGAAGTGTCTCAGGGCACAGTATCCTCACAGCACACCTTGGAGGTGAACCCCATGTTGGTACCGGGTTCATTAAGTCTTTGCTAATGAGATGTGTGCCCAGCCTAAGTGGGGAATGGTCAGGCTGGGATTATTATACAGAACTTTAGAGGTGATTTAATCCTCAACATTTCCAGTTGTAGGAAAAGCAAGTATGGAGGAAAGGAAGAGTGGAAAAACCCCCAAATGCAATTTCTGATTAACCAGGTGCAAGGAAACTGCAGATATCACACAGGTGCTCATGCTCTGGCAAGTTCACACCACCAACTGAAGACTCCTCAGTGCAAACTAGAACTTCAAAGGCTACAGAGCACAGCCAAGACAAAGTTGCCCAACTGTAACAAATTCATGGTCTTTTTCTAATACTAACTACATTGCTCAAGCAAACACAGGAGTACATGGGAGAAGGTAAAGACATTTTATCATAGAAGTATTTTAAATTAAAGTTTTTTTTCTTCTGAAGAGATTAAAATAAATTTAACTCTAAATAATAATTAAGAACTTAACAAATATTCATGGAAGGGGCTGATTAGCACTAGAAGTTGTTTACAGGAAAGCCTTTATAAATGGATTCCAATGCCAAAGGAAAAAAAAAAAAAAACACAAAACATCCAATAGATTATTAATACCAGACATAAAGGGACTTGAAGCAGAATGAGAATTTAGCTGCACTGTGAATATGCCATGATCCTGTGTTACTGCGTGCAAGTCCATTTGTCTAACACCATAGGAACAGCTTTAGCTCTTTTTTTTTTAATTAATATAAAGAATAAGTGCAATTTTATTTATATTCCAGATCACTGATTTCACCTCAATGTCTGCTATCAAATTCCTGTCTGAGCTCACTTGTCCGAACTTTTACGTGGTCTGCGGAAGCTAGACATGTTCTCATTCAGTGCACAGATCCTTCGAGAGAACTCCTCAAACTCCCCTAGGACTTGTTCATCACACTCCACTGCCACAGCATGCTCTACTGGGATGGAGTTAAAGTCTTCCAGCTGATCTCCTGTGCTGAACCCTGTCGCTTCCATACCCATGATCTCCTCTGCCTGCTCCACAGTGCAGCAAAGGACGGGGTTGAGCACAGGCTGAAACTCACAGGGTTGCTCATTGCTCATGGTGCCAGAGCACTCGCCAGGCAGAAATGCCCCGTTTATTGCACCAGAATGTCCTAGGAAAGATGCCTGCCGGTCTTGGGTATTGTTTAGGCTCCCATTTTCTCCATTTAAACTACTGCACAAGTCCTGGCCTTTCTTGGTATTTCCTTTGGAGGAGGCCATAGAGGTGTCCAAGGAAGAACATACGGTTCCAGGTTTTTTATCCAGCTCTCCAACATGGGCTGTGGCAGCAACAGGCTGTGTTAAAGCAGAGCTGTAAGTAGGAGGAGGAGTTTTGTACTGCAGTCTCTCATTTCCTGTGCTGGCTCGTTTTCGGAGTCCTTTATCTGGAGAAGGAAGCCCACTGGAAAAGCCAATATCCAATCTGCCAAAGCTAGAGCTCTGTCTCTTTGGAACAGGAATTGCACTGGATGTATGGTGTCGATCACTATAAAAGAAGGAGAGGATAAATGAAAGCTGTCACGCATGCTCATGAACAATACAGATGTTTAACCAAAGGCTGAAACAATTATTTTATCACAACTCTGGGCTCCATTTGGCTAACAACTTGTATCCTAAAGTGCTAAAACCCCAAATCTCTGTATGAACCACAGAAGATATCCCAGCGGACAGCTGTACTGAAAACCAGTGAGGTCATGTAGGAACGCTTACACAGCTCTATGGTTTAGAGAGTGGATCACCCAAGAAAACCATCACATTATGCTAATTTATACTGTTAACACTTTTATAGGACCACAGTTTTATAGGACCAAGCTGCACTTTATGAAATATTACTATTGACCATGTATTTATGTATTTATGGCCTGTACTGGGCCATCATAAACTCTTCAAAAGTGAGTAATGGCTGAATTCTCTATGAGCAAAGAATCCAACAGCAGACCTCACTGACAGCTGCACAAAGGAGAAAAACCACACCAACTTCACTATTTGCAGAGGGTTATTCTTGCCAGATCTTCTGCTTTTCTGTGCCAGTCATTCCAAAACTTTTTATAAAAATGTCAGCCTCCATTTCTTGAGGAACATTAAGCTTAATTTACAAGTTCGACTTCATTGTTAGAGTTCCCCAAACCACTTTCACTGTCTCAAGTTCTGTAACTTGAAAAATCTACTTTAATCATCTGGGGTGTGTTATGAGAATTTTCCTTCATCAGCTTAATCCTTATCCAAATATAATCACCACCCTATATGCAAATATTATGCTGTACATTAACATAAGCAACTGGTTCTTTTTCCTTCCAAATTAAAAAAAAAAATGTAAAAAAGCAGCTATTAGTGATCTGCTGAATATACAACTGTAAGACTCAACCACTGTAAGTATGAAACTCCTTCCTGAACTTCATTTGAAAGAAACTCCTTCTGCTCAAGGCCTGATACATTTTGGGATCTGTCTGGCAGGGGAAAATCTTGAATGTTCTCCTTCAGTAATTATGAGCAGTCATTCAGCAGTTACAAGTAGTCCTAGTGCAGATCCTTTTACACATTACTTTTCTTGTTTTGCTCCCCTTTGTAAATAGGATGAAGTAGACTGCAACAAGTCCCTCTATGAAGAACAAGTGACCCCATGGCAGAGCAGTTGAGTAGTACTACTGCTGTTTAATTTCCTCTCCCATCTTGCCTCCTCCCAGACTGCCCCTTAATAACTCTGTAGAGCTTCCGTCTCTTCCACTCCCATCTTGCCTCCTCCCAGACTGCCCCTTAGTAACTCTGTAGGGCTTCCGTCTCTTCCACAAAACCCTCAAATCACCTTTAGGAGAAACTGTTTTTCAGAACACACAGTTGCAGACAGTGAAGTAGAGAGGTAAGGGCCACACATGAATGCAGCAGCAAAAATATCAACTTTTTTCTTCTATTTCAACAGCTGTTTTTGACCTTTTGAATGCAAACTCCACAAAGCCTTTACAGCTTTGTCTGTCAGCCAATCCCTATACCATCAACCACTTATTTTTAGAAGGATATAATATGACAAACACAAGAATCTGAGGCAGGAGACTTGTGAACTATACTCAGCCAACGTGCACTGCAGATGTATTAGGGATGATCCAGTTTGCCCTCCCTTCCCTCAGTTTAGTGCTTTGTCTTTGTTCAGAAAATAAATGAATACTCTGTATTACTTACTTGACTAGAGTCAGTTTATTGTATAGTTAAATGACAAGTTCTAGGAATTTACCCGAATTCCAAGATGTGCAAGTATTCATAAAGACAGATATAATTCAAGACACTTCACTGGGTCAAAGGACACATCATCCCATTTTTATGTGAACTAATTGCTCAGGGCAAGTGAAAGCTGAATACTACAGATCACTACTCAAACTATAGGACACTTTGCAAAGAAGCAGGTGGTGCTTATCAGTGCAAGAGATCTAAGGTTTTGCTGCCTTTCCCATTCTAGATACACCCATGTTGCAGAGCTGAATTATCTCTCTCCCATCTGGGCAGGACAGTGTATAACATGGTGATATGCGTATTTTACCAAAGAGATGTGGCAAGATGTATGTTCCACCTTGAGCCACAGAAAGTAGGACAAGCAGTGGCTCTATGCAATAGAACTGGGAATGAAAGACCTTCCTTCTCCCCTCTTCTTTACAGAACTGAGCCCAAAGCACAGGCTGGGACTACTCTTTCTGCTAAGAGGAGCCTAAGCCTAATTCGAGTCTGGAGGAGTACAAAAAGGAGGCTCCAGGCAAGAGAGCTTTAGCTTTTAGCAGCTCTAAAATGAGCTGTATATAATGTGTTCGTAAGTCTGGACCTATCGGACAAATAAGTTGCCCATTAGCATTTAAAACAGTGAGTCAGTATGCAAGAAGATGGGGTAGACAATATTCCCACAGGAGCTCCTTTTCAAACTCAAGGGCCACTTATAGTAGATGTGTGGATGTGGCACCTGGGGGCATGGGTCAGTGGTAGCCTTGGGAGTGCGGGGGGAATGGTTGGTCTCAATGATCTGAGAGACTTAGAGCTCTTTTCCAACCTTAATGATTTTATGATTGCCATCCCTTTCAAAGAGAAATGGTCCATCATCAAAATCTGTTTTCAGTGCTATATGCTCTGCAACAGTAACGATAAAAATAATTCTGCTTGGTTTCTATCAAGATGTCAGGAAATGGAAACATATTCCTGATGAACTGGAACCAAGGGGGGCTGCAATCCAAAGAAACAATCCCCCCATTTGAAATAATAATTTAAACAAAAAAAATCAAAAAAACCCCACCAACCAAACCAACCACCAAAAAAAAAAAAAGGCAACAAAAATCCGCAAGACTAGGAATAATGCAAGATTTAGGAAGGATAACTTTTTTCTCCTCATGCAATGGATGGCAGATGCAGAGATGTATCATGTTAGTTGTTCTGGCAACAGTTTGTGTTCAGGTTCACCAAGGGATTTCCACAGCAACAGCAGAAACAGTCTCTATGGCAGCTACAGAAGTACAGGACATTTGTATCCCTCACAAAGTAAGAGTTTGACGTCAAAGCATCAGATCTGTAACACCCCGTACGTATAGCAGTGAGGACGTGTCATCTCCTCTTCTAGGCAGAATGACTACAAGGTTTATGGAAATTCTGCCACTTCTCTGGATTTCATTCAATCATCCACAGGTTAAAATGGGTGTTTAAGAGACTAAAATCTAATTCAGGAAGAATCTCAAGCTGTACCTTGTGGATTTAAGTACAGATGTGTGTTTGTCAAAACAGTGACAAGACTGTCTACTCTGTACACAATACTTGAGTGACAAAAGCTCTTGCCTGGAACATAAGCACTCATAATTGGGCCCAGACAGGTTAAAAACACAGTGGCCTGAACAGCAGCACATGGGCATGGAGTAGACCCTCCTGCTGAATACATCACCTCACAGCACAAGATGCAAAACCTCCCAAGAATAAGTGCCATCTCAGATGAGGAGGATATGGAGGGAAAGAAGAGCAGAAAGCAAGCCTAGGTTTAATCCCAGCTCCTGAAGTTGCAGAGTCACACTGTTTCGCAAAACACAGGTAATTCTAGGAGAGATCAAACTCAAGGCAAAGTCTCTTTGCCATCCTGAGTGAATAATACCTCTTACTGTTGTGCTGTGTCTCAAACTTGCTCAAATAAATTTATTTTAGCTTGGACTCTTTAAAGGACAAAGACATGAGTATGTCATAGGACTGCCCAATTGGCAAACCTCAAGTTACCTGCAGAATAGCTGAGGTCCCTTGGCTTGTTCAGCCTGGAGAAGAGGAGGCTGAGGATCTCCCCACAGTCTGCATCTTCCTCCCAAGGGGCAGCAGAGCAGCAGCTCTGCTCTCTGTGACCAGGGACAGGACAACCTGAGGGAATGGCTAGAGCTGTGTCAGGGGAGGTTTAGGTTGGTTATCAGGAAAACGTTCTTCCCCCAGGGGGTGGTCGGGCACTGAACAGGCTCCCAAGGGCAGTGGTCACAGCCCCAAGGCTGCCAGAGCTCAAGGAATGTTTGGACAATGCTCTCAGGCATAGGGTGGGACTGTTGGGGTGTCCTGTGAGGGTCAGAGGTTGGACTTGATGATCTCTATGTGCCCCTTCAACTCAGGATATTCTGTGATTCTCCAGAAAGTGTTGGTCAGCTCAATTTAGGCACAGCAGCAACTCATCTATGAAGCAGAAGAAATTCAAGTGTCCAAGTAAACCAGCATGAAAACTGTGTCTAATTAGCACAAGAAAAACAGCATTAAAAATTGTTGCAGTGGGTGTGTATATTAAATTCCTCCTCAAAAGAAACATTCCTAAATTCCTTTGTAAAACTAGACCTTACAGGCAAATGGGTGATTAAATTAACTAGTTTGTGGGACCAGGAGAGTTTTTTAAGAGGGTGTTATGACAAGGCTACTGAAGCTAACATGTCAGGTGCTGCCTGAACAATACTTCTTTAGTCCAGCAGCCAAAAAAATCTTCCCTTCCTTACTAAATTCAGCTGGCAGAATGACCTATTCCAAGTAATCTAAATGGAGCACCAGTAAGTTGTTAATCGCTTTCATCTACAAAATAACTTCTTGGCTACTGGAGTACATAAGGGCTGTCCCATAGGGCAGTAAAGCAGGAATTATCCCCATTTATCACCAGGCTGGATGACACTAGAACTGGTTACACATACAGGTATGTACAGTTCCTGCCACAAAGCAGGATTTCTAAATTTAAAAAAAACAAAACAACAGAGAAGCCTCAGGCTTATTGGACATTATAGATAAGAGAATGACATCATCACCACTCTCAATGTTTCAACTGCATCCAAATCTCAAAAGCCAGTTCATAACAGTCTGACTTCAGCTCTAAGTTTTCCTGGCAGCAAACCGACAAAGTCGCTGTTTTCTCCCAAAATACTAGTTTTCACTAGTTAGTAAATAGTCAGTTTGAGCATTCTTAGCCCTAAGGCAGAAGACACAGACTCCACACTGTAAAAATGTGAGATAAAGTTACTGAAGTAAGACACAAACATTTCTGAAATTAATTTCTTAGTGAACGCATTCTAGTTGCAGTTTTGATAAAAAGTTTCTTCAGTCCAATTCACCTGTGACTATTTAATCTGTCTGCAAGAGGCTCAGAGAAACTGTAAAGCAATATGAGGGACAGAATACAATTCACAGGCTCAACTATGTATCTTTTCCTCCCCACAAAATGTTTCCTCTGAGGAACATTATTGGATCACAGCTGGATAAAATACTAAATCTTGACAGCCTGGCCAAAAGCCAAAATCCACAGCTACAGCTCTTTAGTATGAGAATACTTTAAAAAAACCCAAAAACTTATACACCATTTGATCTTTTTCCTTGCAAACTATGACTTCATAGCAGTAAGAATGCTAAATGTATGTGTTTAAGTTGGTTTTTAGCCATCTGAAATGCTTGCATCTAGCCATCCTGAAGCTCCATGAGCACCTCAGAGCCAATATCATGTTAACTGTGCTAAAAAGCAATAATAGTTTCTCACCTTCTTAGAGATTACTGGTTAAATAATGCACAATAGCAACAGGAAGGCTGCCAGTATGAAGATGAAATTGCACCTTTTGGCAGCTAAGAAATTCTGAGACACATTTTAAAAAAATGAAATCTTCATAAATTAAGCCACCAGAGTTTTCATAACTAAAAGGTTTTGGGCTCCTCTTGATTCTAGCAGCATATGAATCAAGACATACCCTCAAAACACAAATTTAAGCCTTGGCAAGCAAGTATTTTTGAGGAAAGCCTTTAAATGCAGCTCAAAGGGGCATCTCCCTGACTACAGACAAGCCCTTCCAAAGGAGCATCTTGTATCTGCCAGCATTAGATAAGTCTACTGTCTATTCCCTAGGAAAAAATCTCCTTGCTGGACTGCTCAGGGTTGTAGCATGTTCTTTACTTGCACAAATACTATCCCTCCTAAGTTACACAGAGTGGAAAAAAAATAAGCTGAAGAATAGGATAGAAAATGGTTTAATGCAACCATGATCTAAAGAGACTAAGCTTGTGAAAGGTAAATCTGAACATGCAAAAAGGAATAAAACAATGTTAAAAATGTACAGGCTACATGAAACTGGGGATCTGAAGTGAGCTTATGACAAACAGGGAGAGCAACTTTTTAAACAGGCAGAGAAGGACAGGACAAGGGGGAATGGTTTTAAACCAAAAGAGGGGAGATTTAGATTAAAGATTTGGAAGAAATTTCTCCCTGTGAGGGTGGTGACGCTCTGGCACAGGTTGCCCAGAGAAGCCATGGCTGCCCCATCCCTGAAAGCGTTCAAGGCGAGGTTGGACGGGGCTTGGAGCACCCTGGGATAATGGAAGGTGCCCCTGCCCATGGCAGGGGGGTGGAACAACATGACATTTAAGGTCCCTTCCAATCCAAACCTTTCTATGATTTGGTCTCAAATGCTGGAATAAACTGTCACCTTACAAAAAGAAGAATTTAAGAGAAAATCTGCATAGGGCCTTTTGCATCCACAAAAGCTAACCTAAAAAAACTGAGCTACTTTTCTGGAAGCCAGTTAAACTCCAGGACTGAAAAACTGGAAACAGAGAGAATTATTCCCAAAAGGAAACAGAAAAGAGTTGGGGGACCACAACTGAGACAGTTTAAATCAACAACAACTTTGGCTCATCATCCTTCACCTTGAGAGTGAACATTCAGACTTAATAACAGGAAAGCCAGTTTTTGTAGCTCTGTAACCTTTAAGAGTGTGTGAGGGAACCAACAGATCTGTCTTGATTTTGTCTGCACACAGCACAAATAATATTTTGCCGTAGGGGTAAGGGGGAAGAAAAGTAAACACAGCAAGATATTGGTGCCAAGAAAGATATGAAGAGGGGAGCAGAGCTTGTAGACCTGCAAGCTTCCTGCAATAAATCACACATGTTGGGAAGTGAAAACATTGTATTAATCATTTCAGTGATATGCCTGAGAAGCCAAAACAACGTAAATCTCACCAGGCAGAGGGAACCAGCCACTAAACCTTGATGCAGACACTGGAATCTGCAGACCTTCCAAAGGGCCAAAGGCTAGCCCAGAGCTCCAGGCAAAACAGGGGAACTCACAGAAGGCTGAAGCAGAGACTTTAAAGATAAATTTACTCTGATAGATATATGAAATAGGTGAGCTCTTCTACAAAGGCCGTGGAAGATTTTCTGGGTTTGTTTTTAATCTAAAGCGGTAAAGACTATGGTGGTGACAGAACTTAAAATTCAGACAAATCCAGCTACAGTGCTCAGAAAGGAAACTGAAGACCAGCAACAAGACCAAACAAACCATGTAGTGCAAGTGAATATGTAGATAAGAAAACCTCATGTCTTCCTGCTCTTATCCTGCAAACAAAGACCAACCTGGAAATATTTTACTGACCACAGTTTGTGGCAGAGGGCATCTGATGACCCACTTTCAGTAACTTGAAAACAAAAAACTCCTTCAAATCTTCCTTTTAACAGCTAGTGGCTTTTCTGCTTGTTTCAATGTATGTAATCATGTATTACCCACAAGACAGTAGACTGTCCAGTGATCTGTATTCTGCTCAATTATGAAAGTCTAGCCAGTTCTCCCCTCAAGTTAGACTCCCTGTAAATTCTGATTTCCATTTATATTATTAGAAAGCACTAAGAAGCATTGTTTGGAATCATCAGTTTAAAAAAAAAGAGTTAAAAATTAAGAACTATTCACAAAAGTTTTGGAGGTGAGAAGGAAATGAGGCAGAGACATCCATGGGGGGAAGAAGGGAATGTGATACTCCTGAAAAATTATGCTTAATATTCCTACATGTTTGAAAATATTATCCAGTCAAAAAAAAAAGTGCTTTGTCTTGTTAATGATTGTGCATCAGCTATAGAAAACAACAACAGGGTTGTATGGTGGCAAAACCTCCAAGGCATAACTAAAGTTTCCAAATCAGTTCTACAAAGCCAGCACATGCCAGAAGGGAAGAACAGGTACACATACTGTGAAAATGATTCCCATTTCACATGTTCCAGGGTCAACCCACTTCTGCTTATTCAAGGCTGTTGGGGATGTATGCACCTCTCCCACTCTACTGATGAGCAGAGAGAAGTGCTACAGAAGTCAGTTTGGCTTTTCATTTTCAGATTTGCTAAGGGGACCACACATCATCTGAGGATTTTTACACTACCATGATGGCCATCAGATGAAAACTCACAGTGGTATTTTTCCAATGAAGAAAGCTTTTCATTATGCATCTTGCTAGAGGGTAAAAAGAAAAGCACAGAGAATCTTTTCAGCTGTGCCTAAAATTTACAGAAAAAACTGCACAAGGGGCTGAGCTTCCTTTTCTCAGGGCCTGTTTACTTCCTGTGTTGGCTGAGCTGAATTTCCATCAAACAACACTTTTTACAATATTGCTCAAAGAGGAAACTTTTTCTACTCGCATATTTGTTTTCCCTTGCCAAGACTCCAACCAGCAACCTGGAGGTGGGGGTGTTCAGCCTGGAGAAGAGATGGCTCTAGGGAGACCTCAGAGCCCCTGCCAGTGTCTAAAGGGGCTCCAAGGGCTGGAGAGGGACTTTGGATAAGAGCCTGGAAAGACAGGACAAGGGGGAATGGCTTCCCACTGCCAGAGGGCAGGGTTAGATGGGATACCGGGGAGAAATTCTTCCCTGTGAGGGTGGTGAGGCACTGGCAACACGTTACCCAGAGAAGCTGGGGCTGCCCCATCCCTGGATGTGTTCAAGGCCAGGTTGGACAGGGCTTAGAGCAACCAGGTCTAGTGGGAGCCCACTAGACCATGGCGGGGTGGGGGATAAGCTTTAAGGTTCTTTCCAGCCCAAACCGTTCTATGATTCCCTGTGACCTGTTACAGTAGGATCCATACAAATATCTTTTAACATCAAAATCAACTTTAAAAAGAGAAAAATGTAGGGAGAAGAAACTGCTTTGCTTATGAGAGTTAAGAGGGCAAGAAAACAAAACCATTCTATGATTCTATGATAAGATGAGAATGAAGGACAAAATAACTTCTTAAGGCAACAGGCTGCATGAGTGCACACAATTCAGAGAGCATAAATTAAAACAATGTGAATACAAACCATCTATCACCTGCTGAAATACACTGGGTAGTAAACTGTGCTTCCACATTTAGTAAAGTTCACCTCAGTTTGTGGAGAACTGGTTAAACCTCCTGCTCAAACAACTGCTGCAAGATAAACCTAAATTAACTTTAGTCTTAAAACACAGAAACCAGTCTGATTTTATTTTCTACAGACAGTGGAAGATGAGTTTGAATCCTCCAGAGTGAATCAGTGCAGAAGCACCCAGGATTTCACTGGAAGATACAATAACCTCCATTATTTACTAATGTAGCTTCTCATTTAGCAACAACATTTAACATGCAACAGCATGCTTTCATGAGCAGCAATTACACCACAGAGAGGTTGTGTTGCTTATCATTCAGATTCCCATGCAGCTCACTTGAATTACAGAGTCAGGGACTGCCCAGGCTATGACCTGTTCTGCTAAGGCCGCTTGATACAGAAGGTGCACCTGCTACCAAATATTAAATGCAGTCTTAAGACAACAATTAATTCCTCTCCCTCTAGTGAAGAACATTGATTTTTCAAACAGGATTCCCCTGCTACATCAGTCTTTGAGAAGGGTTGTGGGCCCATCATACGGAAGAACTTTTAAGAGCATAAGAAAACAGTAGAATGCCCTGGACAGTTACATGATCTGCATTTTAAGGAAGGTCATAACCTCACCAAGCATGCTCAGCTTGTGAAGACGAGCTGCTTGTTTGTGACAAATCCTTACCTTAAATTTTTTTGTAGCATACACCTCTTTCTTTCAAATTACCAAAAATAAATACTTACCATCTAACCATTAGCCCAAGCTCCATGAAGTTTTTCAAGTTGGGAAGAGTTTGCCTTAGATCTGGAGTACTCAGCCCATGCTGATATCTAAGCTAGAAGAACAGAAAAAAAATCCTAAAATAAGCACAGCTTTCCAAATCCCAAAGAGTATAACATCATGGTCAGTTAATTTACTAGGTTTTTAAAAAGTTTAGGATGATTATCCACCAGTTGCAAGATATTTATTCCCCTGAAGGAAATGTTCCATTTACTATTTGTATTAGGAAACCCACCCAAGAACAGTGACAAAATCATCAGTCAATCTGACTCTTAAACCTCCTTATACTTTTTCCATTTTTTGTCTGTTACAGGAGAGTAGCCGCATAGATAATAAAAACGCAGACATCATGGGAAAAGACCAAATTTCAACACAATGTTCTATATTCATGAATGTCAAATATTTATTTGTGTGTACTTGTCAGTCTGAGTGTATCAGTGTATGCTAGAATCAGCAATGGAATAATTATAGTAACATCAATGAGTAAAAATACAT
The DNA here is from genome assembly GCA_013400915.1 of Pardalotus punctatus. Taxonomy (NCBI): domain Eukaryota; kingdom Metazoa; phylum Chordata; class Aves; order Passeriformes; family Pardalotidae; genus Pardalotus; species Pardalotus punctatus. The sequence continues at coordinate 88,685 of VZTX01018099.1, read as the reverse complement.
ATTGTCATACCACTGATCAATATTTGTGCTCCTTACACAGTTTACATCAGCATTTAAACACCTGTTATTAGTAGCATAATTAAAGCCAGCACTCAAATCAGATGCCATGCCATGTAGTGATGGGAAAGGCTTTTTAAAACACTGACATACTTTAACCCAAATATTAACTCCTACAAGTTGTTTTTGTCCTTAGATTATCAAACAACGTACACATGACATAATTGTCACTTCTGGGAATTATAAACTCCATGTTTAAGTCTCCAAATTAAAAATACCTCAGAAGAAAAAAACACATGGAAAGGAAAAAGTCTGTCTTTTAAGTTTGAATCTCAAAATTTCATGGAATTTTGCAGAGAAATTTATCCCTTGTGTGGTTAAAATATGAAAAAGAATAGACTAGATTAGACTAGAATAGAACAGAATCCCTACATTCCAGCATCTCTAAGGCTATTGGAATGAAGCACTACCAATTTAATAAGCAGTTCTCAGCATATGTTAACACCCTCTAGAAGTCTCCACTGGACTCCAATACAGGCACACAGTAACTGCACAAATTCAATGCTGACAGAGCTACTTGTTGAAACATGGAACAGTCCCATTCAAAGTTACATTTCTGTTGTTTAGAATTACACACCTGTTTCCATAATTCCTGACAGTAGGGTGCAGGAAAGTATCTTAAGTTTCAAACATTTCTGACTTCTCCCAAACAATGTGTTTTACACAGAAAAGGACTCTTGAAATTGCGAATTATTTTTATGCTTGTCAGAGTTTCAGAAAGAAAAATTGCTTTGGAAGACAATCACCCTCAGTACTGCATTGTACAACAGGCAGCCATTTATTACAGTTTATTATTTCCATATGGACAAAGCCAAGTCATATGGTGGTCTTGGGCTCATAATTTCTGCTACAATGACAGAACCTGGATTAAGACAACCATAGAATATAAATTACAAAACCATCACCACATTCTCCTGATGTGATTATAGTGGATTTGGCTAACCCGAGAACTAGCCTGGAGCAAAAGAAATAAAGAAGAAAAAACCACCAAACTGAAAAACTTTACATTTGTTCCTCCTCCAACAATCAAAAGATCATGGAATACCCCTTTTTATAGTCATCTTTACATTTTAAGGTTTCAGAGCATGAAAATAAGTTGGATTAAGGGATCTCTCTATTTCCAACAGCCAAGATCAGAGGAATGCATGGGAGACCCCAGTATCCAAACATGAGCAAAACCATTGTTTCTACTAAAAGACATTTTCATATTGCGAATAGTAGAGATGCATACAAAGTAAAGTTAGTATGCAAATTTCATAAAACCTCTAGAAAAAAATTATTATTTAACTTCATAAACTGCATAAGATTTTGGCTTTGTAATAGATTAAAAGCAAAGCAATACAGCCTTGTGTCTGTGTAGCAGGACACCCCCTGCCACAGGAGGGCTTATCTGTTCTGGCTATCAGCTGGTGCAACAACTCAGGGCATCTTCCCCCTCACATGAATTTACTAATTGCTGAAATAACTCAAGCCAGGACATCTGTCTGGTACTGGGTTATTTCTGGTGCCATTCCCAGGTGACAACAAACATTTTGCCTTGAGAGCAAGATTGAAGGAAAATAAGCTTGAGTTTCTGACTGAAAGACACTTCACTTTACAAACTCTAAAAGCTACACAAAACCTTCACAGAGCAGAAATCTTGTACACATTCACTGCAAATGTGTGGGGATGTCTCCTCAAGGTTTGGGATGCCAGCCCAGAGTTATTCTCTCAAAAACTGGGTGAAAGGAATCTGTGTACCTTGCTGACAATTTGGTGGTAAGTTACATTGACTCCTAATCTATACTATTTCTTTGCTAGCTCTAATATAGGTACCTTTATGTCGTGCACTGTTTTATGTACTCTACTAGTAATTCTTTGTTTTATCCTATGTAGTAGGTAACTCTGTTTAAGGCCTTTTGTCTGTTAATCTCCTGTCTATTCAATAAATAACTCATTTTATAATATACCTGATCTGCCATTCATGAGAACTGGCAAGCCGAAGCAATTTAGGTGCAGGTCTCTTTACCTGCGTAAAGCTGCTGCCAAAAATCTGAACCTAAGGCAGGGCTTGTATAAAGCTCACACTTGATCCATAACAGTCTGCATCAATACAAGATGATAATGATGTATTTACAAACCATAAGCTGCAGAAAAACTCATCTGCCTTCTAGGGACAGAAAAAGCCACACAAATATCAGCTGATGAATCAGGTTTTAGTCTGGATCCAAAACTACCTCTTTACTAATGCAGAAATGGTGAACTCCTGCTTCGCATAATTCTGTAGTAGTCTCACATACCCTGACAAAGAAATCTCTGCCATGCTGTGTGATGCAGGCCACTACAGGTACCATATCAAGCAAATGGGAACATGGGGGACAGGGGGAAATATTTTTTTACTTAAAAAATCAGTACTCCTCTTCCTCATCTCCTTACACTTTGACAATTTAAAAAAGAAAAAAAAAGAAAAAAAAATATTAGTAAGGACTGGGTTTTTTCCCCAAACCATAAAGCATTTCGAATATACCCTCCCTTATGTTTAATTTTTTAACAGCCAAGAGCACACATGCTGGGTTAGTTACTCCACCTCACCCAATAAATAGTAAGTACTGAACAAGAGTCAAAAGGACTGAGTCCAGAGGATGCCATGGAGATGCTCCAAGGGCTGCTGGAGCCCATCTTGTCTGGAGACAGGCTGGGAGAGCTCAGGGTATTTAGCCTGGAGAAGAGAGAGCCTTAGGGAGACCTCAGAGGCCCTGCCAGTGCCTAAAGGGGCTCCAAGAGCTGGAGAGGGACTTCGGACTGGAGTGACAGGACAAGGGAGAATGGCTTCAAGCTAACAGAGGACAAGGTTAGATGGAATATTAGGAAGAAATTCTTGGCTGTGAGGGTGGTGAGGTCCTGGCCCAGCTTGCCCAGAGAAGTTGTGGCTGCCCCACCCCAGAGTGTTCAAGGCCAGGTTGGATGGAGCTTGGAGCAACCTAGTCTAGTGGAAGGTGTCTCTGCCCATGGCAGGGGGTGGAATTGAATGATCTTTATGGTCTGTTCCAGCCCAAACCATTCTATGATCCCCTGTGACCTATTACAGTAGGATTCTCACATGTACCTTTTAACATCAAAATCAAATTTAAAAAGAAAAAATGCAGGAAGAAGTTGCTTTGCTCATAAGAATTAAGAGGGTAGGAAAATAAGAGCAGACAGAGGTAACTCTATGCTGCCTTGATTCTCCTAGGAAACAGTTCAAATTTCAATTGTTGCTATTAAAAGCCACCCATCTCCACACTAAGTTTCCAATGCAATCATTTGCAAAAGCAGAATTTTATTTAAGATTTTAAAGATTAAATTTTTTCTTCAGGATATTGCAGACCCAGCCATCCAAAGAAAATGTGCCTGCTTTAATTGGAGTGAGGATGTGCCCAAGATTTATGTTCACATAGAAGACCATGTAATCTCCACAGGATTGTGAGTAAATCATTAATGATGTTCCAGTAACAAAATATTTCTGATTTCCATACTAATATTTAGCTCCTATACATATAGCTCCTATATACAGCTTTGTTTTCCCACATGCTGCTCTCATATTAGTTACTAGCAATGCTTACTCCACGGAAACAATATATAGGAGATGAGATGCATAATGTTTTATGAACAGTTCAAGGCAGAAGAACTTAAGGAATTACCTGTACAGAAAAATCTGAAGAAATAGGATAATAAATTTATTTTAAGGCCAACTTCTCTATAGTAGACCAGCTAATCATACCAGTGGGTATTTTCTATTATACTTACTTATTCCAAAATCACAGAAAACCATAAATGTTAAAATAAGCTATGATTATTTTCTATTATACGTATTTTCTATTATATGTATTTATTCCAAAATCACAGAAAACCATAAATGTTAAAATGAGCTGCATTTAAAAAGTGGTTCTCGGAGTGAAAGGCAGATTTATTCTTAAAAAACTTGTATTTGCTTTCTAGGAAAGTGTTCAAAGACTGAATTTCCATCAAAGACTAATACTAACAAAACCACAGTATTAGCTGTAGATGAGGCACGACAACTTGAAACTGAATTGTAACAAAACAGACATAATTAGTTTACACTCTTTAGGACGAGAAAAAATAATACTCTGTTGCTCCAGTTTTTACCTGTATTTCCTTCTCTGCAATGATCTGAACTTATACTGTCTTGTCCCCAGCAATGAACCAGCTCCAATCTGAGCATCTCTAAACTACTACGGCCAACCAAGCAGCTTCCAAGGATTTATGTCCTCAACTGGACTGTTAGACTTAAAAATCACGACCTAAAATCATGTCAGACAACAGAAAAGCTAACTGCCTTCCTAAAGGTAAAAATTCCACAGCAAAATGTTCATTCATCAAATCTACCAGTAGAGATACCTTGTTTGTTACCTCACTAAAAATACAAACCTGCAAAGGTTCGGTTACTTTCCTATAAAGACCACAAGAAGTACTAGGACTACTAAAGTTTTCCAGATTGGATGGCTTCAAAAGAAACCATTTAGCTATCTTTCTATTTCTGAGTAATAGCAGATTGCACCCAAGATCAAAATTAAGGTTTTTGCCACTCTGGAGCTGCTCTTAAGAAAAATAGTGATATCCGGCATTTATGTGCGAAGAACAACAGTCCATTTCCTATCCTAATTCCTACAGCAGTATTTAATGACTAATGGTATACAGCATATACATTTACTTCCAGCCAGAAACCACTGAGTACCTGGACTGAAATATCTTTTTTGGGTGATGAGTGCAGAATTACTCCACTTTTAAACTCACCTGTTCATCATTTGTCATATTGTTTCCCTAGCCATATTCGTCTTGTTCTAAACCATGTGGAAGCAGTCTAACAGTCAGAATATGTTACTAAAGTTCAAAATAGCAGCCACTTTAGAACATACTGTGCATAATATTCAAGTCTATGCTGAAATTTGCTGTATTTCGGACTTCCCATAGTCCCCACTGCAGGCAACTGTCCTTGATGGGGTAGCAGTACCTACACAAGAGGTGGACCCAACCCACTACTACACTATGCAAAGATCTTGCAATAGTAAGGCAGTCAAAAGCAATTTTGAATTATTTCCAGATAAATGAGGAGTTTATCCTGATAGCATCAAGAATTTCAAAAGAACACCTGCTCCACAAATGTGAAAACCTACAAACAAAAATAGAAACAAAAGTATTCTTTCAATCAAATTTGCAAAGCTGGTCACAAGCCAAGCATTTGTGTAACGTTTTCAGAGGATATCAAACTCTGGGACAGAAATTCAAAGTTTTTAAAAGTTTTAACAAAATTACATAGTTAATTGTTTTACAAGATCCTAGATGACTTTTCAGAGTATGAAAGAGCACTGGCAGGGATTCAGATGACTAAGCATAGCAATAATGAAAACAGAAAGTGTTATTATAATGCCTGTTGCTATATAAACAACCATGGGGGCTCAGTGAAATTATGCCTGCTGCTATATAAACAGTTGTGTGTGTTTATACCTTTTGGGGGCAATTATAAAATTTTAGATTATTGAACTCTTCATGTGTTGCTTGCCTTTGTTTTATTGAATCTGGCTAGTTGTTCTAGCTCTGAACACCTATGTGGGTTTACTGAAAAACCCTTAAGCTACAACATTAGTGAAATGTTGTGGTACCAAGAGCTCTTTAGATAATGAACCTCCAAACCAGGCATTAAAAATCACTTTTATTTTTCATACTTAAAAAGACTGTCAGTAAGCATCAATTAGTTTGGAAGTAAACATAAGCAATGGGTTTTTTAAAATTTTTTGTAAGCTTCTTGGAGAAGTAGGAGTTAAAAAAAGAAAAATAATCGCTGTGACTAGCAAGTGTTAAAGTCCTCAATCTTGCTTTCAGAATGAGCAAATAGAGGACTGCCACAGTAATGATAGACCTTATCCAAGCAAGAGGAAGTGCTCAAATACATCAGCTATTTCAATGGAAATTATGACTTATCTTCATATGTCAATGCCTGCCTCCCTCTCCCAGAGTTCCACCTGAAAAGCAGAAGTTTACTTTGCAACTCTTCCAAGAGTATTAAACCAACAAGAAAGCAAGTTACAGCCACATCCTTGAAGACCCATGTCCTTTAATTCATTGAGCACACGTTTTCAAGTTCCTCAAGCTGACCCAGCATGCCTAAAGCCTTCACTAAAACCATCTTAAAGGACACCCACCAGAATTTTGATTTAGCAGTAGCAAATAAGGCACACAAACAGCAATCAATACAGTAACAGGAGAAAACAACTGCATTTTATGCTGTACCTTCAAAGGGTACTTAAAATCACAGTTATTTTTAAAGCATGCTTAGTCTGAACTAGCCTGATTTGTCCCACATTTACAAGGGAGAAGCTGCTATCAATAACATAATTTCCTATTATCACAAAAGCCTAGAATGATTTGGGTTGGAAGGAACCTTAAAGATCATCTCATTTCAATGCTCTGCCATGGGCAGGACACCTTCCACTAGACCAGGTTGCTCCAAGAACTGTCCTACTTGGCCTTGAACACTTTCAGGCATGGGGCAGCCACAGCTTCTCTGAGAAACCTGTGCCAGGGCCTCGCGACTCTCACATACAAGAATTTCTGCCCAATATCCCATCTAACCCTGCTTTCTGGCAGTGGGAAGCCATTCCCCCTTGTCCTGTCATTCCCATCCCTCTCCCACTCTTTTGGAGCCCCTTTAGGAACTGGAAGGGGCTTTAAGGTCCCCCTGGAGCCTTCTCTTCTCCAGGCTGAACACCCTCAGCTCTCCCAGGCTGTCTCCAGAGCAGAGAGGCCCAGCCCTCAGAGCATCTCCATAGCCTCCACTGTACTCACTCCAACAGGTCCACATCCTTCTGACGTTGAGGGCCTCTCACTCTCTCACTTTGACCTGTAACAGCAATAACTAACATTGGAGATGCCGTACAGCCCCTGGACCAAGACAGTCACTAGTACAGTTCAGAAATACTGATCTCTACATTAGAGCAAAACGTCCTCACAGAGCTCACTGATTCAGTTCTTACAAACTGCATCAAACTGAGACAGAAATTTTTTCTCACCACTGGTTCTTCCTGCCTCAAGAACAGCCTGTCTCCTTTCTCTGCTCTCAGCCTGGAGAATTTTAATTCATTTCCATCTGAAAGGCAGGGGAAAGTCATGCATGAAATATACATAGAGGAGTGATTCAGCAGTGATCAGGGAAACTATATTCTCATCTGATAACAGACCTAATGCCCTTTTCCCTTCTTTGATTTGTCCTAGAATTATATTAAGCTGCTTCTTCCTCTCACATTCACCAAAACAAAAAGTCTGATCTTTATTCAAAGACAGCAGCAGCCTCAATTCTAAATGCACAGCAACCTGTACTATTCTGCCAAACATTTACGAAGCAGTTTTCTTCTAATTTTTAAAACTGTGGCAATATTTAATACTGGATTTTGGTTTCACAGTAATAGTGTTTATTGGAGATAGACCTCAAGAAAATAAGGAAATAGGAGTATGTGTTTGAGTGCATGTAGAACACACTGTGGAACTAAACATTTAGATGAGCCAAAAGCTGTGTTTCCTCAAGAACTCTCATTGATATTTATGAAACCCTCCTTGAGAGTAAACATAACACTTCTCCAGAGAGGTCTCGAACATTAACCTTCACGGTTCCAGTCTGGTGTCCCAGTAAGGATATGGGAAACCATTGTCAAAGACAGGCTGGGAGAAACAGCCACTTGTGTAAGTAAAATATTCCTGTAAAACTCAGTGGTTACTGGGATTTTTTGTTATAAAAACCAACATATATGGGCCCCTGTGCCCATAAACATGCACCTCATATGCCATGACTGTTTCACAAAAGAACATTAAAAAAGGCAATTTAGAAGACTGAGTAGTTACTAGCCTCCCAAAAAAACTTCTCCCATTCCCCAGTGAAGCACTCAAATAACTAAAACCATGTTTACTGCAGTCTTGCTGCATTTATAGCTTTATAAGATGAAACTATAGAGCATAACCCTTCCAGGTTCAGGTCAGAGCTTCTTAAAATGGTTCAGTATCACGAATTCATGTTTATTGGATTATAGGACATGGGCACACTTATTTCCTATGACCTCATTCGTCCTGAGCTTTTGTATTAAAAATTATTAGAGCAGGCACAGAATAAAAGGTCAGACGTGCAAAAGTCAAAAGCAGAAAGGTAAGTAACATTCTGTGTCTCCATCTTAAACGTGACATTTTCTGTATGTGTGTAGCTCCCCAAGTGTAATTCTGCATACCTGAAGTATGCTTTTTACCTATATAAACCAAGTATCAACTTATGAATACCAGAAGGGCAATATTCTCAAGGAATACACAGGTACGTACAGAGAACTCTCCCACCTTGTCCTGGATGGAAATCAGAGAGAATATGGGGTTAGGGTTATAGTGCTACACACTCCCCCTCCATTTATTCGTTACTTTCAAATTTTAATAAATCCACTCCAAAACCAGGCAATTTTCCCATTTGACATCAGTCCAGCTCTATCTTGAACCTTAAGATGTTGCAGGAAAGGAACCTGCAGAATTATTTCAGTGGGCAAACACTGAGCTCCATTTGGTGCTGCAAATAAAAAAAAATCTTTCAGCTATTTGCTCTTTCATGTTGTGTTGGGAAAGCCCTAGTCTGAAAACGCATTAAATTGAGCTTCTGGCCATTCATTCACCCAGGTTTGTGAACCCTGCTCCTTCAGGTGAAAAGGCTCCTGCTTCAAGAAAGCTTTGGTCAAAGAGCAAGTGATTCAGCCCACGCCACAGAGCTTAAATGGAAGAAGAATTTGGGGATTCTCTGCTCCCAGACACACCTTGCACTTAAGATTAACTGCTTTCCAGGTATCTATTATGTTACTTTCAGTGGACAAAGCAGACTGACTTCTTAAAAAAAAAAAAAATCGTGAATCAAATGGAAAAACCTTTCATTTGAGGATTACAGAATCAACAGTTTAACCTGTGAAAGACTTGCTTCCAATCAGGGTAACACTGGCATTAAGTGAACTCCACTTGGCATTAAGACACACCAGAACAGGAAATGGTTTCTCATATGATGGACGATATTGCAAACTTAAAAGCTGAGGTCAGGGAGCATTAAACCATGGACAGTTCAGCACTGGTCTTCCTGAAAACATCAATTTATACAGGCTAAATTGAAGCAGAGCTTGTTTTTTTTTCTAATTGCACAACATTAACTTCACAAATATTCACATGAATTACACACAAGGCCAGCAAAGAGAGATACAATAACCTTTCAGTATTTCCAGTCACTTGAAAAACAAAACACTTTAAAGCTCTGGATTTCCAAACATTCTGGACTGATCAGAAAGTGAATGAGCCAATAAATATTAGAATCTTTTATTCCATTTGTTGGAATGCAACTTGCTCTGAACTTCAATCACAGTAATTAAAGACCCTCAGAGGCACTTATGGATGATTAAGTAGCTGACATACCAAAAGCTTTCAAAACAGGTTTTGTGCCCTGATGTGCTACATCTTATGCACAGAAGTATGAGACAAATCCAGACCCAAGGAGGACAAAACACACATATTAAATTACTCAACAGAAGAACACAGAATGTGGGAGAAGAAGTGAAAATAACAGAAGCTCAGGAAAAAGAATCTAAATCCCACAATCACAGCTTGACGCTTGCAAGCAACAGATGAGAAGAATTTTTATGCATTAAAGCAAGCGAAGCTTCAAGAAATGAGATTCATTTTACCATTATTTCTTTTACCCAATAAGTAATGGGTCACATGGCAGAGAGAGAGAGAGAGACAGAGACAGAGACAGAAAGAGAGAGAGATAGAGAGAGAGACAGAAAGAGAAAGACAGAAGGACAGAAGGACAGAAGGACAGAAGGCTCTGAAGGAAGAGCCTTTGCCTCCAGTGCACACACCCTACTCGTTAAGAAAAATTATACACTACAGATTTTTCCTACACTGATGCATTGTGGCAGGGCTTGACAAGAGACTTCCCACTTCCCTCTTTCAATTTTATATCATAGCAGTTATATCCACTACAAAGCAGCTTAAGTTGTCAGACAATGTGTTTATGTCAGAGTAACTGTATCAGGAATCCATTTTGCCTTTTGATTACTCAATTTTGGTTCTATTTTAAAAACATACTCATTTTTTTAGGAAACTTTGCAGTCAGAAGAGCTAACACACAGAAATTATGACTGCTACAGAGTACAAAAGTGATCTAACACACAGAACATGTTTGCAAGGTACAGTCCCCCAAAATTATTTTGGAGGACTGACTGTAAACACAGCTGGTGATTCCACCTCTCTTATTCATAGAATCCCAGGCCAGTTTGAGTTGGAAGACTTTTAAGTTCGTCCAGTCCTAACCCCCCTGCCATGGGCCGAGACACCTTCCACTAGACCTGTCCTGCGCCAAGACACATCCTGCCTTGCCTTGAACACTTCCAGGGATGGGGCAGCCACAGCTTCTCTGGGCAACCTGTGCCAGGGCCTCACCACCCTCATGGCCAAGGATTTCTGCCCAATAGCCCATGTAACCCTGCCCTCTGGCAGTTTGAAGCCATTCTCCATTGTCCTCCTTGGAGAGGAGGCTCCTCTCCAAAGTCCCTCTCCAGCTGTCTTGGAGCCCCCTTTAGACACTGGAAGAGGCCCTGAGGTCTTCCTAAAGCCTTCTCTTCTCCAGGCTGAAAAACCCAAGCTCACCCAGCCTGTCCGTTTATGAGAAGTACTCCATCCCTCCAGTTACCCAACCACGTTGGTCATCTCACCACAGTTGCAGGACCCTCCAGCACCACCTGGGCCTAGGCTGAAGGTGCGGGAATCTGTACAGGTTGAAGAGCCAAGATCTGCTACTTCACAGAGCAAGTTAATACCGAACTTTGCCTACGGACAAAGATAGGAAGGCTTTCAGCAGAATGAAAGCGGGACTTTAGTTACAGCTAATCCAGTCTCATTTCAACATTTTTTATCTTGGCATGGGAGACAGGAAAGGAAAAAAAGAAAGCCTTTCCAATAAGTTTGCAAAAAACTTATGTAAATTCCCCAATTCTAAATGAACTGGCTAAGTATTAGCTCACTGCTACCCAGGAAACTTTTGGGAATAAAACCTCTCCTAAGAGATTTTGGCTCTACACAGCTGGAGAAGGTACTTTGTGGTTTTTCAGGTGCAGGCCCTTCCTCTTAACAATAAAATGAAAGCTTGGCATTTCACAAGACAAGGACGAGACTCTGGCTTCAACCTGGGCTCTTTCAAGAACACTTTTACCTACGTAGCTAAACTGGCCTCAGATTCAGATGGAGAATTCTTTCTAAACTGTATGTTTTATGATCTTTGTTTAGAGGCTTCATAAAAGATGTAGTGTGCAAGCCAGTATTCTACATTCAAAGGGTCATAACCACTGCATCTATGCCACTACCCAGAGAACTCTTAAAGACATTTCAGCTCCATAGTGTCCATTGTCAAAACAAATTTCTAGGCCTAACATTTCTGCTGTTCAATTTCCCATAGAAAAGTTAGCTTCTATTATAGAGCTGATTTTCTCTCATGTTTTATAGTCCAAGAGAGCCAGAAACTTAACCTCTTGCCTCATTTCATGTTTAACAGCTAGATTTCAGTTCAGTCTCTCATACATGGATATGGCACTAGTACATAAGCATTCAACTTTAAGTCCATGCAGCTGTTAGAAAGGTGGCACTCCAACTGCATATAAAATATATCAAGTATTTTGCTTTTCTTCTATGCTTCTGTGAATGTTACTTACCTCATGAATTACACAAGGCAACTGCCAAAAAACAGCATTCCCAGGAAAGCAGCATTGACTGCTCAGCTTCTCGAGCAGGTTACACAAAGCATGTAAATGCCACTTGTCACTATGTGGACACAGTGGCCGTGGACACACAAGAGGAGGGTTAGACACCAGTTACTTCCCTGGATCGGTACTCTATTGATGAGAAAAAGAACATTGAAGGAGCTAACAAGAGAGTGATTTTTGTTTTTTTCACGTCAAATAGCAAAGTTCATGTGTTGCTAATGGCTGTCAGATGAAAGCAGAACTATTCTTTGGCCAGGGCTGAGCAAATCATGCCATTGTGAATAAGAGTATCAGTCTAGCACCATTCAATAGTGGTCTGACAAAACAGATCAGGATCAGAAAAGAAGCCTTCCTTTTGAAACGATCCCAAGCATGGCATTCAGCCTGAACAGAATAAAAAATAAGCTTAACTCATGCAGTGTAACAAATTCCACAGATTTCACTAAACCTGGAAGTGATGCCTAGAAGGTCATGCGCTGCCTGCCACCATACGGAGAGCCCCCACTAACAAACACCAGAGATGAACTTTTTACACAAGCAGACAGGGATAGGAAAAGGGGAACAGATTTAAACTAAAAGAGGACAGATTTAGATTAGATACTAGAAAGAAATTCTTTACTCAGAAGGTAGTGAGGCCCTGGCACAACTTGCCCACAGAAGCTGTGGCTGCCCCATACCTGGAAGTGTTCAAGGCCAGACTGGACAGGGCTTGGAGCAACCTGATCTAGTGGAAAGTGTTCCCGCCCATGAGCAAGATGGTCTTCAAGGTCCCTTCCAACCCAAACTGTTGTATGATTCTATGAACTGGGGTAAGACTAAACACATTCACTCCTTGGGTTGGCTCTAGGAAAACAAAGAGTTGTAAAATGGTCCAAGTTATCTGACACCTGGTTTTGCAAGTCTACTTTTCAAGAGCCAGTAATTTAGACATGGACAGAACACCACCATTCCTGAGGCCACATCCAATAAAGCCAGATGGAGATAGTGACCAAAGTCACAACAAAAGAATAAAAGGGGTCTCAGAATAAACAGGTGCCCTGTGGTTATGTAGTAAAGCTGAGATAAGACTCAGAATAAGAAATCCAGAAGATCAAGAGACAAATTCATTTGATTTCAGTGGTTGACTGAAGTAACAAATCATTTGATACTCAGAGTGTAAATAACTTGACTGCTGCATGCAAGAGTATAGCTGCAGTAAATTCCCTTCTTACTGGTACCAAAACAAACCAACTCTATTGAAATTATCTCCTCTACAAGCAAACTTGGAACTGGACAAGGAATAATGCCTGTCAAGTATCACGCAAGAGATAACCTCTTGAATACCTAAAGAAATTGGAACTTTGATGAACAAGATGGACAAGCTCTCTTCAATAGCTACACATGCATGCGTTAAACATAATGACCAATGCGGGATGGAAATAATGTAATATAGAATCACAGAATTGTTTGGGTTGGTAGGGACCTTCAAGCTCATCTCATTCCAAACCCTTGCCATGGGCAAAGACATCTTCCACCAGACCAGGCTGGTCCAAGCCCCATCCAACTCAGTCCTGGACACCTCCAGGTGATGGAGCAGCCACAGCTTCTCTGAGGAACCCGTGCCAGGGCCTCACCACCCTCATCTTTTTGGGTATACAATTTTGGGCCAGTTATTCTCCCACAGTGACACTGTGTGTGCTCACTACAAACTCACTCACCTCAAGGAGGATGGTCACTAAGTTAAGATCATCTCTTCATATGTAATGAAGAACATACACTGAAGTCAGACCAAAGCAATTAAGGCTCTGGGAATGAAGGAAAGAAACAGCAAAGCAGCCAGTAAAACAGCAGTAAAGATGCTTTCTTTCTACAGGCCTGAGACTCAAAACTCAAAGCCATTGCACTCTCAATACCCTATACTCCAAGTTAATTAAAAAAACATAAATAACTGAGATGAAAAAACCTGGAGCAGCAAGATCACTGTTCAAGCACTTGTGAGAGCTCAGCTCCACAAGGTCTGTGTCTGTGCCCCAGCAGAACTGGGTGCCACCCACACTGTATGTTCAGAACAACGAGAACTCTGAGAGATGCCATTTTGATCCTGTTCTGTGTCCACTTACCACCCACAAAAAACCTCACCATTCTTCACAGATTTCCTAATATTCATCCACCATAACAAGAAGTTTCCATGGTGTAATCTCAATTTCTCTGCTGTCAATACCAAGGCGAGGATTCACTTCCTTCTATTAACGCCTCAGCTTCCTCAGGTACTCCACACACATCCCTAACGTAGGAGCTGTGGAGTTTATGGGATCAGTATTTGCTGAATGCTCTCCCACTGCCAAACACTTTGGAGAGCACAATTCATTCACATTTTTAGCAACTGTATTATACTACACCTTTGACAATGACACTGAATTTTTTGGTAGGCATTATTAGACATAAGTCACTAATTTCCCTTTGAAGAAAAGCCCACATTTCTCTGCTAGTGAAATTCAAATAGCTGAAGTCTTAACCGGAAATTTATGGCCTTAGTTAATGTTACCCAACTCAAAAAGCTCCTCTGTGAACTTCATGAGGGATTCAATTTTACAAATAGAAAATATCAGTATTGAAACAATTTGTGCTCACATACAGACGGAAATTATTATGAACTCTCGGAATTAACACACATTGTTTCGACTTCGGAATGTAACAGCAAAGCAAGTTTCTCCAAAAAATGCTCTACCAAGCCAGCACTGAACTGCTTCTAATTCCAGCTGAATTCTCCTAAGTGCAAGATGTGCTTTCCGTTGTTATTATCCTGCTGTTTTACAAAACAGTACCACTTTATCTCTAGAAGACTTTTTATGTCAGTAATTTTACTTAGTATCAACCCCATCTAACTTCTTCCACACTCATGTCTCTCCTTGCTGTCAGAATTTCAGGTAATTGTGAAAGGAAAAAAAAAAACCTATATAAAAATCTGTGAAGCCAGGGAAGCTTATACAACTAATTTCAAAGTATTTCTTTAAGTTGATAAGAGTTTTTCTGGGCTCTTTGTTTCTCACCCACATTGATCAAAACCTGCATGAATTATTCAAGTGAGGTCAGAGAGATCCAAGCCCTTCTCTTCATGCTCTAGTAAAGTCACCACTATTCTTCCCAGAAACCTCCAACATTCCCACAGCACACTGAGGGAATTAAGCAACTGATTCACATTTATTCGTGACAAAGAGGACTGGTTCTCTGAATTAAGGCAAATACCTTTGGGTGACGGTATGGAGATAAGAGAGAGGCAGCTGGTCATTCTCCATCCAAACTTAATTCTTCACACATTCACAAGAACTAAGCATATCTGGAAGCTTCTCTAAAAGCAGCCATAAGACCTGCTAAAAGCTACTTAAATTCAAGAGTTTCAGCATCACAAGGAACACACATAGGATTCAAACAATCTTGGGTTTTTAGGTCAAGTCAGCCCCAGAATACGGAAGTTTGTGATGCATTTCTGCACATTATCTACCTGTTCTGCTTTCACAATGGAATTTCCCTTTGTCAGAACTATAAAAAGCAGCAATATTTGACCAAGGACATCAAAACAACGGTGACTACAACAGTTTATGTGGACATCAGTAACACTTTCCTGATTAAATAAGCAGTAGAAGCCATCCCCCAGAAATTCCAATTTATTTTTATTATGTGTTTATATCTGACAACATACAATCTCAAGCATTAACATGTGAACCACTGGTGTTGTACAAACCACTTCAAAGTTTGGCCGCTGACTAGCATGCACCAGCACCAACGACCCTACATAAACTTGGAAACCCTTTTCATACCAATATGTACTTAAAGTCTTCACTTACTTTTATGAGTTTAAAGACATGCCAGTGATTTCAGAAACCAACTGCAAGGAACTGGAAGGCAACATGGGTGAGTGACTGTGTGTTCAACTACCCAGAGTCCTTCAGAAACAGGACAAGAAAATCAGAATGAGAGGTTTTATTAGGTCCAACAGTGGTAACAACTCGGAGGAGACAAGTCAAAGAGATAAACAGGAAAACAAGTGAAGTGGTGACAGTTCCTATAAAATAAACACTATAGGCACAAGTTGCAAGTAATCCAAACTACATGAACAGGAAAGACAACCACTACAGGCTCAATGAAGAGTTTGTTTCGATGAAAAAAACACAGAGCTTCTTGCTTGTGTCACATAACCGAAGGAATTATGCAGAATAAGATAAAAACCAGGAAGGGCTGAAAGGCAAAGCACACAGCATCACAACTTACAAGTTACAGAATGAGCTAGTATAAGCAGAATGAACTAGGAAGCAGAGATTCAGGAAAGCATTGATTTGATTGGATAGTAATGAAGAGAGAGAGCTATCAAAGCATTTGAAGGAAAGACTAATCCCTTTTTCTCATTAGTTTTCCCTCTGGAGGTCAATTGTGAACAGCTGGCTGCCATTACTAATACCACCACCAAGGAGGCACAGTCTGAGTTACTTTAACAGCCTGGCTAAAAGAATTTCTGAGATTAGCAGGACTTGATTAACTTTGTCTTAAGGTGTTTTAGCCTTTAAGTAATCTCAGAGGTTATTACCCAAAATACATAAAGCATGGGCAAGAAAGGAAAATGGTAAATGCAATCCAAGCTTAAAAAACAAACAACACAAAGACTCAGAAGCTTTACTTCAGTTTGGGGTAAGGAATAGCAAAATAGTGATGGGAGAGAAAACTGGAAAAACAAACTGGACTAGTAGAAACTAAGCATAAAAAGGTCAGATTTTTCAAGAAAAAAACTGTAAGACTAATGTAATTTCAAACAGGTTAGAAACAGAAATGCCATTTCTGTTGGAATTTAAATCTCTTGGCATTTTCTGGTATAATATGTTCACAAGCATGGTGCGGAAATGGGATATTGATGAAGTACAATACAGAGAGAGTACTCTTTGGGTGTAGTAAAGAATGGTTCATGGCTACAACTGAAGTGCTGGTGAAGTGGGACTCCACCTGGGTGAACAGAACTCCAGTTCTACCTAATATTTTAATTAGGTAATCTGGACAGGGCATGGGCTCAGGTGTAGCCAGCATTAAGCTGAGACTGAATTCTTAGCCTCTGACGTTATGCCACCAAAGCAGAAACATGACTAAGAACAAAAGAGTTCATCTTTAAGGATACATTCAAAGTACAGGATGTAAAATGTGAATTAAACGAGTCACCTGCACAAATTCTGAATGGACTATTTTGTTCCTGTGCTGAAGATACCTGAGGCTGTTGGTTGCACCGAATTGTAAGATTCACTCTGCTAGGCTTTTAACAGTACAAACCTATTAGAACACAATGAACTGGAAATAAAAGGACAAGATCTGGGAAGCATTTCTCCCATCCTATTCAACATTTTGAAAGCAACAGTTGCCCACTGTATCCAGCTTTGGGCACTGCATTTCAAGAAAAATGTGGATTCAGATGGAAAATTTGAGACAAGAGGGTAGAAAAGTGTTTTTTCAATGCATAAAAGTTTGCAAAGAGGAAGAAACTTAAATGGATCAGATTATTATAATATATAAACACAGGCAAGACAGGTTTGGACTAGATGTCAGAAATTAGGTGTCTTTAGTGGCCAAGACAGTCAAGTATTGGAACTAAGCAGTACTTACATCACAGGCTTTTCTTCACAGAACATCACCAAGGATATCATAAGAGCAGCTGACCCTAACCTAGGACTACCTACCAGTTGAAACAGCCTCCCCAGGCCTCTTTCAGACAAGCTTTCTGAACATTCTCTCTGAACATTCTCTGAATTCCATACCAAATGTGTTACCTGCAGGTATTACTGCCATCTCAAGTACAAGTTTGCAAAGTCTCTTGCATTTGACAGAATAAAACAATGGAGTAAGGTTGATTAGAGGACTTTCTTTTATTAAACATAAAGTGATGTATTTGCAAGATTTCATATTTTCTACTTGTATTTTCTTGTAAGGGCAGAATACTAGCTGAAGTAATAATACAGTAAAATTAAAGACAAGGAGCAATAATGCATCTTCAAGTACGACAGAATAAAAAACCAGAAAACATTTACAATTTTCAGAACAGTGTGTATAGACTCACAGAATGTACTATTTCGAAAGGAAAATATTCATTATTATCTGGCAAGTCCTTCTTTAAGCACCACAGAAGAAAATCTCAAGCACAAAGCTGTAAGGTAAATGAAAATGGTGTTTTCAAGGACATTTTTCTCATTTCACAGGTCTTCACCACAGAGAGCAGCATCACAAGACACAACATGCACACTCACATCATATCAACATCAAGCAGAGAACAGATATAAATAATAATACTAATAAAAAAATCTCAAGTGTACCAACCTGTGCTATATTTTTGTTGAGAAGATAAACTCCATATTCAAACTGAAGCTTCTCTCCTCCTTTTGGATATAAAGGAAATCTGTTGGGGAAAAAAAAAGAGGGGGGAAAAAGCATTTAAGGTGAAATTATTCAGATGCTTATGTAAACTTCAAAAAGCCCTAGATTCCTTTTCTGAGAAGGTAAAGATTTAAAAAGTTTCCCTTGGTGATTTCTCCCAGGAACCTCTCCATAGGATGTACTTAGGAACCCTCTGCAACTCCAGTCAATCAGCATTCAAAAACTGATGTCAAAACTCAGCTACAAAATTCCATTTTTTGAAATATTTCAGGTTTTTAAAAGACACAAGCATTCTCCCAGTGCTGCAACATCCCTCTCACTAAGCAAAGTGTAATTTCAGAAGCACATACACAATTCCAGATTCCACATGATGCCTCTGCGTTCAGCCAGTCACATTTGGCTAGCTCATTTCCAAACAAAAATAATCTTTTAAAAAAGGTGTTCTCTTTTGATCATTATTCTGTGATCGACAAAGTACAAAACCTTTTGCACAGAGAAGATATCTGCAGACTCACTAACCAGAAAAACACTCAGAACAGAACTGATTCCTTTCAACAAAATTCACACGTGCACCAAAGGTTTAAGTCCCTTACAGCATGATAGATCACTATGTTCCTTGCAAATATTATATTACTAATCTTTATTTTTCCTATTTAATAAATATTGCTCACCATTTTAAATACCCAGACATAGCAAACAGCTTATAAGAACATAGCAGAGCACTGCTGTGTGAGACATGAGAACTAAAACAATAGTTCCTTATGTATTGAAACTCTTAGACAGTTTCTGCGTTAAGAATATAATTTTATACATCTGCTTAAGGAATCTCTGCTTAAGTGAAGCAGTTCTCAAACAGCTCTAATAGCTGTACACTGAGTCTGAGGATTGTCTTCTGACTCCTCCTCAGCACCAGAGGTTGTGAGGTCATCATGGTCAATTCAGCAACTTTCGTACAAACTAAAATTTATTTTTATGGAAACGACAGCATGAATCAAATTTTTTGCTTTTTTATTAACAACGTCCTGCAGCTCCTACTCAAAATGTTGAATGTATTATCCACGTAAGCCCCACACTACAGCAGAAACCAAAGTCTCTCTCAAATATAAGATAACACATACAGGAGATCAGTATCTACTAAAAACAACACTCATTCAGGAGAGGTGATTAGGCAAAGTGGATTTTATCATCCACCAGCCCCAGAGTAGAGTACATTTGCAAGTTCGAAGAATTATATAGTGCCATTAAAGCTAAAGGTTAACAGGTCATAATCACAGCAGAACAAATATTGAGATGTCAGCTTCAGATTTTATGCTACTTTCAAACTTGCTAGGTCACTTCAAGTTGAGGAACATAAAAATCCCTGTGAATAGTATATATCTAGCTCACCTTGCTTAATAGATCTATAAATCCAGCTAGTTCCCCATGTAAGAAAATGAAACCTTTCCAAATGAGCACATGCCACAAAAATTCCACAACGCATTACTCTATGTGTAAAATAGAAAGCAAGAGGAATTAATTTCAGTATCTCCAATTACACAACCCAAACAGAGCAGGGGTTGGATTTAAAGGATACCTTTACAATTAACATTCTAAAAACTAAGCCAGGTTTTACAATAAAAGTACCATTAGAAACACAAGCTATGTTTCACTCGAAGGTAGCATTTCATAAAGTCTCTGGTAATGGGAACCGCGTATTCTATTATTTGACACAGAGCTCTTCAATCCATGCCATATAGAATGGGGGTAAAAACTGGTTTATGGTGCTCACCGCCATCTCCCACACACAGATTCTTTTAAAAGGGAAAATTAGGCTTTTCTGCTTATCACATTGATCCTGCTTCTTTGCCGATACTCACATTCCTACCCTGTAACTTGCACTAATTAATCTTGAAAGGGTTTAAACCACATACATCCTCAGGTCATCTTTCACAACATAATCACTTACATGAAAGTCTTGAAAACTGTCAGTGGATGTCTCTGTATATACACATTTATGACTCAAGAGAAAATATGACTAAGTTTTATGCCTCTCTCTTTGTGTGTTATCTTGCTTGCCCATTAAACCTGGTCACAAGCAATAAACTCAAGGGAGAGGAACCCTAACATTTTATATATATTTAGTGAGTACAATTGAATCCAACTTGAACAGCTGCCTCGCTATGTGAAACTTCTTGCCTGCTCCACAGAAAAGCATTAACTGTAAGCTTAATCTCTCCCTTTGGCATGCTGCCAAAAGCTGAGTCTGCTGTGTAAGGATTTAGTTATACCAAATACTTTTGGAAAAGACTATTTTAGTATTTTTATAATCACAAAATACATAATAAAATGCAAAATTGCATCCACCTACCTATTCTACTCCAAAGTGCACCTTCCTTCTTTCTGGTCTTGCTGATATATTTGGGGGGGAAGAAAAAAAAAATCACTAAGCTCCTTTAAAGCATAACACAGATACTTATTCAGAGACGAAAAATTTGAAGGAGTATATGTTTAGTGGAAAGAAGAAAAAACACAAACTACAGATACCCTTTCTATAATCACCAGAAAAGACCATCTGAGAGAAGTTATCAAGTGCAGGAAATTTGTTGAGTACAGAACAGAGTTCAGAAGTTGAGCTCTGGTCCTCCTCAGAGTAGTACTTACACACTCTAGGAAACCATACATCTGCCATATGAACAGGCAGGAATTACGAACAAAACAGCTTCTGCTCACTGAGGGTCAACATGGGCCTTTGTAAAAATACGTTGATATTTACAACTACGGAATATGCCACTTAAATAGCACGTAGACTTCTTAAAATACAGTGCTAACACACCCTGAGTTTACAGCAGATGATCTATTTCTATATATAAAGAGCCAGGCAACAGAGCAATAGTAGTTTTAATAGTGACTCATAAAGATCTTGGTTTAGAGAACATTAACCTGATGCAAGAAAAAACCCACCATGTTTCGTAACTTTTAACAGGTTTACACCATTTGGAGTTGTTTCTCCACCTTGTGTTTCCACTGCTTTGAAGACATGTCAGCAATGATAAGAGCCTGTGCTAGGAAAAGCACAAGGAATAGGAATGATTAAGAGAATCATCAGCCAGCAGGCACATGTAAAGGTGGCTTTAGGATCTATGAGAATTATGCCAAAGATGCTGAAATTAAACGAGCCCCACTCTGAATTCAGAAGGTGGAGAACTCTGGATAAGAGTGATCCAAACTGCACACCGACTGATTTGAACCAGATGGTCACTATGTGCCTTGAAGTCTAAGATAACATGAAGAGGATTCTTGATCTTAAAAGCTTATTTGTTTGGGGAGTTATGTGTTTTGCTTATTTAATCCTAAAGGATTGTGACAAACACTAAGTTTTTACTAGTTTTTTTTGAGTCATGTTCTGTTTTATAGGGCTCACTGGGATACAAGTCAGATGACCAGTGTTATCCAGCTGCATCTGGATTAAGCCTTTTCCATGATTCAAGATATAATGAAGGAGACTGTGCTCGTGTGCTGCTGAAAGCAAGACCAAGAAATTTCAGGGGCAGATGGTAAAGAAAAGCCTCTTGCAAGAATTTTTCATTTTCATATTTACAGTTTGAGGTGTGATGCCTGCTGTTCATATCCATAATCCATTTTGGTGGGGTTTTTTCCTTATAAGGAGTATTACTGATTTCTTCACAGAAGTTGCAACCCATCTCTTACTGACTTTTGAATGGACTAAACCCCTGGTTTTGGTAAGACAGCACAGGCAACAATTTGCTAATACAGTGTCTTTAACCAAAACTGGTCACTAGTACTGATGTATTTTAAAAACAGAAAACTGACTACAGAAAAAGAGGTATTTAAAGTTGCCCACAGATATCGATTCTGGAAAACCAGAGGCCTGATTCAAAGCTAAAATTATGATTAGACAGCTTGTGGGGTTTTAAGTACTAGACCATTCTTACAACTCAAATTGTGCTAAATATTCTACCACTAAAAATTCTTCACTGTCCTATCTTTTCCAGCTGGCTCTCAACAAGTATTTATCAGCCATCAAGATCTCATTTAAGTTCATATTTTTAGCTCATCTTCAGCTGTTTTACACAGTCACTTTGGTGTTTGATGAACACGCAAATAAATCACTACAAGATTCTAAGTTCAAACAGATGGTAAATGTTAGGAAAAGTTGAAAGAACCCTTATTCCATATGTTTATTTCAGACCTCAAGTATCTCTTACAAATTCAAGTCCAAATACATTTACTGTTGTGTTCTGTGACTTATGAATGCTGCATCCAGAAATATCACATATGTACCAACATAATGGTGGCCCACTTTTATTGTCTATAACCACTTGCCTTTAATACAAACTATTTTTAAAGCTTATGAAATAGCTTCATTTTTAACTGCTTTCACCTGTTTCTACTTTGGTAATACACCATATGTTTTAGACCTCTTCTGTTCAGACCTCTGCCATATCCCAAATTATATTAAAGTCTCAAAGTTTAATTTCTACTTCAAAAAGCTCTTAAGGGAAGAAGTCAGCAAAATAACAGTTTTTACACATTGCATCTGTCTTCCACAGACTGTAGTGTGGCACAATTTAAATATCATATGACATGTCATTTGGCAAATCTAAGTAAAATTCCAGATCTAGTTTGGAATAATGTTAGACAGCCTTAACTTTCCAAGTGATTGAGAACTTCAAGGACCAGTAATATTGCAGCTTTACAAGCTAAATTGGGGCGCTTATGCTTTAAGAACACTTAATTATCACAATATAGTTTGTGTTGGAAGGGACCTGGCAGGAACACCTCCGACTAGATGTGGTTGCTCCAAGCCCTACCCAGCCTGTCCCTGTACATTTCCAGGGATGGGGCAGCCACAGCTTCTCCAGGCAACATGTGCCAGGGCCTCACTACCCTCACAGACAAGAATTCCTGCCCAATATCCCATCTAACCCTGCTCTCTGGCTGTGGAAAGCCATTCTCTCTTGTCCTGGCACTCCAGGCCCTTGTCCAAAATCCCTCTGTAGCTCTCATGGAGCCCCTTGATGCACTGGAAGGAGCTTTACAGTCTCCTTGGAGACTTCTGGTCTTGAGATTGCCTCCAGAGCAGAGGGGCTCCAGCCCTTGGAACATCTCTGTGGCCTCTTCTGGATTCACTCCAGCAGCTTCACATTCTTCTGATGTTGGACCCCAGATCTGGAGGTAACTCTGCAAGTGGGGTCACACCAGAGCAGGACTGAGGAGCAGTCCTCCACTGCTGCCCATGCTGTGGGATCAGCACACATTGAGGCTTTCTGGGCACCAGCGCACGTGGCCAGCTTCTCATCCACCCACTTTTCCAAGCCAAGTCATTCTCCTCAGGAGAATGCTGCTCTCCATCCATTCTCTGAACCTGTGTGCAGTATTGCTACAATCCCAGTGGAGCACCTTGCACTTGGCCTGGCTGAACTTCACAAGGCTGGCACAGGCTGACCTCTTCAGCCTGTCCAGGTCCCTCTGCATGCCATCCCCTCCCTCTAGCACCACACAGCTTGGTATCATTGGCAAACTCCATCTCACTGTCCATGTCACTAACTAAGAAGTTAAACAGTGCTGGTTACAATTCCAGATCATGAGGACACCCATCATCACTGCTGCCCATTTGGACAGCAAGACATTACCCAGTAGTTAACTGAAGCTTGGAATCTTAGTCCAAAGATCAAATGAAGCTGACACCACTGCATTTTCACATCACCATATTTAAACTATCTTTGATACTTCCTGCCCCACTGTGTCAAACGTGTCAGAGAACAAACTCAACCTGGCTTTTTCTTTCACATCTCATTTTCAAGGACAGTAACCACAATGATTGCAGGGAGGTGGCTGCAGGGCAGACTTAGCAGAATTCACTATTATGCAGACAAAGAACTGATGTAATTTCTGTGACTGTAAGTCACTGGTGTCATAGCAGAGTCATCTATCAATCTAGAGGAACAACTGTGCCTTATACAACATTACTAAAAGTAGGTCAGTTTAGAAAAAAATTACTTTCAAGCTTAAGTCCACAGATAGGACGATCTATACAAGGACAGGACTAAATAGCCCAATCCAGATAAGATAATGGCCTTAAAAAGTCCCAAGATCTTGCTTGATATGTCTGAAGTATGAGGAGTGTACAAGAAAAGGTTTAAATATTTACTGACGTTTGAGTTATTTTAGCCTCAGCCCGTTTTGGGAGTCTGCAAGGGGGGCAGGCAGGGGAGGAAAGAACTTGTGTTTTCCCTCCAACCTAACCACATCCTGCGTGCTCATTCTAACGGAATGTTGTATCCAGAGGAGGAAGCTTGTGTTATTTAAAAGTCCTGGGACTTTTCTGAACCAGAAAAAAAATCAAACCCTGAAGGCCTCTTAAGTGAGAAGGACCACCACTGTCCAGACAGCTCACATGAAATCACAATTCCCCAGGACACTTCAAATCAGATATCAGGACAAGTACGCTGCTCAAGAACCACAGGCAACAAAATACCCAGGATTCCCAACATCTTAGCACTCCACCTGAAGATCAAGGCACAAGAATCTTCAGCTGCACAGCTTTAAAACCTGTTTCCTTCTCAGATAAGCTGCACCACAGGTCTATCAGCTTCAGAGTAGAGACTGCACAGATCTTCCGCAGAAGACCCAAAATTAAATGAAAAGGCAGAAAAAAGGATTACAAACATGCATTTTGCTTGTTACAGATTAAGACACAAATATGAGTTACAAATCACAAGTGAATTCAGACAGATTATTATATGGTTTTGAGTTCCTACTTAACAGAAAAAGCTACATTTGTAAAACAAACTTGATGACAAAAATACAGACTGCCATGAGGAAAAAGCATATCCCCGTGCAAGCTTTGTACAATACATAGATAATTAGTTTACTGGGAAAAGAAAATATTAGCAATTTAACTTTATGAAATGTTTTTTTCAAAATGCCTTTCTGAACAGTTCAGACAATGATAATCAAAAGCAGAAGCACCTTTCTGTGATAAGTGCAACTTCTGTGACCTTGCTCCTGGGGAATGCACGATAACTTCAGTATGTACAGACTGTAGAGAGAAAATAAAAGCAAAAATCCAGAATACGAGTCAGGCAGTTCCTGACAAGAGAGTCACCAATTTATACAAGAGGGTATCATTCTATTGCTTCAGCAAATGTCTTTCAGACACCACAAAAACACAGCAAAGAATCCATGGAGCCAGTGACACTGATGGCTTTTTGTAAATTGGGCATTTTCATGAAATATTTCGCTTGGATTCAAGGCTTGCACCATACAAGCTAATTCTAATGGTTGTCACAACACATGGACTATCTGTAAGGACAGATGACACAACCTCGCTGTCAGAACTTTAAATCTCACTGCCACTGAAGGATCACTTTTCACTAGAAGTTACTGTATACAGGTCAAGCCCCTGCTTATTTTAAAAAATGAAGTAATGCTTGGAAAAAGAAAAAATCTCAACAGGAGTACAGTGTTCCAATGGAAGTAAGTTAAGACTTGTATGTCTTCACAGAAACATTTCTCTGCTGGAGATGTCTGGGAGCAGTGGTCTCATCTACTGCAGTAAACAAAATCTGCTTTCTCAGACTGGCTAGGAGCACGTAAAAATGTCTAGTTCCCAGAAACAGTGTTAACAGTATCTAAATTTATTAAACAATACCTGATCTAACTCTTAATCTACACACAGCAATATCTGCTGACCCAATGAAGACAAAAGCATTATTTTGTTAATCAGGAACCCAAAAAGCCAGGATTCTAGCTAAATATCCTCTAGAATTGAAGAATGTAAAAATACAGTTCAAGATAAATTTATAGCAAAAAGCATTCTTTGAGCAATACAGCTGAACCCTTAACACACACTCAATCTACCCCAAAGAATCAACTTTTCTTTGACAGCTATTAGATTTCTCAAGCGACGATCTCCCTTGATCTAAGTTTGCCAAGATTTCTTCCCAAAGTTGCCGTTTCATTATCTCAGCCGAAGTACCAAATATGATTAAAGACTTCTCAACTGAGTTGGAAAATCTTAATGTCAGTGAAAAGTTATTCTTCATGTGCTTGTGTCTTGATTTTTCAGACTGCTTTGTTTGCAAGTGGCTTATCTGTTACCAGGCACAGGGCAATAACCACTTTAGTGGTGTTGTACTAAGTTTGTTATAGCTGAAATGTTGATTTTCCCATTCTTCCAAACAGGAATAAGGCCACAGTAAGGAGGACCACTTACAGATTATGCTCATTCAACAAGTGTATTGCAAATGTTCCAAAATTATCTACATGTCAGTTCAACAACACTTATCTCTGCTTATTTGCAAGTCCAGCTTGCCACACTTGAAAGAAATAGAAGAAAATACATTGAGAAAGATAATTTGGAAGTTTTGGAGCAGAACTGGCAAGGAATCCCATATGTTTGCTTTATTCAGAAGCCTGAAAAGAAATTTTTTTACATCAGACCTTGCAGTCAGTAACTCACTTTTCATGATTTAACACTATGTTAACCACACCCAACATAATCACTTTTCCTGAGCAGCGCAAATGAGTAGGTCTAAAACACAACACCAATGTACAAAAGTAACAGCTTGAGTATGTGCAGATTCAAAATATGTCCTGTCTGATTTACTTAATCAGAACTTCTCCACTTCTCTGAAATTTGGTTCCTTAAACTAATGAAAAGTATCCCAACTGGAAAAACATAGTCTGCTGGGGTTTAAGTTCAAGGTTCAGTCAATCAACCATGGAGATACATCAACATTCCCCATATGCAAAGGTGCTGCAGACCTTATACATCAACTTTAGCTGTATTAGGATAAACTTACTCAATGCTTTGCATCCGTAAGGAATCCAGAACCACTGTGAAGACCCAAGAAGGCCACCTGTAGTTCATGATTGATACGCCCTTCAGTTGCAACAAGTCTGCACCATCCCAGTGGAAGGTGACCTGTTTTTTTTATTTATTCCTTTGCCCTTCCCACAAGGGCTACAGCAATGAAATTAAACTGGCCTTTAATGTATAAACATTTTTTTGCTAGGTGCTGTAAGGCCAGCACCTAGCAAAATCAAACGTCAAGACAAAAACTGACTAATCACTGCAATCTTCTGGCATACTTGAGGTTCTCAATAATGATCAAGCTGAGCTGCAGAAAAAGACAAATTTGAGGCATAACTCCACATCACAGAAATAACTTCCAGGAAATTACTTCAGAGACAAACCCATGCCTTTTAGCTATATTATTATTTAGCTGTATTTTGATCCTGTTTTCTATTAGGACACGTATTGCAATAGACAGATGTTTTCTATTTTAATGACAACAGAAGGTATTTAGACAGGACAAGTAACCCATGGCAGCATCCTCAACTGCACTCCCCCTTACACCTTTTCATACAACTTTTGGTTCCTGAGGTACATCAAAGTCATAAAACAACTGCAAAGATGTCAGATGCCTCAATGCACATGCCCAAGATTTGCACTGCAGCTGTTTGAACCGTTTGGCCTGTTGCTGTCTGTATTCATCAGACAGAGTGAAAGAAAAAAAAGTTGAACTTTCCATAAATTACAAAATGGCAAGGAAACATTTACAGTTGTTTACTGTTATCTCAGATCAACTAATGCCAAATATTCCTGCAAAAAATGCACCAGACTAGATCAGGCTTCTTCCATGACTGTCTGGGTCCTATTTGTTTTTTATCTTTAAATTTTATATATATTTTTGACCTTTATAACATTGATTAGCAACAAGTTCAATATTTAAACACATGCCAAAAAATTTAAAATAGCCCTTCTTGGAGATCAGACAACTCTTTAATGCCTTAGCTCCAGCAGCTATGCTTGCAAATGACAATGTTCCTGCTACCTTTTAAATATAAAACCTTTTTTGGAATTATGCCATTTTCTACCCCTTCATTTTTTTTCCCCAACCTGAAGTATGACACTGAGGTGGCCACTTTCTTAATACTGCTAGTTTTCTAACCATCCCATAACACATTTTGGTGGGAAGAAAGAGTAGCACCAGTCAGACTGTGTGTACTATTTGATTTCTCTGTACTATTATTACAGAGAAATAATGTTAGTAAAACTATTTATTTAAATGGTTTCCAGTTCCAAGTTACCTAGCAGGGACGTAAGAATTGTTGAAAATCTTTTAAAAGACATATTACGAGTGATAGTGCAAAAGTTTAACAAAAATAATTGCTCCGAATGTGTATTTCCATTGCCCAGATATACAAAGTGCACCAGAAAGGTGATTAAACTTAAAAAAGAAACCACTTTTTTCTTTTTTTCTTAGAGGAATATATATATTTCCAAGTTGTTTATATTCAAAAATGCTATGACATGAGCAGCAACATCAACACAGGGAATGTTACAAAGTATGTCTCACTTCAGACATAACAATCCTTATTTTGCCCTAAACTGAGTGTCATTCTTTATCAAAAATCTGGGAGTAGACTAACATAAGCATTAAACACAGTGCTTGAGAGACACAGTATCAGAACATATCAGAAATAGTTTCACCTCAACATTCTCACTATGTTGATGTGCGTGTGATGAAGTGTTAGGTTTCGGTTCCACCAGAACAGTGCCAAAGAGTTTAGGTGGTTTATTCTGCAAACATAGTTGTTGATCACTGGAGACAGGAACATGTTGCTGTCTAAATAGCTTAAATTTGGGAGTTACATATCCATAGAATCACAGAACCATTAAGGTTCTTACATCTTTCAGAACATCTGAAATCCAACCACTCACCCAGCACTGCCAAGGCAACCACTAACCTATTGTTCCCAAGTACCACATCCATATGGCTTTTAAATCCCTCCAGGGATGTTGACTCCTCCACTGTACCAGACTGTACCACGACTGGACAGCATTTTCAGGGAAGAAATGTTTCCTAATATACAACGTAAAACTCTTCTGGCACAATTTGAGGCTGTTTCTTCTCATCCTGTCACTTGTCACCTGGGAACAGAAACCTTCATGTGGCTCCACCCTCCTGGGGAGTTGTAGAGAGTACAAACAACCCCCCCCTAAGCCTCTTTTTCTCTAGGCTCAGCTCCACCAGCTCCTTCAGCCTCTCCTAGTTCTCCAGATGCTTCCCCATCTCCATCCCCTTCTCTGGGCATGCTCCAGTTCCTCAATGTCTTTCTTTCTGGGAGGCACCCAGGATTGGAGGTGCCTCACCAGTGCCCAGCATAGGGGAACAGTCACTGCGCTGGGCCTAATGCCACACCATTGCTGGTACAGGCCAGGTGCCACTGCCTCTTGACCGCCTGGGCTTATGTTCAGCCACTGCTAATCAGCACCCCCAGGGCTCTTCCCAGCTTTCCAACCACTCTGCCCCAAGCCTGCAGTGTTCCATGGGATCGTCATGACCTAAGAGCAGGATACAGCCCTTGGCCTTGTTGAACCTTATACAACTGGCCTTGTCCCATCAATGCAGCCTGTCCAGATCCCTCTGCAGAGCCTTCCTGCCCCCTCCAGCAGGTCAACACTCCTGCTAAACAAGGTGTCCTCTGCAAACTGACTAAAAGTGCACTCATTGCCTTGAAATCTTTCAGACTCCAGAACTTCTGAGAATTCTTTCTTCCTGCATATTGGATGCACTCTGAAGATACTTAAAAGGACCACTGAAGAAGTGAATTAATGAGATATTTAGTGAATATCAGATTCTTGCCTTAGCATGATTAATTCAAAAAGTCATAAAAGTAGACTTCATCGGAGAAAACTTAGAGCATTTTAGTAGTACCAAAATTAGGTTTTGGAATACAAGAGGGGAACAGCTACATAACAGATTATAAACACTAATATCTCTACAATTCAAGGCTGACCATATACTATATGCTACCGGCAGTTGTTTTATACTTCACTCTACATTCAGTACTGTGGCCAGACAAGTCCTAAGTTCTCATCACAGCCTACTTCAAAGTCCCAATTATAACAGTTATTGTAGCAGACAAAACTGAAAATCCTCAAGGTCCTCATAGAAGTGACCTGGATCATGCAAGCAAACCAATCTGAAGCAGATAAAGCATTTCCCAGAAGTTACTTACATTCTGAAAGCTCTCAAAATATTTAACCAGCTCAACAGGAGGACTTAGAAAAGTTGGTAAAGAAACTTGAAAGTGCAGAAACACCTTTATACAGCATAACTTTAAAAACAAACACCTGTATTTATGAATCTGCTCTTGAGCAAAAACCTCAGCTATTCTGCCCAATGCACAGTTTCTAGAAGCTCCTAATAAAGATCATGGGGAAACCCTGCAATACAACGAAAACAAAAACAAACAGACAAACAAAAAACAAAAAACAAAAAAAAAACAACAAAAACCCAACAAAAACAAACAAAAAAAAACCCACAGAAAACAAAAAAGCCAACCCAAAACAAACAAACATACAAAAAAAACCAAACAAAAAAAAAAAACAAACAAAAAACAATAAACCAAGTAAAATATTTAACTTAGTCAATAATGAAGACACTATGTGTTATACTGAAGATCAAATACAGGAATTACCTCACTGCTATTACTCAATAATTTATGCTGGAGTTTGAAAAGCTGCTAAAGGACAGGTGACTGAAATGAAGAAGAATTGTAATAAAACATGTTAATTGCTGTGCTCAACACAATTAGGAGCAATGGAGAAACATGAGCTATTAGTTTGGAAAGAAGACTGCAATTTAAGACATTTGATGTTTTTCTATAATAACCAAAAACCTTAGAGTTGGTAGGATTGTTTCTCCAATATCTCAGTAGAGAGTATCTCTGGCAGGAGCTAATCCTGAAAAAATATGGCATAACACAGGTAAATAGCCCAACAGGATTCATATACTCAGCTAAACTTTCTCCTTTTCAGAAATCTGTTGTGAAATCAAGTATTAAATCACAAGAGTTTGGAAGGCTGTAGCCTGAAGGACTAAACCTTCCAATCTGTCTCAGAGAACAGGAAATTGAATTAATCTTTATGCACCTACACACAGGCAGCTCTACTACTCAGAAATTTGTTTTCAAGACACAAATGTTCTAGTTTGCAACCCTTCTCAAAGCGACATACACAAAGGAGTATGACCATATGCCTCAAGAACTACACTGAAGCAAAACAGGTCAATGTCCTGTTAAGGTACCCAGGAGTGTGTTTGGACAAGTTACTAAAATGGTATCAAAATTACTTTGCAAGTCATAATTATATAGTTGTTTTTTATTATGTCAAAACAGGAAAACCTCAGAGAGTTTAAACCTTATGGCAAACTACCTTGCCTTCTGCCAAAAGTCACTAACCTTCAAAGAGAAATCAGACACTAGGCACAATAAAACCCTTCTATCTTGGTTTGGATTATGAGGAATTAGTATTAAAATGTTGTAGTACTTTGACTGCATCTTTCCCAAGAGAAGAATCTGGGTTTTCACAACTTCCTGTCCTAAGTCAGCTACTTTCCACAAGTTCATTTCTCCTCAGTCATTTCCTTTTCTCCTTTTCCAAACTTTTGTAGAAAAACAAAGCTACTGGTACTGCAAGCCCAACTGCAGCCATCCATACACACATAGGGTCGCAGAACCTCAAACTGGTCTAAGCTGTACAGGATTTCAGGCTCATCTCATTCCAACCCCCTGCCAGGCAAAGGACACCTTCAACTAGACCAGGTTGCTCCAAGCCCCATCCAACCTGGCCCTGGGGATGGGGAGTCTATAACCTCTCTGGGCAAACTTTGCCAGTGCCCAGAATCTGAACAGAGCAGTTGGCCTCCCACCACTGGTCAGTGTTGCATTCCTGGGAATTCAATGGTTTAGTGCTATAAAGTGAACCTTAACCAATAACTGCCACTATTTTCATATTAGAGCACACAGGTGCAAAGACAGTGGGAAAATAAACAAAGTTCCAAAATGCAGGAGAAGGCATTCAGAGAGTGAATTTAAAGATAGCAAGATAGTTTCCTAGAAGAAAAGCAACAATAGTGTAGCCACATGTTGAAAGACAATGATTATGGAACAAATGAAAAGCTCTTCATTGACTGTTTGATTGATTTATAGTAGGTAACACATTACTGTGCTTTTTCAATGGATTAAAAAAATTCTGTGTTAAAAGAAAGCTGTTTGTTTTCTCACATTTATCAACCACTACTCCAGCACTGGCAGCAGGTCCCCAGTGAAGCTACACTTGCTATCTGCTGTTTATTCCCATAGCCAGTAGCAAAACATAAAAGGCAAGTTTTCCAAACAAAAGCAGAAACTCACAAAACACTACAAAACACTATTTAAGTTTTTCTAGCATTACTGGATGCCAAATCAAAGCCATGTATGTGCCAGCAGATCTAGAAAAATAAAGCTGAGTTACTCTATTGCAGTCCAGAATTCCAGCAAGAAAAACTCAATGACTGTTCCATGGCTACTGAAAGCAGTAACAAGTAACTTAAAATTCCATGTCACCTCAGACTACCCAAAATTGTTTAAGGTAGGGTTTTTTGGTGTTGATTTGTTGTTTTGAAGAAAGTACGTCAGTGTACTTTGTACACTGCACATCAGTATATTTACAAAATACTCACTCTCGCTCTTTCTCCGTCAGCTTGTCATTGATATTATCTTTGATTGTAGACCGGGACCCCTTGTGAATTATAGGATACCTGAGTGGCACTTGTAAGAAAAAGGATATCATGGAAACCAGGTGAGCAGTATAGCCCAGGGCAACAGCAATGCTTCCATCATCTTTTGCTGTCAATGACAAAAATATTTAATTGCATTATTGAACTACACTATTAATTGCATCCATTGAATCCTAGTATTCATCCTTATTGCTCAGAGAATGACAGTTAATGTAGCTCTCAGAAGTCAGAACTCAAGAATAAAAGGAGGCCTGGAGTCACTTCGGAGAGCTTTACAAGTGTTTGCACTTCACTGTGTTTGCCTCTTGTGACAAGGCACAGAAAATGGGTGATGGGTTGTCCTCCTGCAAATTTTACTTTCAAAACTACACTGCCTGGATGGCAGCGGGTAAAGAAGAGACGGGAAAAGTGAAACAAAATTCCTAAGACAAAACTCAAGTTAAGCTTTCTGCACTTCTCTAGATGGAGTTGACACATGTGAGTGGGATCGGGGAAAGCTGCATTCCTCCTCAACTTTGTTTATGAGTGAGATCAGCTAGAGAGACACTGACCCCAAGCTATGAGCTCTGTTCTCTGCCAATAACTGGAAAAACTTGGATTAACCCATTGTTTTAAAGTATCATTTTTAATTTGATATTTAAGGTTTCAACCTTAAAGCTTCACCTGTCA
Organism: Pardalotus punctatus; assembly: GCA_013400915.1. Classification (NCBI taxonomy): domain Eukaryota; kingdom Metazoa; phylum Chordata; class Aves; order Passeriformes; family Pardalotidae; genus Pardalotus; species Pardalotus punctatus. The sequence goes on along the minus strand of VZTX01018099.1, from coordinate 55,201 downwards.
GGAATACATGCAGGTCTTGCAATTCAAATTACATCTTTTAGCCATATAATGGCTTTTCCTTTCTCTTTTCTCTATTTTTAATTCTTTTTAAGGGATACAAACAGCACAATAGTCATTTCTTCTGATGCATCCATGAAACCGACTAAACAGAAGACCTTCAAGAAAGCTTATATGATATTCGATGACTACACTGAGCTCTATTAGAGCCTGTCATGATATACACATTTAAGCTACTCCCCTTTCAAAATGGATTTTGTACAAAAAGATTCAAAATTTGCAGCAAAACTGGCTTTTTATGGAATTTTTTTTGATCCTTCAGACACATAATTTTTTTTTAATTAGTATCTACTGGGTCTGAGATAAGATCTATGCCAGACAGCTGGGTTTCAAATTTAACTGCATATTTTACTAAGTTGAATGCTTAGTACTTCTTCCTCACAGTACAATATTTCTTGAGACTTGGATAAGGAATTAGTAATTCTTTTGTGACTAATTAATACCAGGAAACTGAAAATGGGCCAGAAGATGGCACACCACTGATTACTCAAGAGTTATCAAACTGAGTTCATTATCACATTTAGTTCTATCAGGAAAACAAAGCAGCAGACTGGTTTTTGTCCTATTGACAAATTAATTTGTTTTAAAGATTATTCCTCCAATATTCTAGCATCCAATATATTATTAGTACAAGTTAATTACTATGGGGTGGCTTTAAAGAGTTAGACAATTGATGGAGGTTTTTGCTCAAGAAACCAGAGTGAACAAATACTGGGGGCAAGAAATCCTCAAGGGGATTTTAATGAATTTCCAGTTCACGTCAAACATTTGTAGATGAATGCATGCAGTTACCTGTACAACTGTTATATGGGCAGCACATGATATATTTGCTTCTGTAATAGGATGAGGGTTGACAGTTAAAGTAGAAGGTCACTTGTAAAGTACTCCATACTGTCAGAGAAGTTTAAAGTCTTTTTTTGCAAGGTATTTATTTGGCAAGTTCACCAGCAACTACAGCAAACCAAATGGGGATTCATGCCTGTTGCCCCACCAAGACTTATGCACTACAAGTAGCCCCAATGGAATTTTAGGTCAGACAAGTATTTACCAGAATCACTGAGTTTGGAAGGCGCCTCTGGGAATGGCACAGTCCTCACCCCTGGCTCCGAGCAGGTTGCCCACAGCAGTGTGCCCAGCTGAATTCTGAGCATCCCCAAGCATGGAGACTCTACTGCCTCTCTAGGTAACCTGCTCCAGTGTTTCAATATGAAGTCTTAGAACACAGAGGTGCTTTACTAAGAGTCAACAGAAACCTCCTTTTCTTCAGCTAGGAATTAGCAATAAATAATTCATAAATTTTCTTCTAGTCTAGATGCTTTGGTCAAAAATCTGGACCCCAAGCTACTGCTACCAGCTTTCTTAATTTTACCAAATTTAGAAGCAGGGTTAACTGTAAGAACTGTACATTAAGAATACGAAGCTACCTTGAAAGTCTTCAGAATTAGGAAGCTTGACTCCACAAACAAAGTAATCCTTTTGGTTATTCTGTAAATTTAAAATCAACAGCAGAAAGTGAGAATGGAACAATAACATCCAGAAAACCAAAACCTGCATAAAGCACAATGACAACAAAGCTAACAAAAAATAAAATAAAAATCAAAAAACTAAATATTCAATTAAACTTAGAGTGACTAACACAGTAATAAAGCACGCTATTTTCTTGCAATGTAATAGAAAGTCCATTTCACATTAAGCAGATTTTTAGAATGTTGAAAACATACCAGATCAATAGGGTAGATGTAGGATAGCTCCGACAGCAACTGCTTGCATCGAATAGTCTGCTGGGCATTTGTCTTCAAAAACTGTTCTCTTTGGAGAAAGAGATTCCAAAACCATTATTTTCTTCAAAAGCTCCAAATAAAGGTGTCAAGCTGTCATATCCCTTCTACAGCTTTCCAATTATCACCTGCTCTCCTCCAAAATGCTAAGTAAATCCACCCCAAAAAAATACAGCAGACAAAGCTAATTCTTGTTTTGTACCACACATTATAGACATATTTTGACTTCAAGTATCAGGTATTACAAAGCTGTGTTACACTAAAACAAGTCCTATCAGAACCTATACATAAAACCAAACATCCATCCTCTTCTAGACTTGCCATGGGTATCACTTTAGATATCTACAAATTGTAGCAGGGATGTCTTAACAGAAGTTTTAGGGCAACATGAGGAATAATTTGGCGCCACAAGTCCCATTTTCAATGGCCTACTCTTAAGCCTGTCTTTTTTTTTCCAATTACAGAACAAACATAGGTCCTTTTACCTCTTAGCAGTGCATTCCTTTCTTAATTCATACAGAGATTCATTATGCTCTTCAAGTTTCTGGTATTCAGTCCCAAATGCATTTTCTAAGCAACATGAGGAATCAGGGAAAAAAATAGTATAAAGTATTTTCTTAGTTATCCAAAGTTTTAAAAGTAGATACTGATGAAATGTTAGCGATAATCCTCCATTTATTCTTACCCGCCCATTTTCCATATTATGCTCCCAAACTAGGGAATGCCACCACAGGAGGAACACCTGTCTTCATGCACTACAGACCATTCACCAGCCAAATACAACCCATTAGATTTTTAATACCTATTCCTCTCACAATCACACAGTGGAGTAATCCAGTCATGGGGTCTCAATACCTGCATAGCCAGAATAAAGTACATGGTAAGATCCATTATTTTTAGTAGTGACTAATTACTTTAGACTCAACTAAGTACTGAAAACAAAAAATCCTGCAATGAGATCAAACATGTATGTAGCTTGGGCTTGATGAGCTCTAAAGAGGTAGTGATACAGCATTTCACTATAGGAGACTTGCCCAGTAAAGGATGATATCAAGATGACTGAGCATCTATCTGTCACAAAACAAAATATTTAGAGGAATTTTTGTCTTCTAACACTTAAAATGGAATCCAAATCACAGGTACAGCAACTTCCATCATGACATTATGATGTCCCTTTATCAAGGCAATGTTTACTGTACTACACTGCAGTTCTTCTGATTTTTCTCATAAAATGTCAGTTAAGCACAGATTTAAGATTGCTTTGGAGAGGTGTCATAGTAAGAAGTTACTTAGAGGCAAGATACCAGAAACTGCTGTCCAAAACTCAGTATAACATAGAGGGTGAAGAAATTACACTTAGCTGTAATTTCAGATAAAGAAAAAACACAAGCACATTAGAGCCAGACAAAAATAGAAAAGAAACCAGCACTTTCATTTCAGTTACCAACTAGGGGAAGGTTTCTACACTTACCTCTGTCAAGCAAAGTACATTTTTGCTTATGCAATAAGGCTACTTCTTGACCAAGGGCCTTCCTCTGTCTCTCCAGTTCATTACGTAGCACCAGGATCTTCAACTGTAAACATTCACTCTCCTTTTTCTATTGGAAGAAATACAGATTTTAAAAAAGTTTTTCTGCACAGAAGCAGCTTCACAAGAGAGGTGATAGGAGGGAAGGAAAAAAACAGGGCAAAACTAGCACCTGACTGACTAAAAAGTGAGTTCATAGATTACTACAGGAAACAGATACCCAAAGACTCTAATCATTTTGCTGCTTTGGAAGGAAAGCAACTCAGCTGTGTGCCACAGTGCTTGTTCCTCCTGTGGCATTGCCTCTCTTGAGCCCAGAATGAAAATTAAGAAGAGGAGCTTCAGCAGGATATAAAAACTGATAGCAGAGCACTACAGCAGGATGAGCATTCATTCCCTGGCAAAGGGTTCACCAGCTAGAGGGAAGGTGAGCAATAAGGAGTCTATACTAAGTGAAGACAGGAGCTGGAAAAAGGCTGGAGATATTCAAGCTGCACTATTTGAGTCAATTCCCAGCTTCAGGATGATGAGAAATAGATGATACAAAGAAAAGGCTGAGAGAATGTTCAGCCTGGAGAACAGAAAAGGCTCCAGGGAGAACTTAGAGCCCCTGCCAGGGCTCCAAGAGAACTGGAGAGGGACTTAGGACAAGGGCCTGGAATGACAGGACAAGGGGGAATGGCTTCCCACAGCCAGAGGGCAAGGTTAGATAGGATATTGGGAAGAAATTCTTGGCTGTAAGAGTGGTGAGACCCTGGCACAGGTTGCCCAGAGCAGTGGTAGCTGCCCCATCCCTGGAAGTGTTCAAGGCCAAGTTGGATAGGGCTTGGAGAAGCCTGGTCTAATGGAAAGTCCCATGGCAGAAGGGTAGAATAAGATGAGCTTCAAGGTCCCTTCCAACCCAAACCAGGCCATGATTCTATGAAGGAACATAGCAGGGAGCAGGTCACAGCATTATGTATGATTATACTTCAAGGATCCCTTTTTTAGAAGTTTTAGGATTTGTCCTATATCTACTCTAAATCTAATCCCATATTTTTAAAGAATCTGTTCTGTGTTTTTCTCTTGATGCACTGTCTCCCCCAAGAAATTGTGCTGACCTGTACATAGTGAAATAGAAATTTCTATCCTATTATAAGGGGCTTCTTTGTGTTTTCAGGATGGAATATCTACCATATTTAATACACACTTACTGAAAATAACTGAAGAGAGATTCAAAATGGAAAAGAGAAGTTACACCTCTTCAGTCCAATCATACCCCTGAGAGTTCAAAGCCTGAAATGGCCAGTCAGACATGCTTGTGAGCAGGTCTTTTGTAAGTACTACCAGACACTGTCAGTTCAGATAACTCTGGCAGCTCTCACTTTTTTCAAGCAGTTAAATGCTGCTTCAACAGTAACTGCCTGAAAATAAGTCAACTTTTGCTGAATTCTTCCTTCTGCTTCATGTTTGCTTCAATTACACATATATACTCAACCTTCTGGGTCAAAACTGCTGCAGGAAAAATGACTACATATTAAGGAATGGAACTATAATTCACACACATATAAAGGGGAACAGAAGCCCAACAAAAGATTCCACTGTTGAACAAAAGAAAAAAAAAAGTAAAATAAGTAAACCCTTCCAACAGACCATGGTTGCTAAGAAATTTGTGGCTTTTCAGTACTTTCAGGTAGCTTATAAAAAAGAGGGTGGGGACTTTTTACACAAGGAGAAAGTGACAGGACAAAGTAGAGCAGGTTTAAACTAAAAGGATTTATATTAGATGCTAGGAAGAAATTCTTCTGTGTGAGGGTGGTGAGGCCTTGGCACAGGCTGCCCGGAGAAGCTGTGGCTGCCCCATTTCTGGAAGCGTTCAAGGCCAGGTTGGATGGGTCTTGGAGCCGCCTGGTCTAGTGGAAGGTGTTTCTGCCCATGGCAGGGGGGTTAGGACTGGATGAGCTTAATTAAGGTTCCTTCCAACCAAAAACATACTAGGATTATATGATACAGGTTTGCTCTCAGATACTTAAAAATGAAGAGCCTTTACAAGGAGGGACAAGGATATCCATAACTGAAAAGATGATTTTTAAACAGTCAAGAGACCAGCAGAAGGCAAAGAAGCTCTGGGTTGGAACGATTTACAAGAGATTTTATATTGCCCCTTACAGAAGGTAACTTCTTTGCTTCTTCATCTACAATGTACCCCCTGTAAATTAGAGAGGGGAAAAAAAACTCCCCTTTTTTCCATTTTGTCAAATCCTTGAAAAAGTTTAACACTTTTGGAACTTAGGTGAGTACTCTCAACCCGGAATATCCTTTACAGCAATAAAGTAACTTCACACTGCAAATGTGCCCTTTCCTATACAAGGCACTAGACACATGCCAGTGAGTACCAACATAATGAAGTCACCACAAATGACTCCTGTTCTGTCAACTCCTTGCTTTGAACCAAGCTCAAATTTTCTGAGCAGAAAGCAGAAACGAATACCAACAGACTTTTCTGGAGAGGGGAAGAGAGCAGGCAAAAAAAACTGTCAAAAATTATTTGTAAGATCTAGTACAATTTCTGCTCAAAATGAATGTCCCTTGAGTGAGAGCATTTGCATGAATTCTGTTCATTCAAAGGGAGTCAGGGTGCAAGAAGATACAAGCAGTAAACTCACCTCACTCTAGATCCACCCCAGATTTCTGTCAAGTTTTATAGAAATCATTACAAGTTTGTTTTTCCTAAAAGACCTTTTATGCACTATGCAGTGTTTATGCTTTGATAGCATGATTGTACAAAATAAAGGTAAAAATAGGATAAGCAATCTATCAATCCATCTACGCAACACACACAACTCAAATTCATGACATTACACAGCTCTCAGATGAGTTCCCATTTGAAACAACAGGTGTAAAGAAAGATTTCAAGTTCAAGTGCTTTAAAAATAAAAACAAGCTTACAGGCAAGACATCAGTCAGATGTTTCAGCAAGCCCATAAAATAAGTTTTTAATAAATCAAACCTACCAGTTCATTCCTTGTAGATGTACATCTCAGCTTTTCTTCAATCTCCCTTCCTATTTTCTGAACAGTTACCTGAGTCTGTTTAATTGCACACTGAGCTCTGTGGAGCCTGCAAGGAGAAGTTCCAGCTATGATAAAGGTTCTTGACATGTGCAAACACCTCAAAAACAGCAGCAGGAACACAAACTCAGACTGTTAGCTTCCATTTCCAAACATCAAATGAGGAAGGATAAGGAGGGCAGGGTTAGATGGGATATTGAGAAGAAATTCCTCCCTGTGAGGGTGGTGAGACCCTGGCACAGGCTGTTCACAGAAGCTGTGGCTGCCCCATCCTTGGAAGTGTTCAAGGCCAGGTTGGACAGGGCTTGGAGTAACCTGGTCTAGTGCAAGATGACCCTGCCCATGGCACAGGGTTGGAACTGGATAAGCTTTAATGGTCCCACAACCCCAAACCATTCTGTGATAACTTGCACAGTTATTAAGAAAACTGCCAAGTCTTTAAATACAATCAAGTATCAAATCTCCTCTTCCAATTTTTCAATTCAACAGTTGCTGACCAGGCTGCAGGTGAGAGAGCAGGTAATTACAGGCATCTCATTTAAGTTAAATCACCACTAACATGAAGATAGATACACACAAGCATTGTTAACATGGGCCAGCTTTAGAAAAAGTGCAGGTATCCTTTAGCTAGCACACAGCAAAAAATGTGAAAGATTCTTCAGTATCTCCCACTATGCTATGGGCCCTTCTGTAGCAAAAACATGGGTTTCCTAACTGAATTACATTTGAAACATGAGAAGATGATGATGATGATGATGTGTTACTGATTGTTAGCTCTGGCTTCAGAGTGAAGAGAAAAAACAATTATTTGCCATATTTACTGAAAAAAAAGAACCAGGCAGAGGAAAATGATGGCAAGAAACAGGTCTAAGAGAGACATTAGCATCTTTCTTAAGATTAACATGGAGTAGTAATTAAAGTATTTATCAGAAAAAGAGAGGAGTTATATATGGAAAAAAAACAGTGCTAGTAATATTAAACAAGGTCTTGTGATTTAGGACTTTCACGTGTTTTAACTCTAAATGAATATACTTTAGTCACTAGATACCTTTTGTTCCTTCATACTGTTGCTTCTCCTAAATATCAGTAATAGGGTAATTTAAAACAAAAATCTAAGTGATTTCTTTGGTTTCTCTAGAGTTTCTCAAACTGCTCATAGCACCAGCAGCCTCAAAGCTGGTATGGGGCAGCTGTACCCCATCCCATATCAAGCAATACAGCTCTTCTGGAGGCTGAGGTGGTGGGGAGGGGGCTAAGACTGCATCACCCAAGGGCTTGGTCTAATATGCCTAATGAAGAACTGAGACCTCCTGGAAACACTGATCCTACTGGGAACTACTACTTACACCTCCCACCTTCATGAATGCATCTTGAGGCTGTTGGCTATGGAAAATGTGGTTACACAGGTTTGCCGACCATCCCGAACATCACTTGGAGCTCTGCTGTCATGTCATCCAGCAGGATCTAAGTTTTAAACTTCCACATGTTCCAACCTCTTTCCAAAAGACTGGAATATTTTCTTTCTACACATAAGACAGCCTTATCCAAGCTAAAACTTTAAAGTAAAGAGTTAATTTTAATAACTGAGTAACATTTCCCCTTCCTCTTTATGTAATTTAAAACTGGAAGACCATTCTCAATTTAGTCCATTAGGTGATTAAGAGAAAGTCTTACAACTTTTCACAACACTCCATTTAGGCAGCAAAACCTGCTGGAAGGTGTTCTACTCACTGAAAGAGTATTTAGAGAGAAATTATTAGAAAGCTCATTTGCCATGTGAGCTCCTCACAGTGATTTGATCAATACTCATTAACATCCTACAAATTGTGTAGTAACTAAGTTCTCCTACCCATGCCCAAAGGATAAGGAAAAAACATCTACTGAGACTGACCTCTCAAAAGAATATATACAGTGGAATACTTGTTCAATTGGGTAAATCAATATCTAAATATATATTCCTGACATATAAAAACTGCTATACAAAATAATTCAGCAATAAAATCTGGTTTTAATAAGAAATTTATTTCTTTTTAAGCCAAGCATCATTTCTTGCACTATAAAAGCCCTACAGTTAAACTTGGCTGCCTTAATGCCAAATAGGGCCATTTACACTGCAAGACAGAAAAATTACTGATACTGGCTGACTCAATCCCAATACATCCACTGTCGTTCCAAGAACTTTATAATGGTAACATGACCACATCCAAAGTTAAGTCTTCCAAGATTAAAATTTTAGGGACTTCATGTCACAAAAGCAGCAACTATCAACAGAAATCTTTTTCTCAGCCAAAAGAAGTCCCCACGTGAAATCTTTGGCCGTCCAACAAGGGGAATACAAAAACTGTAAGAATGCCATCATGGAAATTTTGTCCATCACTTCTGCAGAATCAGACTTTGGTGGAAACAGTTATGATTGCCAATGGAGATCAGGAAGTTAAGGCCATAAATTTGGATTAAAATTGATACAGAATGAATGAAGAGAAACTTCAATGCAAACTGATCACATCTTGATTCCATTTCTAGGCCAAATGCAGGTCCAATGCTACAGCCTAAAGTCAGCACAAGCTGCGCTTTGTGTGCAATCCTGCTTGGCTTAGTAACTGCCAATGATGAGCCAACTGATGGCATCACCTACATGCTATCAGCCAACGTGGGATTCTTCCTACATTGTTCAAGACTTTATTTTTTAATATATTATATTAAAATTGGCACTTCCATAGCACTTTTAAAGCTAATTGAGGGCTTCAAGAGGCCACTGGCTGCTACCAAATTTCCTCCAGCAATTGGGAAAGCCAAGCCAGTTACAGCAGAAACTCCAGACTTTTTAAAGGGATGGTTTAGCCAACAATGTCATCATTCAGTGTCTGCAGCACATCACAGCCATCGTCAGCCAGCAGCAGGGCAATTGGAACATGACATGTGATAGATTTACTGCTGCTGCTGGGGCCCTGAGAGCTGCTGTGTGATTGTCCGACATCAGGCCAGTTGGTGAAACACCGGAAAGCAAAGCAGACATTAAAGTTCCTGAGCACCCTAAGACTGACTGGAGGTGGAGATCCACAAGGCTGCTGTTCTACTTCTGCTCCCATAGCACCTGCTTTCTGAGATGGGGGAGATTAAGAAAACACAAAACACTCTCCCTTCCTTTGAAAGTTTAGAAGAGAGTTGGATACATTAAAAGCGTAATCCATGTATTGTAAGCTAAAACCAACAAAAGCTGCATCCCTACTTGGTCTACAAAGGACCAGCATGTAAAATTTCAATATCTCTCCTCTTCAATGGCTAGATCCCAAGTTCCTGAAATAGAGGCTATTCTTCGGGTTATTTCTTCAAGGCTTTTCAAATCTGACATCAAATTGCTTTCCCCAACAACCACTACCCTACCCCCCCACCCCCAAAAAAAAAAAAAAAAAGCCAACAACCCACTTTCTACCTCAGCTGTAAGATTTTAAACCCTTCTAGCATACAGTGTTCCACCAATCAATCCAATTTGGGCACTGGCTTGGTGGGGAAGAAAGGTTGCCAAGTTTTGGACTTCTTCACCATTACAGGATTTCTTTGCCATAATGGTCCTTGTATTGTTTGCAAGGTCAATCAGGTTTCCTTACTTCCCAAGACTGAACAGTGCAGTGGTCCAACATAACTTGACACTACAACTTGGGAATGTGCTGTAACAACAATTCACTCTTTAGGCCTGCAGTAAATTTGAAGGTTCAGCTGGAGCACTTTCCTTTAAGACAGGCTGCAGTATCCTGGTCCCTCTTGGTCATGCATGAGTCCAGTGATTTACTAGTTTGTATAGCAAGTTCATTCCTGGCTGTAATCTCCAAAAAAAGTGAAAGCTGGAGTGTAGTCAGAATTGTGCCAATTAAGCTAAAATATCCTCATATTTACATTACATTAATGAAAGAGTCTCAGCTCTATCAGACAGCTGATACATGATTTTGCAGTTCTATCATCCACTCCAGATTATCTATTTTCTTCTATCAGACACATCTGGATTTTTCAAGTACAGAACCTTAAGCCATAAATACACCAATTAATTACAGCAGTCACATACTACAGCTCCTTCTCACAAGAGAAACAAATGCCTTTGGTCTTACCTGCCAGAACAACCTTAGTTTACAGCAAGACTAAATTTAAACTGAGAATTACTACAAGGGATTTAGAAAATATAATGGAACTCTTCTGGGAATAAGTGAGATACAGAGTCCTGGAAGTAAAGTATGCAAACCTATTATTAAAGAGAAAAGTAATTCAAGACTTTCCTATTAAATTAAAAAACTAGAATGCACACTACTTTATATCAGTCCACAAATTAAATTCTGGAGAGTGCCAGGCAGCTATAACATCTTTTACGTAAACCCTTAAACCATCATTTGTTACATCTGCTCTCCCACTAGAAAAAGCTTCTAACTTATAATCATATGCTCCTTTCCAATTTCCTCAGAAACCTGTATCTACAATTTGTCAAAATCAGATGTAGGGCAAGAGAAGACAGTAGTGAGTAAGAAAAGAATAAAATGCAACCTCTACAAGAGCCAATGCTGTAAGAAACTCACACAGGACAGTGCTGTTGCAGCACAGGTAACTTTCCATCATTTTTTCAATCAGTTCTGAGTCCTACACATGTAAGTCAATTACAGTCAAGCCTTATGCTGATGTGTGAGAGTCTACATTTGAGCCTTACATGTGTAAGACTCAAATTAAGCGTTAAAATAATCAATCCATGTGGATTTGTGGACTGCAACAGTGAATGCTTTGAGCTATTTGGAAACAGAGAAGAAAAGGAAAAAACATGTCTATCATACAGGCAGCAGGGCAGGTTCTGGCCTCCAATGCAAGGAATAGTTAAAACAACTGGCTAGAATACAGATTACCTTCAATACTCATAGGGCATGAATGGAAAAGGAGAGCCTTAAAGTGAAACTCAAACAAATTTTTTGAGAAATGATGTGACAAAACCTGAGATGACTCTAGTCCACTTATTCCAATTTACAGATTTAACTCCAGTTAAATGGTTGGATTTATGGGTTGATGCTTTTTATTCAAAGAACAAATGTGGCAAAATACAAAGGAAGTTTCTTTTAGTTCCTTTGCAGTTCGTGATTACAGAAACATTGCTGCCAGGGCACACAGAATCATATTCAAGACACTGTATTTAGTAGAAAGGTAAATTAGATGCAAAACAAATTTCCGAAGTGCATAAACACGTCAAGATGACTCCAACCAGGTGGACAGTGACACCAGGAGAATCTAACAGCCTTTTCCTAATAAACCTTAATAGAAGTTTCAATTCTCACTCTGAGACAGTGAGCAAGCCTAAGACTGGGGTTCACCAAACAACTGAAAAGGAAGACACACAAATTCAGACTGAATACGTTACAGGCTCCAACCAGAGTCCAGCTGCTCTCCACTTCATTGTGTTCTTCCACTCACAGGCCACACAACTGGTAAGGTGCTTGTGACGGAAGAGTACAGGCTTACCCAGTGGAGGAAGAAGGAGGTGGAACACTAGCCACAATTTCATTTTTCAAAGCTGCGTGCTGCTGCACTTTCTCCTAGAACCTATCCCAAACCCAAACCTGAGTCTTCTTCCAAGAGAAACTGAATACTGCAGCTGAAGCAGTGAAAACTCCCGCCTGACAAGGATGGTTATAACGCTCTTAGGAGTGTCCTGCAGCTTCACAGGCATCCATGCATTACCTGTCCTGCCCTGCTGGAGTGGTTTCTACCATCTCAGAGAATCCGAGAAGTCCCAAACCAGCAGAAGCACGCTGGTGGGAAAGTTAAAACCCCTTGGATGTTTCTTGCATGGTTTGTCCCAAAACCATGGTCACCTTTGTATGTTAATCCCTCTGTGTTGTTTGGTTTCAAACCCTTGCTCCTCCCCTCCCTTCTCCCCACTGGATTGTTTTATCTTCCCACCTTCTCTCCAACCCTATTGGCCCAAAAGGCTATATCCCAGTGTCCCCAGCCTCTCCACTTCCTCTTTTGCCTCTGGACTCGCTCAAGAATAAAACCATCGGAATTCTATGCAATTTAGCCCTCTGTGATTTGTTATCCTGAGGACGCATGAGTTATCTGGCTCTCGGGTGTGTGTGTTTGTGCTTTCCAACAGCACGGGTGAGAAAAAAGGTCTCCGTGCACGGTACCAGACTGTACTGGTCGAAGTGGCCCGATATCAGAGACCCGCTCAGAATACGCAGGGACCTATTCCACCCCACAACCGCCCCAATGCGGCACTGCCCTGCTTTAATTAGCAAATTTATTAGAGCATTTTCCCCAGGATAAGATCTTTAATCCATTTTATTTGTTCTCAAAATGCTGCCTTGACTTTCCCTGATGTGGTTGGATAGTTCTGAGCATTTTGGAGACATGATGACATTAACCAAAACCCTCACCCAGGCTGAGAGAGAAAGCAACTCACAGCACCTTTCTTATGACCATATCCAGGACAAAGGTGTAACAAAAATAAACAGTCCTAATGTTCACAAAATCCTCCTTCTTAAAAACTTTCAAGTATCTGTCAGTAAATTACTTAGACTCTCCTTCAGTGACACTTGGCTATTTAAAGATAAGGAAGACATTGTTTTCTACAATGAGGATGGTTGTAGCGGTGGTTCAAGCCCAGAGAGTTTCTTCCCCCCTGAGGAATTTGTGGAGACCTAGAGAATAAAACCCCCCTGGGGTAGAGTTGCAGGTAGATTGCCCCAGAGAGGGGTCGAGCTCCCCCTGTCCTTCAGTTCATAATGGTATTTTCGTATCTTCCTCTCTCCTCCCTTCCTCCTTCCCGATTGGTCCCTGTCCCTTTGTCCCTCCCTGGTTCCTCCCCCATGCTGTTCCGGGATTGGTTGTTACCCTCAGAATAAATTCTGGTGCCGACTGAGTCCGGGGGCTCTTGCCGTTGACCTCAAGCACCTGACCACCATGTGACCGCGTGTCTGATTGGGGTCCGGGCGAGGGAACACTCTCTTTGCAGCACTCCGGCTTTTGGGGACAGCATGGCTGCCGTCATAGGGAATCGCAGCTCGCGGCTGGGGGAGACTGTCCCCGACTGCAGTGAACCTGGCGCTCAGGGACACTAGCAGAATCTGCTGACGAGCTGCCGATTGGCCCTGGTGGTCAGCTGGTCCAGCCCACGAGACCGGCCACAGATGGTGAAACACTAGCACAGGTTGCTTGATGTGGTGGCAGATGCCTCATGCCTGGAAGTGTTCAAGGCCAGGTTGGACGGGGCTTAGAGCAACCTGGCCTGCCATGGCAGCAGGTGGAACTGAATGGTCTTTAAAAGTCTCTCCAAACCCAAACTATTCTACAATTTTACAACATGCTGGTTTTCATCAGTTTCAACAGAGACAAAATAAGGAGCAGGACTAGGTTCTGACTTCTCACATTTACTTCATTGATAACCATCTTTTACACACTGTCACAAAGACACAGGATAAACCTACTTTTGAAGTTCTGCATGGCTTTTTGTAATTCCTCTCAGAAGTGCTTTGAAAACAAATTTGACCAAGAGCTAGAAATATACCTATGCTAAAAATGTGCCACTGTAGGGGTAGTTTATTCGGTATGGCATATTAAGAAAATTGAACATCAGAGCAGCTGCAGACTACTAACCCAGCAGCTAACATACAAAAAACCACCCACTGCTCTTCTGCTTCATGGACTGTTTCAACTTGCTACGACCCATGCTACTCTCTGCTACAGATTTTTGCAAAAGTCAGCCTTGTAAATTGACTGTTCTGATGACTGAATAGCCTCAGTTGCCATACAGCTCAGCACCATAGATGTAAAATGCCTGGGAAGACATTTGTCCAAAAGTCTAATCCCAGCAGTAAAAATCTCTAAGGAGCCTCTCAAAAACAAAAAAAAAAAATCAGATCCCAGTTTCCATCTCCACTGCTACTTCTCAGGAAGCCACCACAGCACAATTACAACCCGTAAAGTTTTCAGGCCAAGAGGCATGACGCTTGTTAACACCATACATCCATTTCAGTACTGCTTAATTAAGCACACAGAAGCACTCTAGAGGTCCAATTCCAGCTCCTACTTATTCATGCCGGCTCGGGGCCACCTGGATTTGCCTGTCCAAAGCCAAGGGGATGCCCGGTCTTGGCTGCCTATTGGGTACAAAGTGCCAAATCTTCCAAGTGCAAATCCTTCCTGTTTAGAAACATCAAACCTGGCCATCACAAACAAACAAAAAAAAAAACAAACCCAAAAAACCTGACACTTATCATTAGTAAAGGGATATTTTAGCAGAGGAACTTTATGATTTAAGAGCACAAATCAGGCAAGAGGATCCTACAATCTGTTCCACACTTAAGATGGTGTATTTCTGCATCTACTGGGAGAGGGTGATGGTAGCAGCAGTGGCAACATTAAAGTCCGAAAGTCTGAAATGTGATTGCCAAGATACTCACAGAAAAAGCTAGAGCAAGGCACTGCAAGAGTATCAGGTTATTTATTAGTGATCACCCTTCCTGACCCATTCACATCCTATAAAAAGATGGCATGTGACTGTTCCACTACATGAACATCCATAACTGCACCATTTAGAGAGGTTTTGGTCACATCTATGAGCTGGGACCCTTTAAAGGACAGCAAAGGGAAAAGCTAGAAACAGGAGACTTAACTGTCAGTGCATATTTTAAAATATAACTAACTATATCTTTTTGGCCTGCACTTAACTGTATGCAGCTACCAGCATGGCACAAGGAATAGGGTAGCAAAAAGTAACTCTGTTTCCAAGTAGTCCCATCTCCTGCCTAACCCCACTGGGTAAGCTTATTTCATGGAGATGAAGATGGAAATAGAGGAACTTCAGGGAAGTTCAAAAGGCAGTATAGCTTTGCATGGCTCACCTCTGGGTTCGTTATCAGATGCTGTAAAACTCTCTGAAGTCAGAGAGCAAGTGATGAGAGCATATTTTCTTCCTGCTTTCCCTCCTTTTCACACCACTAAACAACTGGAAGCCTAAAGTCTGGAACTGCTACTTAAATCAGCCATGCAATAGCAAAGTCTGGCTGAGCTCCTGTCAGACAGGACACTGACATTGCTCAAGATGGACCTGTTTACAGAAGACAAGTCAATGTACCTGAGATACACCTTAGCACTGAGCAGCTTAAGCCAACAAAGCCCTTGCTCGCTCTACTATTCCATACTCAAAACTTACGAAAAACAGCTTAATTTTCAGCATAATTTCCATGTGCTAAAAATAGCTGCCCAAAGACAGTTACTACATTTGGCATATGCAATACCAGTGACTCTGTAACAGTCTCAGAGAAACTACTCTGAGGATCTACTAATGAGCTTTTCAGCTCCACAGTGGCCTACATTGACCATGTATTTTGTCTTCATTTCTAGTTGCAAAGATCAACTTCTGTTTGTTCAATAAAACTGCTAATAAAGATGAAAGATTTTAAACAAAAGCAAAATAGCTATTTAAAAACATCTTTCCTAAAATAAGTAGAGCTAAAGAAAAGCTGATTTTAAATCATGTCAACATGTTTTAGCCTTGGTCACTCAAAGGTTATTTTAGGAGTATCTCAGTTTCAGACCACAGATAACACTAGCAACATTTGCATTCTTAAATAGTATCTTTTCAGTGATGAAAAATGCACTCTACTTTAAATGAACAGTTATATTACAGATGGCAAACCCTGAAGCAAAGCCTGTTACTTGAAGCATACTGCTGCCCTATGAGAGATTAATACCCAAAAGCATTAGTAAAACCAAATTCTGCCAGATTAGACAATATTAAGCAGCTGCCTGGATCTCGTCTTTTTACCCATCCCAGCACTCAAAGTGTACCAATATCAGATTTTGTTGTTGGTTTTGGTTTTGTTGTTAAAAACCACTTTTTTAAAAACAAAAATACAAGCAAAATGTTTTCAATCTGCACTAGCTGGCTGGCTAAATACCACAAAAAGATGCCATGCCATCTGCTGAAGGAACAGTTAAGCCATAGAGATGGCAGCTCTGACTGGAGGAATAAAAACTATAGGCAGCAAAACTTCAAAGGGGCAGATTTTCACTAGTTCTTAGAGCACTTTTTGTCTCCAGGCAGAATCTGGGAGGATTTCAGGCACTCACATACTTACCAGCACAAGCCAATTGCTAAGTGTCACAACAACACAAAAAGCTGTTACAGAATACACTATATTAATTTTTGAATTTAGAAATGGAAGTAAAATTTTAATATATACCATTTTAAGCCCTTTCTCTAGTGCTATCTCATCTTCCCAACACCACTTAATACTAAAAGTCTGTTTTTTCAAAGCTTTAAGAAAAGGCTAGAAAACCAAGAGAATACTAAATATAAACCTATTCCCATTAGTGCTGCAAACATGCTGAGAGGTTGCTTAGTGAGACATATCCAGAACATGACCTCAGATTAATTTGGCCCATCTGGAGTGCTGTGTGAAAGGTGAAACATGTTATGGTATAACCTATTACTACCAGCAACATAATGTTTAGAAAGTCTTTAAATTATCTCTTTTCAGGAAATCTGACAAGGGACAAAAGCCTCAAAATCTGAGCTTTCCAGCTGAGGTGGTAAATTTTTGTTAGTTAGCCCTTTTAAAGCAAATGGCTGCAAGAACATTTGTCACTTCCATACGGCACAAACAACTTACAAGCAGCACCATGTCTGCCTGAGGGTCTTGTCCCTGTCTTGGAACAAGAAGGTTTGTGAGCTGCAGAGGTGCTGAGAATTTCCTTGTGTAAAGAGCAGCTGCCTGAACACTTAACCTTTCCCTCTTGCTTAATTGTAAATCCATGTAATTCAGCATCTAAACAGACAAGCATAATTTTAATCCAACACACAAAAAAATTTCTACTGTCCACTCACTGTCGTTCCAAATTAATTTTTAATCAACATAATTTGAGCCAAGCATACACTTTTCATTAGGGTCTATTCACAAGCTTCGTAAGTTTTAGCTATTAATTTCTGAGGAAAAAACTACATCACTTTTCCCCCCAAAAGCAGTTTTGAAGCAGAGATCAACCAAGAAGTTCTCACTGTGCAGTTTTTCAAGAGTTAGGGGCTGAGCTAGAACCAGTTCTTTCCATTTTGGCTGTCAGGGGCTTTGCCACAACCGGCAGCACAGTACCACAACAACTGGGATTCAGATCGCACAATCACCAGGATTTGCTTCCTTTCATAGAAGTTTAAATAAAGCCACTACAAGCTGTTCTTCATACTCACATTTATTGTGAAAACATTAGGAAACCATATGTGCAGCTTGTGAATTTTTACTATGGACAAATAGCTTACTATAAGAAACTCTTCAAAACATGGGATTTATGTGACCAGATGGAAATCTTTATGGTGTGGACAACTTAATATTCTCTTTACAGCCAAAGGACAGAAGGAGGAAGACAGCAACTCATTTCCTCCCAAAGTACATCCTGTCTAATGATTCACAACTCAAATTATGCCCATCTCTCTCTTCTCTTCTAAGAGGACCACACTCATACAAACTATCTTTGGAAAGAGTTCATGGGCTGGGTTATTCAAGCCTGACTCCTGGAGGAGGTGGCAAACCAAACTGCTCGGTAGGAGGAAAAAGACGCCTGACAAAAGCAACTACAGATTATTTTAAAACAAACACCATCACCAGGCTTTTCAGCTAGATATCAAAGGTAAGCAACAGTACAGAAAATGAACCTGTAAAAAGCAGAGTTAATGTGAGAGGGAATAGAAAAGATTCTAAACTACACAGAGGACTGTGCCTTAGCTCCTAAAGAACTTTCCTGGCTACAATGAAATCAGACAAAACCGACACCTAGGTACAGTCACATATCACAGCTTTTAACTTCTGCTGGAACTAGACAAGGAAATGTAAACCCCTTCACACAGTATGCAGATTCCACTGAAATACTATCACCAGCAGGCCTGGAAAACACTGTTTCTTTTGGAACAAAATAAAAAAGGAAGATGTCTCAGCTCAGAGACAGAGCTTAACAGGAGCTAAACCCAACAGCATATGCCTGGGCACTGTAAGAGACTAAGTCTGGACACTTGATTCGCCCCAAGTGGGCCCAGAGACACTTCAGAGACAAAGTCAAAGAAGTGGGTATTTGCTTTATTTGGTGCACTGGGTGTGGGGGATTCATTCCTCCAAACACACACACTGGCACTTCCAAAAACACAATATTATGGGTTACATTCATGAATATTCATCACATTCTCTGGGATAGGAGTGGTTATACAAATCATTTCTTGGAAGTCATTAATATCATTAGCATGTGTGCCATGCATGCGCTGTGTGTCCTGGTGGTCTTTGGGAGTCTTTTTGTGATGAAGATCTGGTAGTCTTCATCACAATGCACTTTTCACCTTTCTCTCTGGAGCACAGGCAGTCTCTAATGGGGTGATTCCGTGGTTTCTGTGCTGGCTGCAAACAGATTCTTGTCCCTCTTATCTTGACAAGAGAAAGAGGATCTTGTTTTTCTAGTTTTTAGAATTCACATATTCTGTCTCTCAATAGTTAACCTGAGTTACCTATTGAGTACTCCTTTCTCACTCTCACATCCCCAAAACTGCAACAAGCTCCTGTAGTCAGGGTTCAAAACAGCACTGATGAGCACCCAGCAAGGGGAAGTTTATCATAGCTGACATCTTCCATTTCTTATCAGCTTGAGGAAAGACAGGCATGTTCAGAAGAAGGACTTCAGATCACAGGGCACAGGGCTAGACAGAGGTCCAGTTGGTCAAGTTCATGACCAACTAGTAGAGTAGTGACCATTTTTTCTGGAATGTGCCTCATACTACATAGAAGCAGATACGAAATGTGAAAAACACTCATGAATAAAGTAATCAGGGTACGCTGCACACGTTTTCCTTTTTCTGTTTAACAAAGACTTAACATTAAGTAGTATAAGAGTTTTCTTCTAATGGACTATGCCAGAATGTATTCAGAACTTCCTAACACTCCCCCTTGGTTGTTTCCCACTAAAAGCACAGAAAACAAACATTTAGAAAGCAGCCTTCAGTTTAAATATGTTTTACAGAATCAAGAAACAGCACATTTGAATTTTAAGAGAGCTTAAATAAGGACTTCTGAATAGGCAACCTAAGCTAATTTTTCTTCTCTCTTCAGACAGGCAACACTGACACCTACTGTCAACACTATCAAATGGATTTAACTTTGATTTAAAAAGTCAAATGTATTTTTACATAGACTTTTGAAAGCACATTAAACATTTCCTGCTCAAGGGCTTCCTTTGTAGCACATCTACTGCCATTACTGCAGAACTGAACTTATTAATTAACCTGTCTTGTAAAATGTCTTTTAAATAGCAATACCTCAAAACCAAACTACTGACAGTAGTGGACCACAATTATATTTTTTCTTAACTAATATTTTTGTACTATTATAATTAAAGCAGATCTGAAAAATATTATCAAAACCCTTACCTAAGCAAAGAGAAGACATCGTAAGAGTTACGAACACAGCTCTGATCCACCTGGAGAAGGTTCTTCAGGATACCTGAGTGATCCTTAAGGGAAAGAAGGAATATTAATTTAAAAATACATAAAAAAATTCATCTTGACTAAGAGCAAGGACTTTTAGTAGAATAAATGATCTTTCATACATGTTTTATCTACGATAGGTAGAAACAATTTAAGGCAGCAATAACACCACTTACCTATAAAGGGATAAAAGACCTATCAGTTTATCTGTGCTCTAGACACAGAGTGTGTTTTCTTTAACTTTATAATCCATAACCGTCAGAATTTTATGCACAGAAACGCTGAAAGGTGCAACTGACAGCATTGCCATTCTTCGGCTTCAGACGTGAGATCCCACTCAGTCACGTGACAGACAATTACATGATCATGAAATAAAACTCTATCTTTTATCCATGCAGTAACACATTAAAAGATCAAAGCAAAGCAATCTTAGTTTTGAATGACATGAACAAGTTTCTGGAAGTTACAAAGTAAGAATGACATACTGCTGCTCTTTTAAGAGACCCGAGTGTCTGTTCTGCACAAAAGGGATAAAACGGTAACAGACAAACAGCAATTCCTCATGCTGCAAATGTCAGATATTGAGCTTTGCCCTATCAGGCAGTCACACAAATTCCTAGAAAAGCCACAAATTCAGATGTGTTCCTTTCCATGATAAAGTGAATTTTAAGTAGATCAAGCCACCTGGCATCACTGTCAGAAAGTCTATGTGTTGCAGTAAAAAGGCATTTATTTTAGTGTATAAAGCAGGCCTACCTAGTACCTGGGATCAGCCAGCTTTCCAACAGATAGAGGTGGATTCTGAGTACCGCAATCCCTGCCTACAGATTCTTTCCTGCCCCAAGAGGAGTCTGTCTCCATATAGAAGATACTGAAATTCAGAATTTCATCTTGTCAACATGCTGTCAGAGACTGAAATGTTGTAAATTAATGGCTTAAACATTTTTATGAAGGACTTTTGCCTATTATAGCAAAACTGTATAACAAAAGCTGCACAGAAGACCACCACACCCTGAACGGGGCCCTGACTGAGGTTCTGGACTGCTTGTTGATGAAGATAATGTGACTCAGGTCTGGGCTGGGGAAGAAGAATACATTCACAGAAGGATTATGTTTAGCACCTTCAGGGTGGAGACCATAGCCCCAGGTTTATCTGCTGTCAGGTTTGCACAGACACTTAGACCAGATGGGGGAGGAGAGGTTTTGGGGGTGTGGTGGAAAAGCATCTGATCAGAGGCAGTTAACACCCATCCTCCATTATGCAGACCGGCTCAACTATGGGGCCCCTTCACCCCGGGAAAAGTCACATCCACGTTAAGTAAGAGGGGGTGTCATGGCCCATCAAAGCCCCCTCCCCCCACCAGAGCACTGCAAACATGATGCCACAAATCCACAGAGTTGCAAGGGACAGTGCCAAACTTGCCCTACCCAGGGGAGGCATGTGGGCATTCCCACAGGGCCCAAAGCTATAATAATCCATTAGATTCTATACTTTTCGGTGGCAGTAGGTGGCCGGGGACCCTCCAAGAAGACCAGATGGAGGGAAGCAAGGAGACATCATTGGAACCCTCCTAAGGGTGGTATGTTCCTACCTAATCCCTGTCACTCTCTCCCTGGTCCCCGCCCCAACACATATCTTTTTCTATTGATTTCTTTTCTCTTTCTCTTTACCTCTTTCACTATAAAAAAAAATAACATGTTTTTGGCACCAGCATCTAACCTCGTTTGGTTTTAATCAAGTGTTGGGGTATATTTCAAACTTGTCTGGGTTTGATCCATTTTATTCACAGAGACTTACTTTTCTCTGCTCTTCGGTGTTTAGACCAGATTGTAATACATCTCCTGACACAACTGTGTTAACCACAGGCCATACAGCAGACACTCCTTTCCACCAAAAATATGTTTCCACCTAAATAATCCAGACCTACACACTATGTGCATCACATTGTTATAGAGATACCATCCCAGCAGTTCTCTCAGCACCACATTTCCACACCCAAGACACTAGATGCTAAATGCTGAAATCCAGACATCTGTCCGTAAAAAAACACCAAAATAAAAATATATTAATGTCTGAAAGAATTAGGATGGTGGAAAACTGAAAATGCACAAGGTATCAGCATCACAATGCCCTATCCCTACAAGTGTTCAAGGCCAGGCTGGACAGAGCTTAGAGCAACCTGACCTAGTGGAAGGTGTCCCTGCCCACAGCAGGAGGGTAGAACTGGACGAGCTCTAAGGTCCTTTCCAACCCAAACCATTCTAGGATTTTACAGCATGAAGCTGATGGTATCTCAACAAACAATGCCTTCAGAAAGCAAAGTGCAACATTTTTCAGAGAACAAGAGGACTGAAGGAATTTGTGTAGGAAGGAATTTTCCAGAGTCAGGCACTAAGTGCTATATGCAAACCGTTCTACCCTGAGGAAATCGGCAGAACATTTAATGTAAGAGTTTCAGACTTAGCTATTAGGAAGTTTGCCCTCTGAAAGGTGAGTGTGGCATTTTCTCTACCATATTTACTAGATATAGGCACATGTACTTGTAAACACACAAAAAGGCTTTGCTTGTGCAAAGTGGCCAGGACCTAGCTGCTAAAAAATAATCAAAGAATATGCATATGTGGGGAAAGACTCTACCTGCATTGATGGAGACCACAGACCGAAAAAAGGGAGAGACGCAGCTTTCCAAAGATGAGGGTCTTTCTTGATGGTTGAGAATGAAGCTACAATTCTACAGCCCTGAAGAATATAACTTATTTTTCTGCTCCACATGCCCCTGACACCAGTCAAATTATTTTGAGCTACGGATAGTTGTATTGACTAGTTCTGCTTTTACTTCTTTAAGAAGACAACAGAAAGCTAGTCATTAACTAGAAGCTATGCTTGCTTCCCTCAATGCACTTTGTGAAAAGGTATCACTGCAAGAACAAGGGAGAGTTCTATCAGTTGGGAGCAGCAAGTATAAAATGGTTGAAACGAAATCTGTAAGTTAGGAAGGCATTGAGGAAACCAGAGGAAGAAAAAAACCTGGCTTTAGGAAAGCTAGTATAGCATTCAGAATTTATTACATTGAAACTAGGTAAATACTGGTTTTACACACAAGCATGAAGCCTCAGACAAAACCAAACAGATTCAGAAAACTGCTCAAGGATCAGGAATACTTTATATCCAGGTTAACAGATTCAAAATAAGTAGAAGCACATACCTATCTTATTTAAACATTGGTCCAGTTCAAGCAACTCCAAATAAACATTCAGTGTATGATTACTAGAGAGGGTGAAACAGAGAGGAACAACTACTTCAGTGGTCCCGTGACAGAAAGGAAACAGGAAAATACACTGGATATGGTTCTGATGAAAGTAGCAAAACCCAGCTGAAGTCTTCCAGCAAAATTACTGCATAATCTACTACAAAATAATAAACTTGTTCAAGTCCCGAAGTTGGAGGTAGAATTCTGTGGAAGTCAAATGTGATGAAGAACAAAGCAGCTATATAGGCAGCACACCTTTGTATTGACACTGAGAAGAAAAGCTATAAACACTAGAAGAGTTACTGTCAGACATCTATTGTAAAGAAAGAATACCCTTCAGTACTCAGAAGACACCCAACAAAAGTTTTTGAAACCTTTGAAACCCAACCTTTTTCCTTGCCATGAGCTAAGTATCCACAGCAGCAAAAAACCTTCAAGTTGTACAAGAGCAAGACTCAAAGAAAACTTTTTATTTTATTGCATCTCAGCAACAGCCAAGTTGCTTCTGGACAGAAGAGATGTAAGAAAGGTAAAACTACTAACACCAATATATACTGTCAAGGATACAGAATTTAAAAGTTTTATGACATCTGTAGGAAAAAAAAAGAAGAATCAGTGATGATAACAATAGAGACTCTGGCTATGGTTCTTCTAGTCAGGTAAGACAATTACTGTACTAAAATTGTATGGGTTACTTAGAATTTCTCTGCCAGGAATGCTGCGAGAGTTTCCTACTTTACTCCTCTACATGACAGGCTACAACCGTATTTGCAACCGAGATACAGAGTGAGGAACCTGCAAGGTGAGAGACCCTACCTGTAGAGCTGCCTCCAGCTCTGGAATCCAACATCAGAAGGACATGCAGCTGCTGGAGGAAGTCCAGAGGAGGCCACAAAGTGGCTCTGAGGGCTGGAGCCCCTCTGCTCTGGAGACAGGCCAGGAGAGCTGGGGGTGCTCAGCCTGGAGAAAAGAAGGCTCTGGGGAGTCCTCAGAGCCCCTGCCAGAGCCTAAAGGGGCTCCAAGAGAGCTGGAGAGGGACTTTGGACAGGGCCTGGAATGACAGAATGATCCTAGCGGGTCCTTCCCAGCTCAGAGTACTCTGTGAGTCCGTGAGTCTGTGACAAGGGGGAATGACCTCATACTGAGAGAAGGCAGGGTTAGATCAGATATTTCAAAGAAATTCTTCTGTGTTGGTGAGGCCCTGGCACAGGTTGCCCAGAGAAGCTGTGGCTGCCCCATCCCAGGAAGTGTTCAAGGCCAGGTTGGACAGGGCTTGGAACAACCGGGTCTAGTGGAAGGTGGCTGAAATGAGATGATCATGAAGATCCCTTGCAACCCAAACCATTCTATGATACGATTTTATAACCAAAACCAAGAAGTACCCTTAAACCTTATGAGCCAGGGAACAAGTTCCAACAATAATCAGGAATAGAAGATAATGTTCCCATCTTCAAATTCAGGCCCAGGCTGTCAGTACTGAAATCTTGAAAAACTAGAATTGCATCCTGCTTCAGGAAAACTAAATTCAGAAACTGCAGCTGTGTGTCAAGGTGTCATTTCCTCTCCAGCGGGGGACTCTTTTAACACAACCTGTCTATACCACAGTACTGCCACCAGCAATTTGGGATATAAAAAAAAAAAAACAAAACAACTGTCACATGCACTATTTACAACAGGTAAGTTTAAACCTTTTAATCGCCAATGATGTAATAATCAGAGACAATATTGGCTGGACAGGAACAAATACTACAGGGGTCCCTGAGGAAAGAAACCCATGGGGTAAAACAAGTGCAGCATGAGCAAATGAACAGCTTCCCATTAAAGAGCTACAGACTCTTGGCTTCAGACTTATAACCAAAACTTTGTGGTTTTATATTTGCCATGAAAATGAGTCTTAACAACGACATCACTTTCAATATGCCCTATGTTTGAATGAAATGTCTGCCTCAAAGAATACAGTCCAAGTTTATTTTCAGTAACCACAGGGTTTTTGGACCTTAAATGCTACACTCTAAGTATTCTCAAAATATCACAGATATCCATGCAAACAAGGCAAGATATTAGTTCTTATGTCTCATGTCAAAAAATTACGTCTTCTCAAAACAAAGCATTTTAATGTTCTGAGCATCCAAACATGAAAAATCAGGCTTAAAGGTTGAACTTCATCTTGCCAGCAGTACCAACAAGGCAGAACAAATACAAGACACCCTTACCTTCTGTTCAAATGAAGCTCCATAATAACCATCATTGAGACCAAAAATAATCTCATTTGGGTTTTTTGCATGGATCTGTAAGGACGGAAGAAAACCAACCAGTTTACAGCCAGCTTACTGCAAATTTTCACACCAAACAAGCACAAATTTCTCCAAGAGTCTCAAGCATTTTTTCATCACCTGTAATTCTAGAAGAACATAAAACCTCAGAGTAAAATTAATTTAACCATGGAAAACATGTTTGCTTCACAGCTTTAACAACAGTCGTTATGTTCAGCCATTCTACCTTGAAATGAGAAACACTAGCCAGAGCATCATTCCTATTACTTCATTTCCAGGTCACAAAAATTACTAAGAAAGCTGGAAACTTAACAGAGGTAAGACTCAAGAGTTCAGTCTTGAGAACAGAAAAGGCTCCAGGGAGACCTTAGGATGCCTGCCAGTGTCTACAGGGGCTCCAGGAGAGCTGGAGAGGAACTTTGGACAAGGGCCTGGAATGACAGGACAAGGGGGAATGGCTTCCCACTGCCAGAAGGCAGGGTTAGATGGGATGCTGAGAAGAAATTCTTGGCTGTGAGGGTGGTGAGGTCCTGGCACAGGTTGCCCACAGAAGCTGTGACTGCCCCATGCCGGGCAGGGCTTGGAGCAACCTGGTCTAGTGGAAGGTGTCCCTGCCTATGGTAGAGGGGTGGAACTAAATGATCTTTAAGGTCTCTTCCAACCCAAACCACTATATGATTTTATGATTTAAAGTTCTGACTTAAACTAACATGCATATCTGTAATCAAACTTTAAAACACACTCATTTCCTTTCTTAGCATTCTATGTATCAATTCATCCAGATGTTTTGTTTCCTTAAGAAAAAAAGTTGAGAAAAAATGTTTTCACATTACCTGCTGGCCCAAGTACTTTAACCCATCTAGATTGACCTTCCATTCAATCAAAAGCTGAAAGTGCTCCTTCTTGCCTCCCCAGATCCTCACAACAAAACAAGAGACAGAGGTATCAAGACGATCAGGCATTATTCCAAAGTCCAGACTCCTCCATGTTGGATTCTAAGTATTCAAAGGAGGATAAATACAATTTAAACAACCTGAAAGCAGTCAAAAAATTGACAATTCAGGAAATAGCAAAGCCTACCTCAAAATCTTAAGAATGAGGAACAATAGACATTTCATGTTTCACACAGAGTCAAAGCCAACAAATTCTGCTGCTTCCTTACACTGTTTTCTAGAGAGAATTCCTCATTTAAAAGATACAAGCTGTAATGTTCTTCAGAAACTGTTCTGCCTCCTTCCATAACAAGGCAAAGAATTTACTTCAGAATTTAGTAGTTCAGTTTAACCAAAACAGGAACTTTCAAAGTGGAAGTAACATTCCTTTCCCAGTTATAATTCAGCTTCTGAAAACCAGGGTATAGCTTGTATTGCCAAAGTTAAATGCTGATCTATTTCCCAGTAATTAGATCTGCAGAACTTGTTGATATATTTGTGCACGTTCTTGTCCTCCTTGACTGATGCTCAATCCTCAAATGCTATCACTAAAAGCTCATCTTTACTCCACAAGATCAGATTTGCACCTGGAGCTTTTCAGAATCAGCACACATTAAGCTAAACTAGCTAAGCTTATCTATTCCACTAGAACTCAGTTTTGCAAACATGAGGTGTTCCAAGAATTTCCACTCATCTCTAACAACACCTGAAGAACTGACCCAAGTTGTAACAACACCAAGTCAATCCAACATTACTAGTGCCAAGAAACAACAGGGTGTTCAAAAGCAGAAATGGGAAAGTGCTTTTATATATATTTATCTCAGTCCTCTGCTGAACACAGAAACAGTAGCTCCTCCAAAACAAAAGGCAGGCACCCACCACCCCATGAAATAACTCGCCTTCCCTTCTAGTGCTTAAGCAGCTTGGAAAAGCATCCCTGAACTGGGATGAGCCAGTTTGGAACAAGATGCCTCTGAAAATGAGGGAGGGGCAAAGTTACCCAGTAAGTATTACAAGAAGGAATGCATTAATCAAGTTCTCTTAACAAGAAGCGATATTTCGCAGCTATTCAAACACAAGAATACCAGGTCATTAAATTAGCCATAGGTGATGTGTGTGGGTACAGGATGTTCTCAAGACACCTTTTTATAAGTTTTGGTCATTCCATCTCTCATTTTCTTTGGTTAGCTTCCCTTTTTGTTTTTCCTTTTCTTGATTTAGAATAGGCAGAACTAAAAGTCCTTAGAAGTTGGAGAAGTTAGCAGCCTTGAGTATGCAGACAGCTTTTCCTCCACTCTGGAGGGTTTCAAAGCATTTACAGCTCAGAGTGCTATAAATGGTGGAGATCTACCTTGTTAATGAAGGCATTAAAAAATCTTCAACAGGTTTTCAAACTCCTTTAGCCAACATTGTAACATCCTACTCCCATCCCACTATTACCCCTTTTTCAGTTGTAATAAACTGCTCAGTTCTGGCCTCTTCACTGATCTAAACTGAAAAATTCAGAAAATCTAACATGTTTTCAAACTTCAGTCTCTTACAGCTATTAGCTCTTCAAAGAATATACATGTTTATATCTGTCAGGTACATGTTCCTTGCTGTTTTCATATACAACACGAAGATCTTCATAGAAACCAGCATTTCTGCTACTCAGTAGCTCCCTATTCCAAACCTCATGAAAAGAATCTGAAGAGAAGAACACAATGCTCCTAAACAGAACTGAAGAGTGGAAAAATACATTACACAGTTATGACATTCAGCAGAGAAATCAATATACTGCACTAAATGTACAAATTTCAAAACAGTTTTTCCACATTAAAGTAACTTACCAGAGAATTCTTGATCACCTCACTCTTATAAAATTCTAAAGAAAAATAAGCAAAAAAACACCTTTAAGTTAGCTTAAACACTGATACAAATCTTAGTACTTGAAACAGGAAAAGCTAAAATTAGTAACACTCAAGAAAGACAAATGTTAGTGGGTCCAGTTTATTAGTAACAGATTCATGAGAAAGACTTTGAAATGCAGTCATGCTTGACTAAAACTACTCCTCCACATTTAGTTGCCACAAGTCATTATCTAAATTTAGCATTTCCACTTTATACCCATGACAATTCTCAAGGTTTTACTGAGGCTTTGATTTCTGAGGAAAGAACATGCCCCGGATGACATTTGCAAAGTGACTGGTTTGCCACAGAACATCTTCCTGGAACACAGCAGCTTGGATAAATTAATTAGAGTTTTCCTGAAGAGTGACAGTGACCTTGTTACAGGGGCTCAGAGAGGGAACAGCTGAGCTACCTGACAGAGGTGCCAACAACCCTCTATTTAAATGGGAATAAGCAAATGCTGACACATGGACCTTGGCTTTCCGAACCAAAGCAAGAGCTTAAAGACTTTGGATAGACAGCTCTAGAGGCAGGGATACAGATTTTGTACAATCCCAGCCCACTGGAGACCAAGGATGACAGATGACACTTTGATGAAGTGCAAAACAGTCCCTAACACCAAATACTGTATAAACAGTCATCAGTGACAGGTTCAACCAACCACCACAACAAAGGACAGGCAGCAAGCTCAAGTTTTGTATTCTTATCCTCCTAAATCACCAGCCTTAGGATAAAAAGCAAGGCAGGATGCCAGATCTGTCACTATGCCAGATGAAAATAAAAATTAGGAGAAAACCAAAATTCAACTCCAACTATTAATGATCATGCCAAAAGGAGCATAAAAACATATTTGTAATAACATCTTTCCACAATGCAGAACTGTATATTGTAGCGGGAAAACAAAGCATGAAAGAGATGAGATCTAGCGCTTGTACAGTTACCCAAAGCAGAACAGATGCCTGGATGCTTCGTGTCATTCACTGACAATTCTATTTTTGGAAGACTTTGATAATAAGTCTTCCAAGTAATATAATATTATTATAATAGAATATTATAATAATAAGTGTTGGTGTATGCTCTGTAAAACAACTGGTATGGACAGAGTAGGACACTCTTCCCCACAAAAGACAACTAAAGTTCCAAAACCTTTAACTTTTATGTGCCCTTGGAAGTTCCCAATTTCTTACATCATCCCTGGGAGATGAGCAATGACAAAAATTGGCTGATTTAAGAGACTACCAAACCTGTCATCTGTTGTGCTTCCTTGGCTGCTAACTCTGAAAGCTTTTATGAAGCTGAGGAAACTGAAGAGCTCTTTTCCAGTGTCAGCAAAGGTGATGCAAATAATGGCAGCAAGTTGTCAAGACAAAACAAAAAGAGAGAATTCATATCCTAAGAATTCAAAGATTAACTAGCAAAAAAAGGTTGATAGTAAGCCTGGTTTACCTTTGTAGATCTTGGCATTATCACACAAGTGAAGAGTGAAGTACGTATCTAAGAGGCGATAACCATTCTTATTGATAATGTTACGTGCAGCAATATTCCGAAGATGACGAAGCCGGCGCTAAAAACAACAAAAAAAAGTAAACAGTTAAAGAACTTTCTTAGGTTGAAAACGAACCCTTTTTTTTTCTTTAAATAAAAAAAATTTAATGATTCCCAAAGCAGTGTTGTGAAAAAAAATCTCACCAAACATTCCACTTTAACTGTCAGACAGCAAGTGTGAGCAGCCAGCATTCAGCAAAGCCACATGACAAGCAACAAAAAACACCTACAAGCTTGGACTAAGCAACACTGATATTCAAGAGAAGTTATTCTTACTCGTGTCCTGTACGTAATTCTTATCTCACATGTCTAAATCACCCCAACTCCTGGAGCAGTTTCAAGCAAAAATTCACCAGCAGCTTCAAACATAGCAGCAGCATCACCCAGATGTTCTGCATCGTTGCACTGGAAACATTTCCCAGCCAAAGCTCTTTTCAACAAGCATTAGTGGACAAAGAGATCAAATATAAACCACCACCTAATCCAGAGCCATAAGGAACTGGCTGAACAAAGCTTCCTGATTTCATAGTAATCCTGGAAACTGCTCTAACAACCTTAAATAAAAGTAAAATACATCAGAAAGGACAGATCAAGATTTTCAGGGAAAATTAAAAGTACAGTGAAATTTGAGATTTTCACTGTCAGTTACCATCTGGTGTGATGAGAGAGTCCTTTTCTCCTGGATTCAATACAGTAGGACATGTCACTAAAATATTTAATTTAAGTGATTTCATCCAACTCCAACATTATCTTGGTTTACTACAATACTGCACCTTGAATGAAAATCATCAGATCAAATCAATCTTTCTCTCCCTCCTCTCTGTGCCAAAACAGCTTTAATAGCTGTGGCTAACATCTTAGCTTCAAGGCACACCACACCCTTAATCGTTGACAAATATTTTACATTTTTAACTTATAAAATTTAACTAGTTAGCAAAATAATTTTGCAGGACAGGCACACTTAAATCATTGCTTAGCTGTGGTTTCTATTGTAACTTCAAAGACCCACGCTTCAAACTGTCTCCCATGAAGCAACTCAGCAAACTCCCACTTCAAATACATGAAGTTTTCACCAAATTCTTCAGTGTCATATTTTCCCAATCAATCTCTCAACTCACCAGCGTCTCACCCATCTACCATAGGGATGTTTACAAATGGCTCCACATACTTTGTGGAACATCACAAACCACCAACAAGCCTCAAACAACTGCTTCTGTGCATACTTTTACCTCAGAGTTCATCTTAGACCATTTTTTACCCAAAAGCTTCTTCATTTCTAAGTCTGAATCCACCTTAAAAGTGGATTGACCAAAAGCATATTTTTAATGTTTTTGAAACCAAAACACAATTTTCCTATTTGAAGCCTGTCCTAAAAGGCTTTTAAAAAGAGCTGAAAGGCCATCACCTGTTTTAGAATTACAGTATGACACTTAACACCACTTCAGCGATATATTAGTTTTCCTTCATGGAAAGGTATGAGGAATATTAAATTTCTGTTCATGTGACAGGCTAAAAATTACTGATGGATTCATTCCACTCAAAGTCTGTTTATGACTTAGACTAAAAACAGAGCCTGAGATCGGATGCCCAGGTACCTCTAGTATATATATGAATTACAAGATAAAAACCCAAAAAAACAAGCAACAAAAAAACCTTTTGTGGGACTACATGGTCTTATATTCTTAGAAACTGATATCAAAAATGTCAACAGAAAGATTAAGCCTCACTTAAAAGAAGCCACATGGACCTTGAACATTTTTTCACATCTAACCTGAAAGCTGGGTAGCTTCACTGGCTATTTTTATGTGCAACTGAAACACTCCTTAAGATACGGCTTTGAACATCCATTCTGCAACCTATAAAAATGATTGAAGAATTTTATGTGCCATCTCTTTTAATTAACTTCAGTAGCATAGAAATCAATCAATGACCATGTTCATTCCCTTCACTTTTTGTATCTTTTTTCCTTTAAACAAACAAATAACAGCCCACACTGCGCCCTAACAAAGAGGGCAACTTCCTCCAGTTGTCTTTAGGATTGCAAACGAATTTGTGTGCCTGCTTTAAGTAGTATATTTAATTGATTAGCCCTCAAGCACAGTCAAACAAGTTTCTTACTATTCACAGTACACAACGAGGTCAACAAGGTTTGAAAAAAAAGGTGTTGAGTGTCCTAACCTACATCTTCACCTCTGAACAAGATTAGAGTCCTTATCTCCGTGGTTTGTAACTTCCTTGCACCCTTCAAGGTCTGGAGTTTAGGAAAAAGTCTCACTTCTCACAAATGTGTTGGAAGAGGATCATGAAATTTGGGGTTATCAGATCACAACACACTGTGTACACAATGTACAACAGGTAATGAATGCCTCTTTGAATCTCCAGCTTAGTCAGCACTCTCCTCCTCCTTCCATGCCATTACTTGTCCATTTAGCCTGGCTGATAGGGAACAAATTTCCAAATATAGACAGTTTTAACATTCACATTCTTAATGACTGAGGGACTTGAATCCTGAAAATAAATCTTCCGGTTTTCCCAGTATGTTCAGAGATATTATACTGCATTATTTAAATTTCCTCAGAACTCTATGGAGGCAACACTCAGAGTTAATTAACCTCTCCTGATGAAAGATAATTAGCTTCAACCGGGAGACTACCAGCTACAAAGATGTATGCAAAAGATAATTGAAAAAGGCTCTAGAATTCCTCATCAAGGGCTTTGTTTTGTGACAAAGTAAATATTATTTTGAGGGAAGTTTTAAATCTGTGTTACCTGCTGTGTGTTTCATATCATTTTTCGGTGGAGACTCTGGAATACACAAAACAAAAACCCCCACTGTGTTGCAGCTCCGCTAGCACTGGCATCAGCCACACACTGCCAGCCTCCAGCACTGCATTAGCCTTCCTTATTCATTCATAAATAAGCACTTGTGCAGCTTCTCACAGAATCATAACTGGGAACCAATATGGATGGAAACTAATCACCTCTCCCTTTTCCTGGGTTAGTTTCACCAGCTCAGTTCCTAAGTACAGTTTACCATGTATCTGGACAAGCAGCTGTGCAGACCAAGGAGGGGACAGCACAGCTGCAAGTGGCCAATGGCAGAGAATCACTGAAATGAAACCACCAGCTTAAAGTGTATGTGGAGCAACAGAGCCTGGCACTGCCATAAGCCAAAGGAGAGGCATTACACAAGGAGGTACCAGAGCATTTCAAACTGCAAAAGCACCTCCTTTTAGAAAATAAACCAATATGAATATGTTGAATACAGAAGCTGCAAATAATGCACAGTTCTTTCATTTCCTTCTGCTTTTAGGTGAAGTGCTAAAAAGTGGTCCCTTTTCTTTAGTGACAAGTTTCAGCTATTTCGCTCTTTCATTAAAGTGTCAAGAAATCTTCATCATGAGGGAGGATTCCCCCAGGATAAGATGCTCTGTAGCCAGAACAGTCATTCCAGAAAGCCCAGCTTAAAAAAATCAAAACACAAGTGCTTTAGAAAACTCTCCAAATGCCTTGGCAACCTCACAAGTCACTTAACTTCAAAAAGGCCAGAGAGAGGTCAAGATAATAGTGCAAGATCTGCTTTCATTAAAAAATGAGCAAGACATGCAATGAATATAGCTAATTTTCACCGCTATCTCATCAAAGGGTTTACAGGCTACTAGCAACACAGCACTGACAACTTCAGACAGGCATCTACAGCAAGTATCTTAATGAGATATCCTACAGCAAAAAAGGTTATTTTTGCAGAGCTAATACCATGGAAAAGGTTATTTAACCCTCCCAACAGCTCTCAATTTCAGCACACGCAGCCTGAACAGTGGCATATCTGGATCAGTGCTTACCACAGGAGAACAGGTCTAACAGCTCATTCTAGGGGGCTTGGACAGAAGTTATTTTGATTACAATTGTCCTAGTCCTTTGCAATTCACAAGAAAATCAATGGAACAGTGAAATTATATAGCAAGCCTTGTTATCATTTGCTTTAATTGCCAGTCTAAGTTGCATGTGATTTAAAGTAACTGCTATAAAACAACTATGTGTTGACTTGCATGAAAGAAATTAGTGCTTCCTTCTACCTCAAAGATAAGTGACTACAAACCAGGAGAAAAGATCCACTAATTTTCCATTAGGAGAAATCCTCAGTAGCTTGCATTTTAAAAACACTGCTGCAGGTAAAAATACAACAGATTATAAGCAGACAGCTATGCCAAACATACACAGAAAGTCTGCTCCCAAAAACTGTAGGAGAGATCTGAAGAGAAGAACATACCATCAGGTTTCATCCTTCATGCCTGCAGAGACAGAAAAGCAGCTTCCCAGAATTCTGTAACAATCTTGATAGAGCTGGTGCGGAGTGCAGCAAAACCATCCCTGCTCAGCAATTACCAGCTTCTCTCAAAGCTCAGAAAAAGATAAGCACTCAGTTTTTATCATTCTGAGGAACTAGTTACAGTTGTGTAACATATCACAATATCTAGTGTTCCCATTCAATGACTTTCTGGGAATCCCTCCAGATTTACCACAAGCCATAAACAAGTCAGATTGCTCCAGAATCAAGTATTTTCATCATCAATGTTGTTAAGACTGCTTTTTCATCAGATGATTCCAGAACTCTACAGTCTAACAGGTCTTTTGAGGTCTAAGGAACCAAAACTGTCTGGTCCCTTCATGCTTTAGGTCCCTCAACACTAAGATACCATAATCTTTCACTACCTCTGCCTAGAATGGCACATTCAGCATACTGATGCTTTTTCCCA
The DNA here is from genome assembly GCA_013400915.1 of Pardalotus punctatus. Taxonomy (NCBI): domain Eukaryota; kingdom Metazoa; phylum Chordata; class Aves; order Passeriformes; family Pardalotidae; genus Pardalotus; species Pardalotus punctatus. Next base: position 20,654 of record VZTX01018099.1, on the reverse strand, counting down.
TCCTGCACAATGTGTTTCGTGCGGTTTCATGGGGAGGGTCAGAAAATTGAACCAAGGTAAAGCTGCCAAACTCAAAAGTTAGTTCAACATCTGAGTAAGTTACTCCAATTCAGCTCCCTACACCTACACAGATGTGCCCACCACAAAAGCAGACACAGCAGGCAGACTTCAACACTTCAGTTCCTTCATGGCTTAAGCTGATCCAGACACCACTCTTTGTTTCCTCCAGGCCTGAGAAACAGAAGTGATAAAGCTATTCACTGTTTTTTGTCTAATAATCTGGTATAATTATTAAAATCGCTGCAGAGGTGGCATAGCAGGGAGGTATGAAAAGGGAATAAGTCAACCAAGAGAGAAGTGCACTGCTGTTAACACAAAATCTGGACTGTTCATGGAAGCACAAGGAGAACAGGACTACCTACAACAGCCTCAAATATTCAAGAAATTTCATAATTATTTGTTCAAGGTCACATAATGGGGAGCAAAAGTAAGCATGGAGAGTTCTGACTCCTCTTCCATCTTAACCACTTTATTATTCCCTCACAAGAATCTGATAACCCTGGGGAAAACAAAACCAAAAACATCAGTATATCCAAGCTGGATGAGAACACAGCCAAACACTATTTTCTATTTCTGGTACTCAGCCATCACACTGACTCTAGCTCTAGCTCCAAGTATCAATTGTGAAGCTCAGGTCACTAATACGGGCAACAGCAAAGCCCATTCTTATCACATGAAGCCTGTTATGCTATCAGCAGCTGAGATGATCTAATGTCTCACAGCTGGGAAAAAGGGGAGGTCTGTCGTCTCTTTGTCCCACGTCTGCCTTCTCCCAGTAGCACAGTCTGCCCTCTTTAGCACTGGCTCTTTTAGCAAAGCTCCTCATGAATTCTACTCTCAGCAGGCCCTTTGACATGTTGAATAAATTTGCAAAGGTGTCAAAGGAGCATCTGAACTTAAGCAAAGCAGGTAGTTTGGTTTCTTCCAGCAAGAACCATCCAAGATGCCAACAAACAGACCCCTCTGTGAATGGAGGGTTAGGCTGAAAACTCTTCCAGATGTTACTGAAAAAGTGACAGTGGGCCCACTGCACCCATAGCCATGAGTAAGTAGCAGAAATTCTATTAGAACAGGCATATTTTTTAAGAATTTAGTATATAGGAATCCATTTTCCAGAATGAAGCTTAAATTCAATTGCCCAGGAAGAAAGTTGTATACACCTGTGATTGGATTTGAAAAAAGTTTCCCCACCCACCCATTTCTAAGAACTTTCCATATAACCCATGTAAAGTGCAAAGCATCACACGCATTCAAGAAAACATTTCTAATTCAAAAAGAACAAGGCGGGGGAATTTTAAAAACCAGAAACATACTTTTGCCTGAAATGTAAATACAATGGTAAAACCAGCACTAAGGCTGGGAAGTCACCTTGTACAAGGAAAGTAGAAGCTTACATAAATTACTTAAAAACCCCAAATTCACCAAAACCAAATCATCACTCAGGGCTCTCTCAGAGGCCTGATGAGATGAAAAGCAATCACTGTATTTCCAGAACACAGAACTTTCAACACTGGCTAAAATTTCAGCACCAGGTCTCCTTCCTTAGCCTTTAATGAAGTATCTGGCTTATCAAATAGTTTTTAATCAAGACACACCAAGACAGTCTTCATCTCTGGGCAGCGTATCTGTTTTCAGACTGCTGCCCTCCTCACAATTCTGTAAAGGAAGTAAATTCCATGAATTTTCAGATCAGGATTGGGTCTGACTTCTCTATAAGCTGTTACACACTCTGTTTTTACCTGGCTTTCACATGAATCTCCCAGCTTGCTTCCTTGCTTTACTTCCCACAGAAGCTCTGGAAGAATTTAAGCAAAATCCTTCCAACTATTTTAGCATTAAAGCAGGAGGCAAAGATTGGTTAGCACACAAATGTTACTACAGCAAATCTAGTGTTTTTCAGCTCTACAGACCTGAGCTTACAATATCAGCTACTTACAAGTCTGAATATTTGTCAACATTAAGTCTTATTAAAACAGAAGGCTCTGTGTGCTTTGTAGGTCATAGCAGGCAGGTTAAGGTGGGTAATTTTTTTTTTTTTTTCTTAAAAAGCATACAACCTCCAGCTCCAAAACAAAAAAAAGTTACCAAAATATTATCTACATTTAGCCAATATGAGCATTACTTATTGTCACAACACTGCTCTACACCCCATTACTGCACCTTCCAACTTCCTCAGATTTTCACTATTTGCTTTCATCTCTCCATGCCAGTTTGGCTATTAAGAAGGAATCATGTGATCCAATCTCCTGGAAGTCAAATGGTAGACAAGAATTCATACTTAATTCGATTTTATATAAGTTTTCAAGCTGCCTCACTTTCCGATTTGATACTTTTTTTTTTTAAAGTGGAGTGTACCTTACAGAAAGTTCAGGTCAACTCTGCTGCAGAACACAAAGCTTTTAACATCTAAGGAATGTACATGAGAAGTTTAAGCACTACTCAGATGTATGGTTACTTAAAACCACAGGAAGGGCAAGAAAATGCTTGTACTCCAACGTATACACTTGCTACAAAGATTTATAAGGTTTCTAATTTAATAGTTTTCCACAGTTCATAGTCAAGCGAATCACATGGGCTTTTAGATCTACTTCTGAAGCAAAGCAGAAGCATTTGATATGCAATTTTGTGGGATACACCATAAGGAATTTTTTTTTTTTTTCTATTTTAATGTCCTTCAACAAGGACAGCAAGGCCCTCAAAGCTACACAGTCATAATTAATTCACTGAATCATTTGTGGTTCTCCTTATAACTGCAGTTCCTTCATATCTCCATTACCTCATGTCAAGTGATGCGATTCAACAGCCATCCAAGAACTCATTTCCCTTTTTAAGATTTAGCTATTTTCCTGAAACTGCCTTTAAAAAGCTATGCCTGCTAGGAATCAGATTTGTTCAAACCAGTTCAAAGATGCACTATAGGGACACAACTGCACTTTTTTTCCTGTGAAGATGCAACACAGGACACTCACATACATCACTTTCTTCCCTCACATTTCAAAAAATCTTATGCAAGTAATGAGATACATTGAACCTGTGCAGTGTGATCTACCCAGACTAAATGACCACAAGAAAAGTCAAAGATATTTCATCTACATGGGCTCCAAGTTTTCACAGACGGACAATTGTGAATTTTAGTTTCCAGTTCCTTAAATCAAAGTGCCTCCTTTCCTTTACATTTCTGGGCAGCTGAAAGGCTTTTCTAAGTTTCACTTTAGAAGGAAAACACCTATGAAGTTTTCAACTGAACACCTCAAGGGTCACTACAGGTTTCTAATCATCCATACTCCATACCATGGCTACTTCTGCTTCTGTACTGCACTGAGACCTTCACCAGCTACAGTCAGCAAAAGGAAGGTATCCAAAAGACATTGAGTCTTCCCTAATTCACACAAGGAGAAAGTGAAACAGGAAGAATAAGGAATATCTCAATACTTGCCAAGCTCCATGCAGAAATATAATTATTTTCCAGCTATCCGAATGCAAAACAGCCCTTTGCAAGGTCAGCATGGAGTTAAAGAATGCAACATCTGAAGTCAATGTTAGATCTAACAAAATATGTTAGTCTGTAGCATGACCTTTAATACTAATTAAAACAACATACCTTTAAACAAAATACCTTTAATACTAAGTAAAACAACAATAGCATCAGAAAATAATTAAAACAGGTAACTATAATATAACTGAAAAAAACTTAAGACTATGTATTACTCTTGAAAGACAGCTGTGTTCTTTGGTCTATCCTCCCCTGTACCCTCTCCTACTAGCTAACCCTCTAAACTCCTTCCTCACTAAGTTACTGCATTTACACTGAGGAGCAACTCAGAATTCAACTTCTACCCCTACAAAAAGATGTAAACAGCTGGTAACTGTTCAGCAGGCACAAGAAATTTTCTCCTTGCACACCATAATCAAACGTAAAAAATATGCACCACTTATTTTAGAGCCCAAAACCAATGAGACAACTAAGACTAAAACTGATGTAAGCTCATAATGTTCACATGCATCACTAATTTTCTGCAACATCATCCTTTTTTCCACATCCATAATTTGTGCTAATCTCTGCAGAAAGACTGTAAAAGCCTGTTACTTAAAACACATTGTAGGAGCAGGTGCAAAAGACACAGGTATTCAGTCTTGGGATACAAACAGGATAGCAGGATAGGTGTGGCAAAACAAGACTCAAAACGCAGAATTAACTTAAACATAATGTTAGCAGGAAGGGTTCAAAAGTGAGATCATGAGCCTATGCAGGGTCTTAGGCAAAGGAAGTTCTTTCTGTGTATTGTTTCAACAGCTTCATTTGGTTATGGTCACTCTAACATCAAGAGTGACAGATACAGCGAGCTGGCAAGCACCACATCTCCAAAGAGTAAGAACAATCATCACACCCTAAAACAATTGCTCTAAACTAGGGTTAAGAAAATCTTATAAGTACTGCCCACTGGCCAGACAAAGCTCTTCTTGCTAAGTGTTTATATACGATGCAAATAACAGGGAACTAGACAGTCTTTTCCATCTTTAACCAAGACCTTTTAGAAGCAGCAGCTAGAAATACCATCTTTCCTTATTGAGTTTGTTTAAGTAAGTATTTAGTCCCAAGATGAAAGGCCGAAACTCTAACTGCTTCTTTGGCACAGCATGGGAACTAACCCACAGGGTAGAAAACAGAACATCAGGGTGCGAGTCCCACCTCACTAATAACACACTGCAGCAGTTGAGACAAGTCCCTTAAGCCTCTTAACATGACCTTGGGGAAGGGAGCATTAGTCCACATTAGCTGTGGGAATAACCTGGGAATATCAAGATGATACTCAGGAGGAAGGACTCAAAAAGTAAACAGGGCCTCACAGAACCAAGAGCATCAAGAAAATCAGAGCAAAGGTACTTCTGACTTTAAAGAAGCACTTAAGGATGCTCTAGGTTGGGCAAGCAAACAGTATATGACAATTAATAACCTGAAATATTAATGCCTATCATGTTGCTGGATGACAAATCAAGGGCAAATAAGACAGCTTCCCTTCATAAATGAGACTACAGTCTTTAGCTAACAAGTTGCTCAATTAAGAGCATTCCCTAACCCACTACAAACATCCCAAATAAAGCACAAAAACTGATTTAGTACAGCTTTCAGACAGAACAGTCTCTCTCTAACTTATCAACAGATAATTTGGTCTGTAAAACACACCTACAACCCCCACTTAGGGAATACAGGCAATACGTTGCACATAGCAAAATTCCAGCCTCAGGTTAACAGCCAGCCTTTTGGGCTAAAACTATAATTTTCCAGTACTTTAATAATTACTCCTCCTAATCCATCTCTAACAAACACTAAACCTTGATACAGCTGGGTATGGATACAACTGAGTAAAATCACCAGGTCACAACTCACATTGTGGGGTTTTACTGGAGCAGCACTTCCCTCCCACTCAGCATTTAAAAACAGTATGTGTCAAAGAGAAGTGAAAGCAATATTCCAATGCAACACTTTCCATCCACTATTCTGATTCTGCTGCCGCCCCCACATATTTTGTAGGAAAGGGGAAGTAAAATATTTAAGAGTCAGTCTTTTTTTTCATATTACTCAGGAGAATATATAACAAGAGTACTATAAAACTATTGTTAAAAAAGATACTATTTCCTCAACTGCTTTAGTTGAAAGTCTCATTCAGGTACAGCCCTGGGCCCATACAGTAACTTTCTTCACTTCTACATATGAGACCACTCAAACACCTTTGCCAGCACACTTTGAATCACCCCTTTCTGCCACATTGCCCAAAATGTTGTGCATGAGTGATACACATCTTTAAAGAAAGAAACTAAGTCAAATCTGAAACTGAATCTGCCAAGGGATGCAAAAGAAGGGCTTCTACACATATACTACCAAGAAAAAGAAAGTCAATGAAGGTGTTATCCCAGATAAACAATTCTGGAAAACTTGTAACAACAGATGAGGAGAAAGCTGAGGTATTCAACAACTTTTTTGCCTCAACAAACAACCTCTTCAACAATAACCTCTCTTTCTGCACTTCTTGAATGGATGGACAGCAGGACGGAGACTGGGGGAACAAAGCCCTTCACACTGTAAGATCAGGTCTGTGACCACCTGACAAACCTGAATGTGAACAAGTCTATGGGACGTGATGAGGTGCATCACAGAGTCCTGAGGGAACTGGCTGATTTAATTGCCAAGCCACTCTCCATGATACTGGAAAAGTCATGGCAGTCAGGTGAAATCCCAGGTGACTGGAAAAAGGGAAACATTGTACCCCCCCTTAAAAAGGCCAGAAAGGAGGACCCTGGGAGCTACTACCCTGCTAGCCTCACCTCTGTGCCTGGGAAGTTCATAGAACAGATCCTCCGAGAAGCTGTGCTAAGGCACACGGAAGACAGGGAAGTGATTCGACTGCCAGCACACCTTCACCAAAGGAAAGTCCCACCTGGCCAACCCAATGGCCTTCTACGATGGTGTGACTACATCAATGTGCAAGGGAAGAGTTACAGATGTCATTTATCTGGATTTCTGTAACGCCTTTGACATGGTTCCCTACAACATGCTTCGCTCCACATTGGAGTGATAGATTTGATGAACAGACTCTTAAATGGATAAGGAATTGATTGGACGGTCAAATCCAGAGGGTAAAGGTGCTCCCAGAGTGAAACTAGTACAGAAGCCAAAGGAGCCATGTATGCTAAGCACTGCTCTTGGACTCTTAAAAGTGCATAAAACTCCAACTGGATCTTTAGGAATCCCAGTCTTAAAGTTAATGAAGGCTACAGAGTGTCCTCGAGAAGTTTCACTAACTGGTTGCTCTGTTTTGCTCTACCCTAAACACACACTTCTGACACCTGTAGCTGAAACCTCATTGCTGCTCCTCTCCACAGAAACTTTCACTATCTGTCAAGAGATGTCTGTGAACAGAAAGATAGAGAAAATATTGGGTCACCTGGTCTGATACCATTCATGATTGTGCACAATGGCACAACTTACCCCTTCCCTCCTTACCACCACATCCATACTCAGCAGATACATCTCCCTCCCTCACATGCCAAGCCATCCTCCCAAGGCACCGGTTCTGGAGTCTATGACTCTGAGCTTTCCCGTCACTAGACAACCACACGTGAAATCTGTTTTAGCCAGCAATTAGCACAGTAACATTCAACAGATCATTTGACTGCAGCATGACTGCCTCTCTACATTCAGGCTGCATTTTCTATCCAACCCCTTCCATCAAGGATATAAGAGTCTGAAAGACTCTATGGCTCCCCTACCCCCTTCATTGCTTTGAACTGCTTATAATGACAGGACTGAACAGTTTATTTTGAGCATTCAGAAATCCTCAAATTATCATGACGCTCCTGGTTTTATTGCATTGAGCAATGGGGAAGAGATATTCCTAAAGAATCTCTGCCCCTAAAGTGCAATTATTTCACATTTTCAGTTCTGTGTCCTCACTCTTCCAGCAAAAGACAACAACATCCTGGCACAATTACTAAGGGATTGAAATGGGAATTTTATGCTTAATCAGATGCATTTCTTCACAGCCATATCCTCTATTTTTCTCTCTTAAAATGCAGAATACAACAACAAAAGGCATTCTTTGTCCTGGTCATCCTGCCAACAACTAAGTTAAAGAAGAGGTCAGTCAGTTTTGACACAAGTGTGGTCACAGTAGCAAAAGGTTTTGGACATGACTTTCCACTACTGCAAAAGTGTCAGTAACAGGAATTTTGTTTTCTAAACAATATGAACGTCACTGGAACAATTAAAGCTAGACTATACCCAAATTACACCTTCAATATTTCTGCTCTTAAAAAGTCACTTCAGTCATTAGAAGCACTCACCTCGAGTTCACAGCTGAGAATCTGTTTTTAGAGAGATTTATAGCCATGACTCAGACCATCCTGCTCTCATCCTTACAGTCAAAAAAAAGTAGCACTGGGTGTTCTAGAGAAAACTGCCTACTGAAACAAATCACCAAGTTGACTTCCGTGCTCACACATAGCAAAGAACTACCTTGCCTTACATAGCACAACATAGCTTGGATCAGCCAGACTATGGCATTTCAGAGGAGGTACAATAGACTGGGAATGGCTTTTCTTTTTCACTATTCTGCAGTAAAATAGCTCCAGTGTGCTTAGCCCTGTCAAGATATCTTGCAGTTCAGTAACAGACTTTTGCACTTAGATAGTAAAGAGAAAGAGAGTGATTTGCTATCAGCATGTTCAGCTGAGCCTCTCAATTTGATTGCAAGTATGAACACAGTACACAGTTCCCGCAGAACAGGGACCTCGTGTTAGCAAAGCACACAGCAGGACAATACCTCAGTCTCTATCACAGACTTACACTTGCTGCAATTAACATACAAGCACCCTCAATAAATATTTACTCAACTGGAACATCCTGTAATTGATGACTCAGTTTCTGCTGCTACAAACTCCTATAAAAGTTTCTGCTCCTAGGAGACCTGTGTTTTCATCTCACTTTCACAAACGAAATCCAATGACTAATATCTCAGGATTCTCCCTGCAGCATTCACTTGGTCTTTGCACAAGCCTGAAAAAGAATAAAACCAAAAATTTGGCAGGGAGAAGGCCACACTTGATCTCACAGACAACCCACTGTTTCCTGTTCACACAGAGCTGTGCTCATGTTTACATTTATTAGCATAGAGCAAGCCCACATTTCGGAATAAGTACTTGCTTTCAAATTAGGGTCGGGTGGCCAACAGCCACCTCCATTCCCTGCCTTTACCCTTAAGTGGATATCTGCTAAAACATGTTTAACAAAAGTGCAGTTATAGCTCTACTTCAAGTTGACATCTGTCGATATTTTGTCTTGGAACTCTTTATAATCCCACCTGGTAACATATAGCTCAAGTAACACAGATCATGGGTCTAACTCATAATAACATCGACTGCACCGAGTCAGTGAGCCAAAACAGTATTTCTAAAGAAAAGCAAGACTTTGCAAATTACTCCCTCCTCCACCACTACTGCTCCAACTCCTGTAAAAAGTCACAGCATGCAAGAGGAGAAAGGGCAGAGTTGGTTTGATTGAGATTGCTAAACGGTCAGGCAGAGCCTAGGCTTCCTTACTTAACCCTGCTCTTACTACTCTCCAAAATTAAAACGTGGGACAGATGCCCAGTAAACCAAAAGCCAACTATCAGCAAACAGAAAAAAAAGTTAGGCAGAGGAAGGATGTGATGGGGAGGGAACATTTCACCACTTTTCAGAATACACCACATGTTATATCCACACTCACTCCCCACCCCAATAAGAAAGTGAGGAGAGGACACCCCAGATGCACCAGCCTCATAAGGTGCCCAAGCTTAAAACCGATTTTTAGGGTGTTATTTCTGCTGCAACTCCCACCGTTGGTTTGCCCCAGATCCTTTGTAAGCACAGAAGTAGTTTCCTGAGAAACACCACCTGATGACCCGAGGAGAGAGGCAGAGACCCCTACCCCCGTGCTTCTTCTCACTTCCTACCAGCTTAAGAGAAAGGTGCTCAAACTCCCCCATGCCTCAGGGATTCCCCTTCCATCAGCTTGGGGACTCTGCCTCAGGTGCCCCCAGACCTCGGGGAAGCCCCACTGACACCTCATGGAGTACCTGTCCACCCCTTTACCTCAGAGCACCCCACACCTCAGGAAGCACCCCCTGTACACCTCGGGGCACCCCCATTTCACCCCAGGGAGCAGCCCTCACTTCAGGAAACATCTCCCTTCACCCCAGAACAAGCCACCCCTCAGTGAGCACATCCCTGTGAACACCTCAGGGCATCCCACACCTAAGAGAGCACCCCCACTCCACCTCAAAATACCCGACGCTTCAGGGGACACCCCCGATTCACCTCAGGATACCCTCCTCCACCTCAGCCCCCTCCGAGCGCAGCTCCAAGGCTCCGCCGTACCTGCTGCGAAGGCAGCTCCACATGCAGGGCGCGGGCGGCGGAGCCCGGCGGTAATGCGGCGGGGCCGGCAGCCGAGCTCATCCTCAAGTAGGATCGCCGCTCCACTCCCCCGGAGCAACCGGGCGCGGAGGGGTTAATGGCGGCAGCAATGCCGACCCGGCCGCCCGCTACGGAGCCATATTACCGCAGTGCCAGGGGGTGGGCGAAGCACCGCCTCCCGCACGCCTATTGGTCCTCGCGCCGCGGGAGGCGGGAGCCAATCCTCCTTCTCGAGTTGCGACTGGCTCAGTGCAATGCAAATCAACACCTCCCTTCGCTGGACCTGTCAAACCGCTGGAACGAGCGCCGGCGCCTATTAAGAGCGCCCGCTTCCGGAAGGAGGGACGGCACCCGAAGAACCGGGCGGTGATTAGAGGAGATCGGATTTGATTGATAGGGTGCCCTCCGTCACGTGTGCGGGTGCTGTTGTCATCACGTGGTGTGACGGAAATAGTTCAGCGGAGGGGGCGGGGGGGACGGGTGCCATGGGAACGGAAGGGAAGGGCCTGCGGGGCTGTGGCCAGGATTGTGGATCGGCAGCGGCGTCGTCCGCACCACCCCGACCTGCCCCACATCACATCCACCTCCTCCACATCACTCCAACCTGCCCCACATCATAGCCCCCTGCCCCATGTGACACCTGCCTCACAACAGGCCAACCTGCCCGATGTCACATCCATCTGTCCCATGTCAAATAAAAAAGACCTTAAGCCATTCAAGAGCTTGCAAAGGACGGCCGGGAGGACAGCGAAGGATCTGGAGGACCTTATAAGGAGCAACTGAGGTGACTTCTTTTGTTCAGCCTGGAGAAGAGGCTGAACGATGAGAGTAGGCCTCATTAAGGTCTTCAGTATCCTCAGGAGGAGAAGCAGAGGGGCTCTCTGCTTCAAGCTCCTCACTCTCATGACCTGAGGGAATGGCATGAAGCTGAGTGGGGGGACAGTTAAGCTGGATGTTGGAAAAACGTTCTTCATCCAGAGGGTGGTTGGACACTGGAACACGTTCCTCAGGAAAGTGGTCATAGCACCAAGTCTGATGGAGCTCAAGAAGCACTGTTTGGACAATGCTCTCAGGTACATGGTGGGATTGTTGTGGTGTCCTACACAGGGCCAGGAATTGGATTCAATGATCCTGATGAGTCTCTTCCAACTCAGCTTATTCCCTGATTCTATGAACCTGCCCCATGTCACATCCACTTACCTCACATCATACCAACCTTCTCCACAGCACATGTACCTGCCCATGTCTCCCCAGCCTGCCTTCTGTCACCCCAGCCTGCCCAACAACAGACCAACCTGCTCCACATTGTGCCAACCAACCAACCATCAGACCAACCCACATCACATAGGCTCATCCCATTCTATGCCAAGCCATCCCACATCAGGCCAACTCATCCCACATCATACCATCCATGACGCCTACACACACCAAAGTTCAACAGAACCATCCCCTCAGCACCTACCTCTATCCCATCCCACCCAGGCAACATCCATCCTGAGCAGAGGGACCATGCCTACCTGGAGCAGCATGATCCTCATGTACCACACAGCCCTTGGAGCACCAGTCCTGTCCCTGTGCCTCACCAAGACCATCCATCCCAACAGCACTTTGCAGCACCTGCCTGGCCTAGGTGGTCATGCTGAAGACACTCATCCCCATGGCACTGCTGGGGACCATCAGGGACTGAGTTAAAACACCTGTCCCCACGCTGCTGGGAACACCAGTCCTCCCACCCCTGCAGTGGCACTGGGAATGCCTGTCCCCCCCAGCACATGCCACAGCACTGGAAATGCCTGTTCCCATTGGGCCAGGCAGCTCTAGAAGGATTGAGTGTGCTGAGCGGTGCTGGAAAACCCTGTCCTCTCTTCTGCTTGTCTTCTCTTCCAGTCCTCCTGTCCTCAGCAGCATGCAGCGCCCACACCATGGAGACCATCATGCTGGAAGCCCACTAAGCCTTCATTCACCTGCAGTACTTCTGGGTTAGTAAATATCCATGCTGTGGTGAGGTGTTGTAACAGCATTGTCTTCAGTTTTTATTTTGGTCTTGGGTATTCAAAAGTGAACTTGTTAAAAAGAAGAAGAAAAATGAAAACTGGAGTGGAAAGTCAAGTTTTCTGGAGTTTCATAGCTATCCTCATGGGGTGAAGTCATCCTCTTCCATCTTCCTTCTTCCTTTGCATCTGCTTTTCTTCAAAGTGCTTCCTAGTTGAAAGGGAGATGCTAAACTTTTCCCCTGGGTGATTCCCTGGTTTACCCCATAGTAACACATTTATGTGGACTTTTTCTCCCAAATTGTTTCATTCTACACGTAGGCATCAAATAAATTCAATACCTCAAGATTAAGTTTTGGACATCGTTGAGCTTGGTGCTGTGTGTGAGTTCTGGATGTTGCTGTCTGTGATCAGGAAATTTCATTAAAAACAGTGGACTTTTTTGGAAGATCTTCTGGTAGCAAGTGTGTCTCCAGTTTTTCCTTCTGATTATAAAAAAACCCTTTTATTTCCATATTTTTGATAGCCAAGTTTTCTATTTTCAAGTGCCCAGACTCCTGAGCCATGTTGTCAAGATTAGGATGTTCAAACATAGTAATTTTGAACCTGTGGTAGCAATTTGATTCACCTTCTGGTTTCTGGTTCATTACAAGACACATGCTCCCTTTGAGCTTTCCATATTCACCTTGGAGGATTGAAACTTGCTTTTTAGGATGAAATCTGGGGGGTTTCTTTGCCCATGGTGTGAAAAATGCATTCAGAATGATGAAGTTATCTAAATATAAAGAAAATCTGGGAATGCTTTCTGCCTTTGAGACTCTTGATATGCTCCCTCCAGAGAGCAAAACTAATTCTAGCTTAGAATTAGAAAATCAGAGAAGATCACAGCTGTAAAAAGTTTTTCCTAAGATAAATCACTTAAAACAATTTATTGGAAGCCATGTCAAGATGCCACTGCTTGTTTGCTCAAAATACTAAAAAAACAAAACTATCCTATTTTAAAAAAAAAAAATCCATCCTCAGATGAAACACGACATTCCTGTGACTGATTTTTCCCTCACTTCTTCACCTTCTCCTTCTGCAAAAAGTGTGTTATCAAGATTATTCTCATCCTAAATCCAAAACACAACCACATACCATCTATTATGGAGAAAATTAGCTCTATGGCTAAGAATACCAAGACACTAACTTACATAGATTTGGTGACTTTAAAGTCTGTATGTCATTACCATAGCAGGATTTTCCTATTTTTTCTTTATTTCCACAGGAACAGATTATGATGACAAAATATTGATGTTTAGAAGAGTCAAATGAGTTACTTAGCATAGCAGTTCACCTGCCTTGTGTGTGGAGATTGCATTTAACTTGCTGCTTGATGTAGACTGAGAGCTCTAACCCATAATTCAGGGACTAAAAATCAAAATTCCACCCAGAGAAAAGTTCAGATATGACCCAAAACCCATGTGGATTTATGAGTGATTTTATAGCAGTGGAACTCATACAGCTGCAAAGAAGTCCCGGCATATTTCCAGCTCACAGTAGCTCACGCTTTGTCCTCATTCTAAATTGAAGACTTATCATTGGGATTTGTATCTTAGCGTGAAAAAGAACCTTTTCCAAGGGCATTATAAAATGAGAAGTTCGTAGGGATAAGGTTTCAGATTTCAGAAGGAAATCTGCTTTTCATGAGTTTTGAGAGGTTTAGTCCCTGCCTTGTCTAGTTCACCACAATGACCATTCACCATGATGAGAGCCATTTAATATAACCCAGATTGACCCTGAATTTTAGGGCTTACAATAATTAGATCATTAATAAGAAATGTTGGATTATTTTAAGCAGAATATTTGCAAGCTGTAGCTGAAGAGTGGCTTCTTTTGTCCCCTGATTATGAGCAGTCACTGGAGGCAGTAATGCTGGAGCAGTACTGCCCAACTCACCCATGGCATTACGCAGGACCCTGTGGAATTTACTGATGCCCTAGGAAACTGTCATTTGAATTTTTTAACCACATCAAAAGGATGACATTATCTGTCTGCATCGTTTTGAAGATCACAGCATAATCTTTATTATATCCCTGTGGGTGTTCCTGCAGTGTGTTATCATAACAGATGAAGTTCCTGTGGCTGCAGCAAGTACAGGGATGCACATAGTGCTCCCACATCCATAACCTCCCCATCTGCCCAACTTAAGTGGTGTGGCTACTCTGTCGAGGGAAGGAATGGCATCCAGAGAGATGTGGAGAGGCTGGAGAAGTGGGTCTGTGTGAACCTTGTGAAGTTCTACCAGACCAAATGCAAGGTCCTGCACATGAGTCAGGGCAATCCAAAGCACAAACACAGGCTGGACAAAGAATGAATGGGGAGCAGCCCTGGGGAGAAGAATTTGGGAGTGTTGAGGAATGAAAAGCTCAACAGGATAGGCCATGTGTGCTGACAGCCCAGAAACCCCTATGGGCTGGGCTGATCCCACAGCATGGGTAGCAGTGGAGGGGAGTTTGGCCCCTCTGTCCTGCTCAGATGAGACCCCACCTGCAGAGCTGCCTCCAGCTCTGGAATCCAACATCAGAAGGACATGAAGCTGCTGGAGGAAGTCCAGAGGAGTTCATGGAGATGCTCTAAGGGCTGGAGCCCCTCTGCTCTGGAGACAGGCCAGGAGAGCTGGGGATGTTCAGCCTGGAGAAAAGAAGGCTCTGGGGAGACCTTAGAGCCCCTGCCAGTGCCTACAGGGGCTCCAAGAGAGCTGGAGAGGGACTTCGGACAAGGCCTGGAACGACAGAAATGATCCTAGTGTGTCCTTTTCAACTCAGGATATTCTGTGACTCTGTGAGGCTGTGACAAGGGGAAATGACCTCACACGGAGAGAAGGCAGGGTTAGATCAGATATTTCAAAGAAATTCTTCCCTGTGAGGGTGGTGAGGCCCTGGCACAGGTTGCCTAGAGCAGTGGTGGCTGCCCCATGCCTGGCAGTATTCAAGGCACGTTGGATGGTGCTTAGAGCAACATGGTCTTGTGGACGATGTTTTTGCACATAGCAGGGTGTTGGAACAAGGGGAGCTTTAAGGTCCCTTTCAGTCTGTGATTCTGTGATCTTCATTTTTCTTCCAAGTGAATCCAACAGTCAAAAACATTACCTGATTACTGACTGTCTTGTGTTCACGTGTTGTCTAAACTCAAACTGGCAGCTCCTCACTTTGACATTATGGAGAACCAGAAGCCATTTCTTTGTTGCGGTGACCCAGCTCGCCTTCTCTGAAAATAATCTTCCCTCTCAGGACAGTGAGCCTGAGGGGAGAGGGGGAAGGCGAGGCTGGGGAATTCCCCACATTTTCCTTTACTTAAATTGTCACTTAAGGTTTCAGTTACACCCCTTTCCCCTCCCAGAGATTTCATATGCATTACGTTGTTTTAATATGTATCAGGTCTAGAAAGTTCTGTGGTTTCTGCATCCCCATTGGTTCATTTGAATATACCCCGCTCCCTCTTTAGTTTTATTGGATACTTGTGGTTATGTAATCCCTCCTTATTGGACTGTTTCTGTTGGACCCGCCCCTTTTTTTGTTTCTCTTAAAAACCCTGAGCAAGTGTCAGTGCTTGTTTATTTGTAGACTGCTCCCTTGCTTCCTGCTGACTTCTCCCTTCGGGGGCAGGGAAATAAAGACACGAGCTCTACATTAGAGCCTTTCTCTCCTCCTTTACCTTCGCCGAGTCGCTCCTTTTTCACGATCTGCAGTCAGGCCCAACGGGGCCGAGAGCAAACCTGACACTTGCAACCAAGAGGCACAAGCAGCCCCGCTTCGTGGTGTGCAGGCTGGGTTCGGGCATGCAGCCGAGCCACCTGCCGTTTGCTTACCGGGCACGCATGTCTTGTCACCTGCTGGCCGCCGGGTGGCCGAGCAGACAGCGACACTTCTGGACATTATTTTTTAAAGCAAAGCTAGGAAATAATTAAAATTATTACTAACAAAATTTCAAAATGCAATTTTAACAAGATGGGGTAAAGAGTCTTGTAGAATGACGTGTATTTTTGAAAAGCTTCTGGAGAAAGCTGGATGAAATGCCAGGGAGGAATTGTCAGAAATTACATTTGAATACTTAATTATCATTTCTGGAAGCACTACTTCATCAGTGCTCTTTTTGCACTGAAGTTGAGACAGATGTGCTCATGTCCTTCAAAATGACATGGGTGGGGAGATGCAGCCTGCAAGTTATTACAGATATTATTTAGTAGACTTTATAACAAATTTTGGCATGGTAGAACCTTTGGGAACAGAAGAAATTACTATGTGGCTAACAATAATTCCTACTTCTGCCACAGACTGGGTCAAGTACGCTTCTTACTTGGGTATGAGATCATGGCAAAATCACTCCAATGAGGCAACATACTTCACTGATGGATAGAAGGATTTCAAATGGAGAGCAAATACTTGAAGTCTGTGATCTGTTTAAAGCGAAAAAAGGACAAATTCTGCACTGAATGCTTATTAAATAATGTAATTTACAGCCACAGATGTGGGGTTAAAAGAGTTTGTTTAGCTTTGCCGTGGGAGGGATCAAGCTCAAGCAATAGTGACTAAAACAAGAGACTGGGTTTGTGGGAATTGAACCCTGGACCTGTTTATGTCTAAAGTATTTCTGAGGGTCTGTATTTCTAGTTGCAGCTGAGTATGTTTTCTCCCTTCACAGAGGTTATTTTGAACTGCTTGAGAAACACTTGCAGATAGCTAAGGTATTCTTGTCATCCCTAGGCAATGTATCAGAAGCTCACAGTGAAAAACATAATAAAGGTCAGATATTTTCAATGTGGGGGCCCTTCATTTTAAATTCATAGTAATGTAAGTCTTTAATGCATTAAATTCCGAGGGGGGCTGTATTGATTTGCAACTGGCCATTGTTTGCACTTTACCATCACCATCAGCTGCATAAATGTGGGGGTATTAAAACTGATTTAATTAATTTATCATAAGTTTCCTGAGTGTTCCATTATAGATACCTCAGTCAGAGACAATTCATTCTGGTTTTGACACATCATCAAGCTGTTCTGGTCGTGTTATGTGTGCAGAGGAGATCCACTTTCTGTAGAAGACATTTTCAAGTCAGCTCATAGCCATTAGATAATTTCCATGCAGGACACAGAAGAGGATTCCTGGTGCTTTGGAAGGCAAATGATGCTTAGAATATCTGTTATTCTCCTGGTGCTTAGAAGAGCTGTTATTTATGTGGAAAAAACTTCCTTCTCAGACTCCAACATGTATTTTAAATATATATTGTGAATGAGATAGGGAAGGTAGTTGAAAGGACTAAAGCACAAGTCTGACAAGGAGTGGCTGAGGGAGCTGGGGTGGTCAGTGTTGAAAGGAATAAGGGAGTGTCTTTACAAACAAATGGCTGGTAAAGATAAGACTTGAGTCTGCTAGTAAGGTAACTTTATACTGAGAGATAGAAGAAACAATAGGTAGGATTTCCATAGGAATTTCCCTAGTTAGATTTACCCGAAACTGTGTTAATAAACTACAACAACAGAGGCACAAGAAGAAGAAGAAAAGAGAGATGTATATTGGGGATGTCTGTATTAGGGGGGGGTGTATACTAATTAGGCGTTCTGGGAAATCTGTACCTCTCGAGTACCTCAGCCAATGGGGAAAAGAGAGAGGGAAACTGCGGTCAGGAATTAGGATAAAAGAGGCTGCATCCTCTATCAATCTGAGAGAGACCCCATGGGAAATGCCCATGACCTCTCCTTTTATTCATTAATAAAGTTACAGGACTCCTCTGTCTCCTTTTTGGACATACACCTCTGGCGTTTGTGGATTAATTTTCCTGACAGTGTGGTATAAAGGAGGTTCGGGGGCCCATCCAAAGTGAAACCTTTACAAACCAGCTTTATTCCTATACCGACTAGGTTGTACAAGAAGTAGATGGTAATTTTGGCAGTTTCTTTAGGCACTGAGTGTCTTTTTGCCGTGTGGACTTTAGTCATTCATGCCTGGACTCTTCTCTTGTCAGTCTTCACAGCACAATTACAAAGTATGGAGCAACAAACTTTAAACCAAACCTATTTTCTGGGAAAGTACTGATTGCTTTAAGTCATATTGCTTTAAAACTACGTACATATTGTTTCTTTGAAGACAGCAACATACTAAAACATTGTGGTTTGGGGGAAAGGGTGGTGTTTAGCTGTTTTTTCTGGGTGTCTTGAGAAATGTGTTGCAGACTGAAATCAACCCACCATGATAGACTGATCTCAAATGCACTGAAGTCAATGTACTGAGGTACACCTCTGGGGTTTAAGTCAAGCTGATAGTGAAGGTTTGCAAAAACAAAACCTCAACAAGTCATGCTGCTATGGGATGAAATTCTCTAAACAGTCAAGACACTGTGATGCAATTCAGTTCAGTGGAACCCCACAGAGGCAGTTGGGACTATCCCGGACTTCTTAACTATCCTGTGAGGGTGGTGATGCCCTGGCACAGGTTGCCACTGAAACTATGGCTGCCCCATCCTTGGAAGCGTCCAAGGCCAGTTTGGACAGGGCTGGGAGCAACATAATTTAGTGGAAGCTGTCCCGTGGCAGGGGGTTAAACAAGATGAACTTCAAGGTCCCTTCCAACTCAAACCATTCTGTGATTCTGTGAAATCGGTTCAGCAGCCTCTCTTCCTTTAGGAAGCACCTTCATTAGTAGTGTTTTTGTACAGAATTGTTCCTTCTTGAGCACATTAGACTTGGGGGCTTGCTTTTGTATCTGATAACCATAGTTTCCCAAGTATTGCAACAGCAATCCAAAGGGCAAACCAGCACCTTGCAAAAGCTAGATTAAGCAGGATGCCAGCACGCCCTCATTCAAAGCTCATGTATAGTCCCCACAAAAGCCAACCTCCTGTGCTTGCTGGAGATGTGTACCTGAGTAAGCATGCTATGGGCTTCTGGCTTTCATCCCAAAGGCCATTTCCAGGAGGCCTTTAAAACAACCACATCCCAAACTATCTTGACATGATTGTGCCTTGCTTGTGATACCTGGGAAGATCTGAACATGACTTTTCATAGCAGCAATTCTATTTTACCACACTTAAAACACAAATGGAGAAGTTTTTCTGAGATTTTTAGAACTTGTTAAATTTTTTTCCCTGGTGAAAGCTTTTCTTTATGTCCAGAGTGATGAGGTAATAACAACTGCCTGAAGGCAATTTTTACAACCACCTGCCACTTGACACCCCCCCAGCTCTTTTGGATAATAAGCTTTTGTTTGAATGTTTTAACAAGCTAATTCAAACATCTTCTAAACTAATTGGCACTCCCCTTGCAGGAGTAAACTGTGGGAACTGCTAGCTTTGGGAACCGATAGCTTGCAGTGAGAACTGTTAGTTTGCCTTGATTGTCAGGCATTGATTCTAGCTCAAAACAAGTTCAAAACAAGCAGGAATTCTAAATAAGATATTAAAAGTGTTTGCAGCTGGTGTTATTGCAAGGGGTTGTTCTAACTATAGGTAGCCAATGACATTGTGGGGTGGTGATTTGAGAGTAAAGGGATGTGTGACATGAATGTTAGAAAATAGTATAAAAGAGGTCTTGTAAAAGAAAGTGAAGTTCCTTTCTTTGACTGGAAGCTATTATGGTGTGTCTTTACGTGTTGTGTCCATCTCAACAACGACATCTGGTGACCCCAGCGTGATACAACAGCTTCGGGTGACGATCGTGAATCGTCTGGGGCGATACATTTTAATGTAATCGTGGAGACGGAGCCCAGCATAGCTTTAANCCTGATATGGGGAATAATTTAACTAGCCGGGAGAAGACTGTGCTGTCTGCATGGAAATCTTTCCTGAAGCACACTGGTGCCAATACAACAGACTATGCACTGTGAAGTATATTGCTGTGGGCAAAATCCCATGATTTTCCAGCAGACGCGAGTGTCGTGTTTAGTGTAAGGTCCCGGAAGATGATTGTAGATAAGCTATGGGATGCTATCTCCCGCGGGGACAGAGGCACAGGAGTTAACGACAACCTGGCACTTGCTTTTTGAAACTTTGAAGCAATGGAAACAAGAGCAGGAGGAGGCAGAAAGAGAGCAGCCTGGAGAAGGCAGAAACAGACCCTGTGGGAGATGACCTGATGGAACCAGGGAGAGGAGACAGGTGCTGTTCAGATGGCCCCCGATCTGCCTCGGACTCAAAAGGTTTCTGTTAAGGAGAATGACACTGCTAAAAAGTCGTATCTCTCCCCAAAAGACTATGTGCAACTGACCTACCCCTCTCCCAGAGACTTTTGTGCAGCCGGTTTATCCTTCGCCTGCTGACCAGCTATCTGGGAGTGAATGGGACAGTTTGTATTTGACTCTGCTTCCTGGGGCAAAGAAACTGCCGAATCTTTGATGAATACTTGGAGGGTGGTGCAGGATGCCTTAAAAAGCAGTAAAAGAATGTGGGGAAGTGGATGTGCAGATTGTCTCTTTTGCCAAATCGTGGGAGGCAGCTACAAAAAGAGGACGAAATAGCCACAAAATTACTAATAACATAGCACGTTTGGTTCGGGGCTCCTGTCTGCAATTACCATCTCCACAGCTGACTCCCCCGCTGCGGCTGCCTCCCCTTTGCCTCATCCTCCCCCCTCTTGAAAGCAGCACTAAACTCTTGGAGGCGTCCCGAAGCATCGGT
>VZTX01018098.1:238570-329323 GCA_013400915.1 Pardalotus punctatus | reverse complement strand
TACTGTTTGCCTCTGTCCGTCAGTGTGTCACAGTGTGTGTGTGTGCGTCTGAGTGTGTGCCTCAGTGTGTCACAGTGCCCCTCAGTGTGTCCCTCAGTGTGTCACAGTGCCCCTCAGAGCGCCTCAAAGCCGCTGCTCCCCGAAGGGCACAGGGACCCTGCTGTCTCCTGTGGCACCCAGGGCAGCTGAACGCCTTCACTGCTGTAAATCAAAAAAAAGAGAGGATGGTGCTGAGGCAGAGGAAAATGGGAAGTGGCAGGAGCCACAGCTCCGGTGGCTGCTCCGTGTGCAGGGCAGGGCAAGGCACTGCTGGCAGTGCCAGCTGTGTCCGCTGTGCCCGCTGTGCCCGCTGTGCCAGCTGTGCCAGCTGTGCTGCGGTGCCCCAGAGCCTGCCCCCTGCCCCTCTTCCCCCATCAGCGTTGTGCCTGCAATCACTCACACATAGCTGTTCACAGGACAAAAAAGAAACACCCACTTCTGCTGAACGGAAACTTTTCCAGAGTGCTAGAGCATTGCTCTTATTGATTTATCTATTTAAAGCAATGTCAGAATTTTGCCATTAATATTTGATTGGTATTTTTAGACCCTTACAAGAATTGCACAGACCATAAAAAGGTGTTACAGTAAAGCACCACAGAGCATTACTCTGAAGCCTGGCTTCTATGTTCTGCATCTTACAGCTCTCACAAGGTGTCGAGACACCCTTACATCATTGCCAGGACCTTCTCAGCGCACATGGATTTAAAAATGAGACTAAATAATAGGACTGAAAATAGTAAAACAAAACAAAACTCAAATTGTGGGCATTCACAGACCAAAAAGTAGCGGGATGTGTATCCAATAGACAAAGCAAATTCAACATAGTGTGCATTGAGTGTACACATTTTAGCAGGTCTTGTTACAGTGAAAGCTTTGCACCTAAGAATGTACAGTTATAAATTAAAAGTTCTGTCTTGTTTTCTTCAAATTCAAAGAAAAATACATCTTGGGATACCTTAGAAAGTGTGTGTTACCCCAAACATACTTAGTATTCTGAAAACACAGCTCACAACAGGAGCAATCACACTTTTAGAATCAAGGAGAAGAGCTACAAAGAAATCTTGTCAATGAATTTATGCAAGGGCTTATACACAAGCAGGACTGAAATGCATTTGTTTTTCAGAGTACAAACTAAGTTAAAAATGGTGTCAGGACAATAAATCAGCCCAGAGACTTGATAGCAACCTGTCCACATTAATAGTCTAGAGGAAAATTCAAGCTGCCAGTGGAATTGCCCAAATTGTTGGCAAATGAGCCCTCCTGCCCTTGATGGGAAAGCACCTCCCAGAGTTTGACATCTGACATCCCAGACCATCATCCCACAATGATACTTCTGATAAATAGAAGGCATTCAAAGTTTTAGGGATGTTATTAGAAGCATATGTGTAAACACGCCAGTTTTTACTGACAGAAGAGGAATTCTGTTTGCATTAATTCAGATAGAGGTGGCAGTGGTACTTGGACTTTAGGAAGCTCGAGTCATCCCAGGGTGTGACCCAGCATTGTGCAGTTTGTAACTTTGGGGGGCTGAAGGTTTCCATCCTGGGTATACACAGCAGTCTCTGCTTTCTAAAAACATGCAGGAATGAGTTTTGTAAAACTTCTGAAGTGAATTTAAGGAAGAAATACATTCTTTATCTATGGTAAAATACTCAGCCTTTCTGTTGAGGTTTCTAGCCCAGTACACCCGTGACTTTTGGCAGGGACTTCACTTTTGGCTACATTTAATATTCCAGGTTTCTCAGAAATTGTCCCAAATGTGACCAAATTCTGAGCCTCTATGATTCCTCAGCTTTTACTTTCACAGCATTCAAAATACATGAGAATCAGGAAGATTCACACTTAAAGCATTTTCAAAATCAATACTACAACTTGAGCATTAATTTATTAAAATTTAATACAGAAAGAAAACACTATATTAAAAATTGAGTTATCACCAGGGACTAGAGCAGGACTACAGGAATTTAAGACCAACTAATTGAACCCCAAGTAGATCACTTGGCCGGTACTCCTGAAATATGCAACAAATCCTGCCCCTTGAATAATAAAATACTGTAAGTGCTTGCCAAGTTCATAAATTTTTGTGTCTCACTGAGGTTACAAAGCACATAGCTCCCAAGTGACAAGCTCCATACCCTTGGGTGTGATAAAACTTTCTGTAAAGTAGCTGTTGTAGTTTGAATCCTTTCTCCTGTTCAGGGTCAAACTCTCTCCACCCAATGTTCATGGTGTGTGCAATGTCATTGGGAACTTACACACACATCCTACACTGGAACTAAATTTTAAGCTATGTAAAAACACCATATTACTGTCTATTAAAAAGCCTGAGTCTGCTACTATATCCACAGGATAAATAAGAATAAACTCCTTTGAAGTCAGTAGAATCAAAACTCTAAATGCCAAGAACAGAATTAGATCTTCCACTCGGGGCTCTCTACCCCACAGGCATAAGTGAAGGACTGATATAATTGTATGTATTAAAATTTTTTAAAAGGCAGCTTTAAGAATTATCCTGCCAAGAAAAGCACGTTAACAAAGTCATGAAAGACTTTTCTATAAAACTAAATTCAACAGAGAATGGAAGGGAGAAAAGACAGGCACATTTATGCTACTATGATTTTTCATGGCCAGAGAAATGCAAACTAAAGCAGGAGAGATTCGTAGTTCATGTGAAAGGCAGTATCTGCCAGCAAAGATGTTCCCTGGCAGGAGCACAGTGGAAGTGTCTTTTGACAATTCTGATCAAGAAATGCCCTAGTTAGTATTCAAGATGGCCATCATGATAGATTAGATGAATAATTTTGGTTCTTTGTCAGGACTTGGATAATATCTGCCTACAATACATCTGTATCAGTGCACTCTTAATTACTGAGTAAAGGACAGATAGAACAGCACAAAACTTTTCTACACATCCTTTATGCTCAGATAATGACAAGCTCATGTAAATTATGGCATACATTACAAAAGCAAACACTGCTTCTTTTCATTATCCCTCACTACACACATGGAGCATTCTGAAGAGCTGAAGGGAGAGGGTTGTTAAACAAGATTCATCAAATTAAAGACTAAGCTACAGGATCTGAGATGAGAAAAGTTCAGTCCCCAGACCTCTCTTTATCATCTTATGGTAGTTATGCAGAACAAGCAGCAAGATTTAGATTCAATCTACTTGTAGATAATTGATGGAGACAGAACTTGGAGGTGACACAAAGACATCAAATTGTTCTGCAAGTTCTTTTTATGTTTTCTTTAGAATTAAAGCTTCCTGTCTGCCCAGATTGATGAATAACAGGGTACAGAGCATCCTCTGTAAAAAAAATTATAATTGTTCTTCATTATTTCATATCTGCACTTTATTTACATATCCATTAAGTCACTCGGGGCTCCAGAAAAGAGGCTTTTGCTTTAGTGGACAGTCATAATCTTGGGATCATCTGCAGGGTTTTTAGCATTTCCCCCAACCATTTAAGGAGCAGTATGTAAGTTAGGCTGTTCCCATCCTGTAACACATGGTTTGGCTTTTGGTCTTTTCCCAAACAATGTGGGTTTGTTGTAGTGTTGGGAGATGACTTTGTAGGCTGCAGTGTATGGCAAGAGCTGGAGTAGGTATGTGCTCTTTAGAGCTGAGGTCCTTTTGCACAGCTCCTGTGGAGAATTAGATCACAGCATTTAAATCCTATGCTCCTATATTCTGCATTTCTACCATTCCAGATCTCAGCATCTTGTCTTGTTCCTTTCCCTACAGCCTTACAGATTTGCCTCAGAAAAAACCTATTTCCAAAGAATTATAGATTATCTTCTCTGTTTTAAATACTGTACCATTTGCTGCCACTGAATACCATTTCACTTTAATGTACATTCTCAAGTACCTAACGCTGTGTTTGCTCATTGCTTTATTGTTTATATGGGAAAAGTCAAATTAATGATCAGCATATCTGAGGCAAGAGCCCAGATACTTGGTACAGAAACCTGGAAAATAGGAACTGAAGCAAGAAAAAACCAAGGTGGTTCTGAAACTGCCATCCTATGATATCACACCTGCTGTGCATTTATGCAACAGGAACTGTTACACATCTCCCAGTATACAGTAATTGATACAGTAAACTACTGGCCTGGAAAATTGCTATTGAAAACACATAATCAACCTTTTGAACTCTATAAACCCAAGGAGATGCAAGATGCAATTCTGCTTCCTCAGGACATGTATGCCTAGTCAGTTTAGGCTTCAGCTTCAGAAAATGGAGGTGGACAAATTGCAGAAAACTGCTCTTAGAGATAAGTTTGTTTAGGATCTTGTCATCCCATGTAGGTAGCATAAACTTTCTGGACTCACAGTCTTTTGAAAGTATACAGGCCAATGCAGTAACATGAGAAATGCTTATTCTGAAAAACTGTCCATCACCCCAGAAGCATTAAATATATATTACCATACATCTATACATTTAAAAAACGAAAAAAAGAGGTTTGCCTTTTGTTTCATCTGACTTGATACAATTCTGTATGTACGGCTTCTTACTGCCAGGCTTTGATGGTTTTTTGCACAAGAACTACCAAAGCACCTACCAGGCTGAGGTGCTGCTGCATTTCCCCCTCTGTACATGCACTCTGCCAGGGGATTCCTAAACATCCAAGGTTAAATCATAAAAGGCGATTCATTATTTGGCATAGATGGGGGAAAAGCTAATAAAACATATAATTTACTGGTCTGAAAGATATTTTCCTATAGTAATGGATTTAAGCACTTCCCATTAAAAGGCACTCATCTGCAGTATACTTCCAAGTATCCATGGAAGTATACTGAAATACAAAAATCCATGAACAAATGATTGATTGAAATTTGATGTTTGAATACATTTGTGCAATGATTAAATCTACCTTTGTCATTTTGGAAGGCCATCAGGTTAAAATTCCTCTTTTCATGCCAAAGTTCTAAAATTGACTCAAGATATGGTTCCTAGTTGGGCTCACAAACTGCCTTCTTCAGCAATTAAAATTGATTGAAAACATTGATCAAAAGGTGTAGCACTTTTATTGGAGTCTCAGAATGTCATCAGTAGATACAGAATGTGACCCTGGCAGAGCGACTGGCTCCCTGAGGTGGGGACACTCACCCCCTGTCACACCTTTGCCCTTTTCAAGTACTAAATAGCTCAGAAAGCAATGGCTGAGCCAGCATTTTCCAAACCCTCAGTTAGCTTCTGGAGATTTCAAAGTTTTTGGGAAACTGTCATGGGCCCACAGGCAGACAAAAAGAAAAAGAACAGCCAAACTTTATCACAGGAATTTCATCTGACCCTCAAACCTGTAACAGCCCATCCTGTGTTTCAGATCCTTGTGGCTCCTGACATTAATTGAAGGACACTTGGATCACCAGGATTAATGGCTCTTGGCAGCATTTTACCACCATCTTCAAGAGAAGTTGCTTTAGGATAGTTGTTCATAGAGCATGGATTTCTGGTTCCAAGCTTTATCTCTAGGCAGACCCACACCGAGAATTGATAATTCTGTTTCAACCTACATCCATCTCCTCTTAATTCTAAAGTGGCCTTCTTGAAAGTAGTGAACCTGGGGAAAAATCTGTGACAGGTACTAACTTTTGATGAAGATTCTTGGCTCAAGTGTCTTTCATTTGTGCTAAGGCTATTTTACGGCTATCAGAACTTTGCATTATCTCAACCGACCACAACTTGCTGAGTTAAAAAAGCCTTTTATCTAAAGATAGAGGTGTGCTCAGTGTGACAGCTTTCTGGGGCAGTAGAGGTAGAATGAAAAGATCCTGTAAAGATAAGTAATTTAAGATAGAGTTCATTCAGTAACTCAGCATTAAAGGGTGTTCCTAACTTAGTGCATGGGTTAAAAAATTTGTTCACTGCCTTCTGACCCAAACTCACCACCAAGTATTTAGCCTCTGGATTTTTTTAATAGCATAACTTTCTGGCCAGATGTCTGCTGCTTGTTAAGCTCTTCCACATCTCTGCAGAACAGTTTGGACATTATTGCCTAGCCCTCACACTGGATAATTGTGAGTCTCAGAGGTTTTTTTTTGCAGATCACAGCCTTCCTTTCACACAGATAGTGTAACAACTCTTCCAAGTTTGCTTAATCTATGGGGAAAATGACCCTTCAGATCATGCCACATTGCTCATGGGGCTGGACCAGACAGGGTTTGTTTGGTCTCTGTTCACATTTTCTTCCAAACTCTACAGATCAAAACTTCAAAATGCATCATGCATATTAAAAAAAATAAAATTAAAAAATTATGCCCCCATTGAAGGTATCAGAACTCATTTACGAATAGTTTCATGTAAAAATGAGAATGTTCTAGGACTTTTGCTAATTTACTTAAGGGAAAGCCATAAATTTCATCTATGAATTTTAATTGTATTCGAGAACTCATAAAGCCTGTAAATTGCTGTAAGTGATTTGTAGGATGATACATGAATCAAGTATGCCATGTTTCACCAGCAAACAGCTTCTGGCAGACTTCTATAAACTCAAGTGAAGCAGATATTTTAGGCAGAATGGTTAAGAAGGGCGAACAGGAATTAAAAGTCAGTGCACAAAAGACCACCTGTATCATCCTAAGTTAAATATTCTGTTTAGTACATCAAGCAATTTTTATGTATTTTAAAAGGAAACACTTTTAAAAGGTTCTAGTCCAACTCTTGTTAAAGATAATGTTCAAACTGTTTTCAAAGGCTGCTTGATTTGGATTATAAGTGTATTCAAACAAAACCCAGGCCATAACATCAATAGCCAATGAGGTGTTTGACTGATATTGTTGGGCTTACTTAAGAATAAAGGACAGTACCCCAGAGAGGATAATATTATACACAAAAAAACCCAAACCAAACCAACAAAAAACCCAAAAACCCCCAAACTAAACCAGCAAAACTACAAAATAACCAACCAAACAATTCACTGGTCATTTCCTCAGCACATCAGATCCCACAAATCAGGGAAATGGTGAAACCACTACAATTCCTAAAATCTGAGGAATGTTGGTAATGAATATTTGAAGTAATGTAAAATTGCACTTACTAAAGTGGCATGAAAAGGAAAGGAAAAAGGAAAAACAATGTTAAACCCAAATCCTGTACACTCTGCTAAGTGTGCTACAAGTTGATAAGAAAGACTAATATTTGAAGCCAAGTTCTCCATAAAAAAAGCTTATAAAATATGTGCTAAGGACTGCTTTCCCTCTAGAAGAGAAATTACTTTTGTTTAAAAGATCTCCATTTCTTATCTCGAGCCTTAGCTACATTTCTGCTTCTTGAGAGTTGAAATTAGTTTTTACAAAACACCTCTAATTAAAGTGGTGTAGCAGGAACACTCCTTACTGGGAATGCTGCAGTTCAGCCCATCCTGTTGGACACAATGCTATGGAGGAAGTGCACAGTGAAAATCCATCATCATTTGGATACCAGCAAAAACCAAATATTTTAATTTGCAGCTTTTTAAAAGCTCAAATTGTTACTTGCCACATATCCACAGTAGCAAGAGGAAAAAAATGACTTTTTTATTTTCAACATCCTCTTTTCTAAAGCATGTGGCTCAAGCAGTGAGATATCCAGGTGCACCACACTCACTGCATCTGCACTGGGAGAAGTCATTTCAATATAGCAGGGGTTGTCTTAATATACAATTGAATTGCTGTAATGTGTGGTTTAGAAGGAAATTATTTTAAATTCAGGGCAAGAAGCCAACTGAAATCATAGCTACACTTAATGCAATGCTGTAGACTGCAAACATGTTCGTTCCCATAAACATGTAGCAATTTAGTTTAAAACAAACTTCTTGGGTAGTGAGATCTTAATCATGTTCTTCTACAGCATAAAGATCAGCTCTTTTATGTAACTTGGGGGAAGCAGTATGTAAGAAAGACCCAGTGTGGATTTAAATTAACTAGAGCTCAATTCCATTGATGATATCTGCGGGTTTAATTATTCTTGTCTCTTCTCAAATGAACATTGTAGGGTTTTTTGCTCTATTCTAATTTTTTTTTTTTCAAATGATAATTCTAATTTAACAAGCCTAGTGGTATAGCAGCAATGCATAAAGCTGCCATGCAAAACACTGTAGGTTCCAATTACACCTTTGGGTTTTCATTAATGGCATTTACAATTTGAGATTTTACATTTTGATGGAAGGTAAGAAAATCTACTCCCTGGTCCTTTTTTTAAATTTTTTTTAATAATCCTGAAAAGACACATTCCAGAGCTCTGACTTTACCACACAAGTAGCAGATAACCACTCCTGCACCTCAATATTCCGGGCTGCTGGCAGGGAAATTCAGCTGTTGCCCCAGGAAGAGAAAGGAAGAGTCTGGGCTGGCGAGACTCAGATGGACACTGCCTGCCAGGGGACACAATGGAACAACCACAGCCTAAACCTGCCTGTCCTTTGGCTCCTCCCACTGCACAGGGAGCAGAGACACCATAAACCTGGCCTTATCCACATTTCTTTGCTCAAGTATGTTGCTGAGGAACTCTGTTAAGTATCTTGTATATATTCTTGAAACTTCAAGAGCAGGTTTTAATCTCACTTACCCTGACTTAAGCCCAGTTTCACTTCACTGTGGTAATTAAAATTTAGACTGCAGTTTTTATTCCTAAGTTTTTTGAAGAAAATGAATGCCACTTGGGTTTTCTGGGAGAGTTCCCAAACTTACATTTTCCTTGGAAGTACAAATGTAACTATAGTCTAGATATTTCACAGGGAAAAGCGAGGATTAGTGATGAAAAGTTCACTATCTATAGAGATTTATTTTTAAAAGAACTATGAGTTTTTTTCAGATATTGCACATGTTTATATATATGCATATTATCTTTAAATTTTAAACCTCATTTGCATTTTAAAAATGACACTGTAATTTGCGTTTCCCAGATGTATCACTCTTAATCCTAGCAGCTTCCCAGTCTTTTTTACATTTATATTATCACTAAAGTTCAGAAGAGACGTCTAATTGATCCAAATTACATATTCAAATTAGACTTTTATGAACTCAAATTAACATACCATAGACATTTTATTTAATTTGGTCCCCAAAATGTCACCAAAGTAAATTGGTTGTAATACATTAATTAGTAAAAATTCAGAAATTATTGAACTGTACTACATTCCTCTATCTGAATATTCCTCTTGAAATAGCACCCCAAATTAATTTATAGCCCAATCTGATGTTATGCATTCCCAAGTCTTCCTGCCTCAGATTCTTTAACATTTATGCAGATGCACTTTTGTTCACTATCTTACAAGAGCTACAAAATTAGAAAAAGCCATTGCCAGTCTCTGCCTAGGGGAGATAATGCCTCAGATCCAGGTGTTTGAGGCTTTTTAAAAAGTTTTATTCACATACAGAAGCCTGAAAAGATCAGAGAGATAGCTAAATTCTTTGTAAAACGGTGTTATTTTAATTAAAACATTTAATTTGGGGATTTTGTTTTCTCATAAGTCCTCCTGCAGTAGGGAGAACCACACATTATTCCCTACCCTCTCAGAGCTTCTCTTTTGCCCTAACAGAACAGTGGAGAGATTTCCAGGGCAGAAGGAGAACCCAAGTGGCTCCCACTGCCACCCACCCACCAGGGTCACAGATAAAGGTTAAAAATGTTACTTCCAAGACTAGAAATAAATGCCTGTTCATTCTTCAAAGTTTCCTTTTTTCACCCCATTTCTTATTACTGGAAATTCAAAGTGTTTCAGCCTGTCTAGATCAGGCCCTGACATTAGTCCAAATCCATTTGCATTTCCCTGCGTCTATCAAACACAATTTCACCAGTTCACTGACTCTTGGCTCCAGCCCTTCCAAACTGGAAACAGAGCCCTGGCTGGCTGCTGCCCACACCTGCAGTGGGATTCTCTGCAGAACAGCAGTTCCTGCTTGGCACACCTATCCAGACACTTATGTCTTTGTTCAAATGACCAACAACAAAATCTAGTCCTGGAAAACCAGGAATATTAAAAAACCAATATTGGCTACAATCTGGTTCTGTTGCTGAAATGCCACAAGGAATGTTTGTCATTAAAGTGTATGGCTGGAACTGCTGGCATCTTGCTTCTGTCTGTGTTCAATTTCAGTATTTGGGACTAAGGTCAGTTTTCACACAGTTATCATTTTATCCCTGAAAACTGACAGTTTTCCCAAAGATTTGAATGATGTATTTTGTTTAGCAGTTGGCTGAGCTGAATGATGGCCTCATCTGCATGAGTTATCTGCTCCCAGAGATGAATGAACTGCTGTCCTCATTAAGTCAGTCATCTGCAGAGCTTTAGTCTCCTTCTCTTCACTACAACTTCAACTGTTTGTGCAGTAAGACTTGCAGGTTTCCACACTGCTCACTGGTGCTTGCACATCTTTGTTGTGGTTTAAACCCAGCTGGTGACACAGCACCAGTGCAGCAGCTCACTCCCTTTGGCACAGCAGAGAGAATCAGGAGAGCGAAGGTGAGAAAACTCATGGATTGAGATAAAGACAGTGTAATAGGTAAAGGAAGAGCTGCACACAGAAGCAAAGCAAACCAAGGAATTCTTTCACCACTTCCAGGTGGTTCAGCCATCCCCAGCAAAGCAGGGCTCCATCAATGCTCGGTGCTTACTTGGGAAGACAAATGTCATCACTGCAAACATCCCCCCTCCTTCCTCTTCTTCCCCCCAGCCTTCTATGCTGAGCACGGTGCCAGATGGTCTGGAATATCCCTTTGGTCAGCTGGGGTCACCAGAGCTCGTTGTGTCCCCTCCCAACGTGGTGTTCACCCCCAGCCCGAATTATCACACTCTTTTCAGCACAAAGCCAAAGCACAGCCCCACATCCGCCCCTACAAAGAAAACTGGCTTTACCCAGACAAAACCAGCACACCATACAATACAGATGAATGCTTTTCTACTGAATATAATCTTGTTCTTACAAAAGTAAAAGGTTTTGGGCTTTTTATTCTTTAGCTGAAGCACCTGTGCATGTTAATCACTACAGAATGGAATGGAAACATGGCAAAGGAGTGCAATCTCCTGTGAAGGAGTTTTTCTGGACATGAAACTGGCCAGAATTCTTCCTTCATAGCAAAACTCTGCCTGACATTTTACTTCAGCCCAACACTAAAATTAAATCAAATTTTTTGAAGCTTATTTCTTGATGGAAATTCTATATGCTGTATGCTGTAAGGAGACCAAAGGTTGAAATTTTCAAAGCAGTTGGTAAGACACACAGCATTAGTTCTTTGGCTAAGGAGTGTGGCCAATTCAGACCTTTCCAGCACCAAATCCTGTGGCCCCAGTGACCCCATCTCAGTTTCTCAGTAGATCAGTGTCTGGGGAAAGGGAAGATTTTCTGCATTTATCCAGGACTTCTGGAACTGCAGCTCCACAAGCCTCAGGGCACAGTGTGACATAGTTTACTGTGAACCAGTTCCTAGTTTGTTAAGTTACTAAAGAAGCAACTGTTGGTCCCAAATGCCCTCAAAGTACTTTCCAGATACGGACTGATCATCACACTGAATTTAGTATCATGTGCTGTGCGTGCACAGACATTCATGTGGGAAATGCTGGACACGAATTCAGGCAGGGTTATGCTGCATCATTTTTCATCCTGTTGGCTGTGCCTGGGCATGCAGAATTTCTGATGCATTTTAAAACAGAAAATGTTACACAGATGTAAATGCAGCCCACAAAAGAAGCAAAAAGGTCTCCCCTTCAGTATTTCCTAGGCTACTTCTCTTTTCCTTACAGTAGAACAAACATGCCCTTAATGAACATAATCCTGGAGAAAAACATTTTTCTTCAATTAAAAAAATAAGTAGCAATTAACCCAGAAGAAGACTTTCAATGGCAAAAAACAAATAAAATCATCTATTAACACTGTGTTGCCATCAATTCCATAATTCTTTGACAGCCCTTTCCAGAATTCTGATCTTAACATGAAATCTCTCCAACAGCCACATTAACTTCCATACATGACATTGACAACCTTGCATACAGTTAAAATACATCTTAGCATTCAAGTATCTTAGTATTTCAACATCAAAGTTGAAAAGTTTCTCACGTTCTCAAATAGATTGGGTTTTACAGCAGAATAAGGAATACAAGCAAACTGTAGCAAATTTTCACATATCTGCTATCACTGGACTATAACAAAGAAAACCGCAGCTCTGCTGAAGCAAAGTATATATGCTCAGTAACTGAGGTGAGAGAAATTGTGGAATATAAAATCTACAGTGCCACAAGTCCATAAAAATCAATAAAACTCCCTTCAACACAGAATGAAACACACATCAGCTGACGCTTTTGAAGTACAAGAGTACAAAGTTATTTTTTATAAAAATAGCTGAAGTGAAAAAATATACTTCTGGCCCACTTCAGGATTATGTTCAAAGTTTCTAGAGTCATTGCCTTTATGTGTTGTTTTCTGAAAAAACTTTCTCTTGGGACCAAATTTCAGTCACACATTTTTTCAGATAACCCATCTTGATTTTAACAAAACTTCTCCTTTGTAAACAGTGCTGGAGAAAAATTTTACAAGACAGAATCATTCAAAAGTTTTGAGAAGGAGGGGTAGGGAACCTGTCAGGTGTAGATATTGCCACAGTGGAAACAGAATGCAGTGTGTGAACTTATCTTGTTCACACTTTAAAAACCATTTTTGTGTGTATTTCATTATTTATACAGTCTGTGCTACAAAGTAGGTGAAACACAATAAATCCATCAGAAAACCACTCAAAAGAAGCACTATCAAATATAAAGCCACAGCGCTCAAACCCGTCTTTGTTTAGTGCTTGGCTATGGCTCTTCGATAGTTGCACACTGGAATGATTTGATGAGAAACAAAATTCTCTCAGATCCCTTTGTAGACTCTTAACTCTGCTCAGTAATGAGGAGACTCACTAAAACAGTAGAGAAAGATTGAAAGTACATGATTCTAAAGAATAAATCATTTTCTGGCCATTGCAAAGTAACTCCTTAGCAGGACAGCCACTGAGCAGGCCAAGAAAACCATGTGGCATTGCAACGTGCTGCTCCATAGCAGAAATGGTGCAGGGTAAGATCAAATTTCCCTAACACCTAAAGTGACTTAGAGAGGACAACCCAAAATTAATCTTCCCAAAAACCTTAAAGTTCTCCTAGCAAGCTCATATTACACATTTTTATTAGCCCACTATTCCCAAGCTGAGGAGCAGTTAAGAAATGGAAGCACGGACAGGCATTCAGAGTAGAGTGAAGTCTTCAGTCGGGAAGGACCTGCAGCGACCATCGTGTCCAACTCCTGAGCAGCTCAGGGCTGAGCAAGTTAAAGCAGGTTATGAATGGCACTGTGCCTGCAGACACTTACACAGACATGGATATACAGCAGCGCTGAAAACAGAGCAAGTACAGTGTAAGTATTCTGTATATTCTTACTAGACCTGTGCTTTCTGGAAGTCAGCTGAGCAACAATAAGCCTTTTCAACCTTGAATTTCAGAAGGTAGGTAATAGTTTATCTGCAGTAGCAAAGTTGATGCTGATTATAAAGTGATACATATCTAATGGTCATTTTATTTCTTATTACAGTCTGTTTAAAATTAGATTTTCTCCTAGAAACTAAATTATTCTAAGAACTTTCTTCTTGGACTACTTTTGGATCTGGAATTGCTATGAAATATTATGCAATTCACATTTAAACTCATTTATCAGGAGCCCCTCTTGCCTTCTCCCTAGGCTGGGAGAGGCTGGGGGCAAGGAGTCTGTTTGTTCCTTATTCCTGATGCTGAGCCAAGCCCTGCTCTGTTAATTTTCCTGGGCTGGGAAATGAGAATCCCTGCTTTATTCAAAAAGACATACTCACAGGCAATACTTGACTTTGAACCCAGATAAACAAAAATTCAGAGATCTCAAGCAGTGACTTTCTGGCATTCATATCTTCACATATTTACTAAATGTATGATGTTCTGCACCAAAATAGCACAAGGACAAAATGCTCAAGACATTAATTCCTTTCATTTGTAATACATTTCCTGAGTGACAGAGATTGCAGCTTGCTGCTTCCATATCTTATAGGGCTGCACAGAGGGGATCTGCAAGGAGAGAAAGTTAACATAGCTATGGCAGTTTAAATAAAAAAGGATTAGTCTTCCCCCAGATGCATAAAAGCTGCTCCTGGAATTTTAATATTGATCAAAACATTTGCCAAGTGCCACACAGCCCTTCTGAAGCTCTCAAAGGGAATATTTACCATCAGTTAGACTCCTAAGAAAAACAGGATTTTCCATCACCGGATGTTACCAGAAGGTGTGTTCTGTTTTTCTAATTTCATAGGGCAATCCAGTCCATGTTATCAATTCAATTATGCCAAAAGCTGCCCACAGTAAATCTGCCAAACAAGCTTTGAACAATGCATAAACCAAAAAATCAGCAGACCCGAACTTTTTTTTTTTAAGCCAAAACCTCAACAGCTGAAATTAAATCAACTTCTTATTACTCAGACTGCCCCAAGGTCTTAATCTCTTTCTATTTTAAAGGGTCTAGACAGAAAAATAGGTTAATTCAATATTTTGACTGAATAAGAGGAGTTATATACAGATATATATATGTAAAATACTAAACCATCCCACCTCATTTTATTAGTTTGTTGTTCCAGTACTTAAATATGCATCAAGTAAACTTTGCTTGTTACTTACTGTAACAGCATATGGCCAAATTGATTTACAATAAACCACTTCCTATCCTAATTCCCCAATACTTAGCAAAATCTCAGAACTGCATAAAATTCTCCTTCCTGCTTTGGTTTCAAGCTAGACTAATGAAGTAGTGCCTGATTTATACCAACAGACAGCTCGGAGCATGCACAACAGATGCATCAGTTTATCGAAAGACATTGTCAAATTAAGAAAGCAGTTTCTGCAAACTCTTACACAAGCCAGGCTTACATGAGTCTAATCCACTGGAATCAGCAATTTGTGTGATTTCCTACAAACAGTATGGCACTCTAACAAATTCATAGCTACTGCCATAAATAAAAATAACTTTGTCAGTTGGACACTGCACTCAAGACAGCGAGGAGAGCTTTGCTTTGCGGTGCCAAGGGCTGAATTTCCTCTCCTTACAGCCTCGTCACTTGGTCTGACCATCACTGGGGGAGCCTGTAACCCATCCCAAGCCATGGATTGTGGCTAAAAATACCCTTAGCAGGAAAGGGGGGCTTTTGTACGGGACAGAGGCTGAGGGAGGCGGAGTGGTCGCACTGGGCGGGCGGAAGGAAAAACGCCGGCGCTGTTTGGGAGCCCAGCGCATTTCTCAGCAAAGCAGATGCAGCGCAGCTCCTGCTGCACAAGAAGCCTCTGTACAAGCTGTAGAATCCCCCCCTCTGTTTGCTTCAGGAGCTGAACAGCGATTCTGTCCCTTCAATCTAACAAACAAAAAGGCAAGGGGGTAAAGAAAAAGTCCTTAATAGCCTATATACAAAAGGCACTTTTATCCGGATCGGTTTGATTTCATATCACTGCTTTTGATTTATACAAGCTGATTTTTTTCATTCTCATCATGCATCCTCTTCAGTCACAGATTTAATTAAGATTAGGAAAATGAAAAGGTACTGAGAATTAGTCAAATCTTTGAGACACTATCTGTAACAATTATTCATGCAGGACTAGCCAGAAAAGATCATGTATATAACACATATTGAGGGGGAAGAAGATGCACTATACCATCATTTCTAATGTATGGAATACTATGTAATTTTCTGCTAGACAAATGTCAAACATGACTAATAATTAATTTTTGTGGAATCTTGTGCTTGGTTTGTTGAAGATACAGATGTACAGAACCTTTTGGATCATCTGGCTAAGACATGTTAATATTTCAAATACATTTCACTTTCTTAATGGGGATTCCTTACCACAGGTTAAGGTCTCCTTTTCCTTCAACATTCTCTACAGATCCTTCTACCAAATGTGAGACTGGGGGTGAAAAGAAAGAAACTAAATAAAATTGGTCAAAGCTTTTGCAACAAGTGACACTGCTGCTCCTGCACTGCTGAGGACACAGCTGGGCACAGCCTTGGCCAGAGCCAGTTACTCATAATTTTGGAGTCCCTGTGGCAGACCCAGAGTGACCAGCCTCAGGAACAAGGAGCACTGGTAAAGAATTATCCTCTGATATTTAGGGACACTTACAGGCAGTGTTTAGCTCACTCAAGTAATGTCCTAATCAGTAAGACTTCACATTCTGACACTTTCCTCAGAAAGGTTACTTTTGTCCCCCCACTCACATCATGAGATCATTATTAGTCACAGATTCAATTTAGATCAGAAAGAACAAAAGATAGTCAATGTTTGCAAATGTGCTCAATTAGGGATGAAACAATTCTACATCATCATTCATTTTCATGCATTTTTTAGTAAAGGGGGAAGACTATGAAACAATTGTTTATTAAAAGTGCCCTTTTCAGACTTTTCCTTTGGCTATCTGGTTTGGGCACAGTTTTCCCTCCCTGGCAGAGGCTGAAGGCAGTGGTGGCTGCCTGAGCACCTGGTGGTCAGCATGGGGGGCTCAGAACAAGAGGGAATGGGCAGAGACTGCCCCCGGCAGCAGAGGAGTGGGCAGGGAGGTTCAAGGCACCTGAAAACCCTCCCAACACATCCACACCACAGGGCAGGATAGAAGAGCACAGTAATAAACTTGGTAATTGCTTTGTTTCCTGTCTTACAGCCTGTGGATACAGCTCCTCTCTGCTTTCTCCCCACTGGGAAGGGGATGGCTTTTCCTGTTAAACGCTGAGCTCACCGAGGCCATTCCCACAAAGCCTCCAAAGGACGGCTGTAACCTCCTCAGGGCACTCTCTAGACCAGGAAAGTAAAGATCACTTCAATTCCCCATCACCTATTATCCAGTCCAGTGCATTCACAGCAGTGGCAGACACAGGCTGCTGGTACAGACCCTTCACCTCCTACCATTTTTTATCATCTCCTGTGCTATAGAAACAGAAATGTTGCCTCTAACACGGGGAAATGAAAGCTAGTCAACACAAGATCAAGTACAGCCACAAGAGAGGAACGGGAAAAGCACCACAAAATGCTATTGAAAGAAGAGATTGTAGAAAAACTCAGGGAAGAAAGGCAGGGCACTGAGGAGACCACAGTGAAGGCTCCGAGGAGACCTTCCTGCAGCCCTTCGGCTTCGCTGGAAACACGTTGTGCAGAGGGGGCAGACAACACATCCCATTCAAGGCCAGGCCGGACGGGGCTCCAAGCAACCTCATCTTCTTAAAATCCAAGGGGGTAAACTAACTTAAATATTGAAGATCAAAGGCTATAATTGAATGGCCATGAAGTTTAATGAGTATTAAAGTTAATTGTAGCAAACATCCTGTTGAAGGCTTAGGATAACGAAAAGTGATCAGTATGCATGAATGGGTACTGATCTGTGTAAGAACACAACAAATTAGTGTAACACAAACACGAAAATAAAAATATAAATCTGTACAGCTTTTTTAAACAAACTCACAAATATTTATTTTGCACAATCTGTAGCAGTTTGACATCAAATTACTCATGAGCACGTTTTCATACAACAGTGCCTTTTACTGCTATTTCCTCACTCTGCTCCTCACTCCACACCCATAACAGAAAAAGCGTAAAAAGGAATTAAAATTCCCAGCACGCATTTGAGATACTGCGTAATCTGAGTTGCAAACCCACAAGTGAGTCACGAAAGACATCCCAAAACCCTTGACAGCAAACTGAAAAAACCTAACCTCCAGCCAACACAGATTTGTTAACATGGGTTTTTAGCATGATGATACCACATGTGCATTACCAGCAGGTTAGAAACATTTAAATCCTTCTTAAAGTACCAAAGAGAAATACCCTCAGGAAAAATAATTATTTAATCAGAGCAGGCTGCTTAGCTGTACATTTAAATCTGAAAAATCAGTGTCTTGCTGCAGATTTTCATACAAAGGGGAAGAGCACTGAGCAAACTGCCATGGAGAGAAATGCTCATGTTCAGCAGGAACTGAACAGAACTGGCCCTTTGCACTGTGCAGCATTGCCGTGCTCTCCTGGGAAGGAGCTGCTCTCACAAGTAATTTAACATCTAATATTTTCCTCTTAATCTAGAATGTTCTGTAATAACTTTCTAGACATGAATTACAACAAGGCTTTGTAATCTACCTACTTACACAAAAAGAAATCATCTTCTAACCTTGCACACCACAAATATTCCTCACTGTGACAGTGACATCAGCAATATTTTCCCAGGAATACATTTCAAATTGAAAAATTGTAAATCCTGTGTGGAGGAATAATCAAAGAATCAAACCTAAATCAGCAGCCTTAAGGATTGTACCAAACCCATGTGCTCTGTGGCTAGAGCAGAGACTTTGATTCATAGCACATGTTGAAAAGCAATTTAACACAAATATTTTTGTGTTACCAAGTTTAAAACCTGCCTCCAAAGAAATATTGTGAATAAATATGAACTGCATAAATTAAGTATAGTTTCCCTTCAATTTACCCTCAGATTCTCTGAAGTTATACATTAGCAGGTGAAAGCTGCTTATTCTGGGGGTCAGTAGCAACAGTTCAATATGAAAGACAGCGCCCCATATAGAACAAGTCTCCCTGTCTTGGGGAAGACTATTTCTCTGTATTGTAGTGTTAAATCCCCCTCACTGCTGTTAATACTGCAGAAAAATGGTTCACCTTCAGACATCAAAGTGTGCCAGTTTAAGATATCAGGGGCCCTGTACACTCCGGAGGACAGAGAAAATAAATATTAAAACTTAGATATGAAATGGAAACATCTGAAAAAAATTGACAGAGAAGAGCAATTTTTATCAACAGACAGATGAACAAAAGAAAAGGGTGAGCAGAGTCTACAGATATCTAAAACTATCTGCTAAGTATCTTCAGGAGCCTTTTATATTTTTACCAGCTCTGGGAAGATAATTAGAAAAAGTGTTCTACAAATATTTAGGCAAGTTAAGATCCAAGACTGATGTCCACAACCCTTAGGATTTGCTTTTGCTACATGTTTGCCTGACAATTTGCAGTACACAGTTCAGTCTGGGGCAGTGTTTCACACACGGGAGATGGATCACAGCAGTGACAGGACAGCTCAATACAGACACCAGTCAGGAGGGGACGAGCTCCTCGGTGGGCAGATTAATTCTGGAACATTTTTGAGGATGTAATTCACACCTACTCTGGAGGGGGCAGATCCTGAGCTTGTTAAAACTGCAATTATATAAGCAGGGGTGCATCAGTGAGATTTGTCTCTTGCTCAGCATTGAGATGTATTTTTTCCAGGCTTCTGTGCTGCTCAGTAATCCCTCAGAGCTAAGACGTCTGACAGATCCCAGTTTGCTGCCTGACACCAATTTAGCAACACTGAACAAAACAAGCCAGTCTATAGCTCAGGCATCGGTTTACCCCAGAGCCTCTGAAATTCAGCACCTCCTTTGTCTGCCCAGGGTAATATCACCCTAGAGCCAGCCAGGCTTCTTCAGCAGGGTCCTGGGAAATTTTTTGTAATGAAAAATAAAAGTAATTGCAGATATTTTATATTACATCCTCCCTTGCTGCACTCTGGGCCAAAAACAAACAACTCTTCAATATTTGGAGAATTAATACAGTGTTGTGCACTGAGTCAATGAGAAAAGTCACATAACAGAAAATTCTCAATAAAACCTGTATTTATATTACTGTTTCTACTTCTAAACTCTTAAGATTCATCTTCTCAGTTCTCCTGGACAGGTTATGTCCCTTTCTCCTTCCAGATTCAACGGCTGCAATTATTTCTAGGAATTGTGCAGCACCCCATTGCTGTGGGTTATGGTGCTTTCCCCCAACACAGGGCACTCTCAGCTGGCTGCACCTCTGCTCCAGAGCCTGCCCTGGGCTGAGGCAGGAGCATCCTGCCCCCCTCACATCTCAGCCCTACAAACTCACAGTGCCATCCTGCCTCAGCAGCTCAGGATGCACAGGAACCACAGAACCACCGAGATCACCAGACCACTTTCCCACTGACACTTCCCTTTAATTTCTGTTACATGAAGTCCTTGGGGAACTCACTGCTCCAAGTTCAAATTGGTTCTCAGTCAGGCTCTACAAAACAATCTCTTGCTTACACTTCGCAAGCTTTATTGTCAATGCCGTGGGTTTTGGATTATTCACAAAATCCTTTTGCAATAATCATTTCTATTAATCTGGTTGTAGTGGCTGAAAGCCTTTCTGAAGCATCCTGCTCCCAAGATGTCCTTTTTTAAGCTTGACAACCACATGTATTTGTCCAACACAATTACTTTTTCCCCATGATTTCCAAATTTCACCTTTACACAACATTTTCCATGCCCAGCCTAGGGTTTCAGAAGAAATACCTTCTGTTCTATTTAAAAAGTAATATTTGGTGATCCTCTAAGCAAGTCCTTTGATGTGTCTCTGGCTTTTATTTTGGCTGAAGGCCCAGACTCAGAAGGAAGCCTTGCAGGCAATCCACCATAGCAAACAGGCCAGGACAAGAGGAGGAGTGTTCAGTGGAAGTGGCAGCCCCAGCAGCTGCATACACAGGCCGTTTAATGCTTTTGCAGAGGGTTCAGATGCTGCTCTCGCAGGGCAGAGCTCTCACACACCTCAGCGCAGGAGACAGCCAAGGTTACCATGGCAAGGAAGATTTTACTGCTCTTCTTGAAAAACGTTCTGCTCTGGGATGGTGTTTATGTTAATACTGGATTTAAACAACAGCAACAAATTTATCATATTTATAAGCATTTTTAACAAATCTATAAAAGAGAGCAATACGGTATCAACAGGGGAAAAGAGATACCACTTGAATTCATAGAGGCAAAGAGGCATATGGCTTGTCAAGCAATCCAGCACTCAAAGGATGAAGGCGTCAGGAAATGAAGACTCCAGCCACCAGCCAGCCACAGAACCATGAGTGTGCATAACCATGCAGAAATCTCTTAATTCTGAATGACACTTCTATCACAAAAAACCCCCGTGTGTTTTTATAGCATCGTGTACACTAGACAGCAGGGGGAAAATGGAACAGACAGCTATTAAAAGCGTCCTTGGAACCATCATAAATACCCATTTTCATTTTTGGCTTAAAATTTCTCTAGCACTACTATCAAGAAGTGATTTATCATCTTTCATTTTTTACATTATCTGTAAATAGGTTATTCCCACTAGCGTTGCTGTAAGAAACATTTGTCACAGCTGTAAGAGGAAGGAGTCTGGCTAATTTCTGGATCCAGAAACCAAG
Source organism: Pardalotus punctatus (assembly GCA_013400915.1). Lineage (NCBI taxonomy): Eukaryota > Metazoa > Chordata > Aves > Passeriformes > Pardalotidae > Pardalotus > Pardalotus punctatus. Next base: position 308,052 of record VZTX01018098.1, on the reverse strand, counting down.
ATGAATAGCCTTTCTTTCCCTGCAAAAAGCCCTGAACATCAGTCAAACCCTTTCTTCTGAAGTAAAATTGTATTTTCAAATCTTACAAGTACCTTCACCTCGTTTTTCTCTTCATATTCTGACACTTAGAATGATCTGTGCCACTACATTTGCTACTAATTATGATGTAAGCTCACAGGAAAGCAACTTTTTTAAATGAATATGGTAAAATACGGAAGTATGAGGGAAAAAATACTAGAACACAGAAGCTCATTGTTAGAAGATGAAATAATTACCATTTCCTATAATAAATGTTTGTCAACCACCAGTTTAACTTCACTAACCCCCTTTTCTCCTTTCTAGCTGATTAACCTTCCAGTATGTAAGAGACGTATTCTGGCCTACCTAGACTACAAACTTGCTCTAAAAGAGCATTGTTCCCAAATGTCACTGGGGCCCTGCACAGCTGAAGTCACGTATTTGTATCACTCTGCATCACGCACTGATGAAAAAACACATGTAAGAAATGAACACTATAATAAGACACCAGGAACCTGCTAACCTTACTACTGATAAGAACCCTGCTTAGCAGTGTTAAAAAAAAAAAAAAGCTAAGAAATACTCAGTGATTTGATAATCCACTGAGTGTCAAACCTTCATTCAACACTGAAAACTGAAAACTGGATAGAAAGAAGTGATTAAAATGATCCTTTGTAAGGCTCAACCTACTGCTAATTGGTCACGACCATCCTGCAGAACTTCATTTGTGACACCAGTAGAACAGAAATTATAATGCTACTTTAATAACCTGAAAGAACTTTGCTACTAAAAGACTGAATCATTTCTTTAATATTAAACAGTACATTTACTCTGCAAATGATGGACCAGTATTTCATTGGAATGCACAGTCTTAGCCAGCCAAGGCTTTTCCTTATTAAAAAAGGACAGAAATCACTGTGAGCTGAATCCCACAGTCCTTTCCCCTACAAAGCTCTCTTTGAGGTCAACAGAAAATTTGGCTATTAAAGAATGTTGAACTCTGACCCCTGGAATAACACAGTATAAATCATATTCAGCCTTGAAAATAACCTCCCATCCTAGGTCTGGAAACATTTCAAAACAGAAGAAGCAGGACATCCTTTTTCTATTATCCTTTACTAAAATTCACAATACTTGAAAGGTTACAACTTAGTCTGGCAAACCATCTGAGCCTCCTCATTCACTGGCCTTTATTGTTTACTGAACACTTCTATCTTCTTTTAGGATATACAACACGTAAAAAAGACCATGAATTTAATCTCTTGAGAGTGAAGCAGCATTTATCATTAGACACATCAAGCACAGTTAAAAGGAATATTGTCAATAAGCTTAACATGCTTTTCCAAACTGCAGCAGCTGTGCGTGATAATGAACAAGGAGAGAATATAAACCAAACACCTTCCTTTTGTTATTTAGGATATTTTAGGTGAGCAATGTCTAAAACCAGAGGGACAAATGCTCAAAGGAAAAAAATGGATCCAAGAGTAATATTCTGACAGGGAAGATCTAGTGGTCAGTATTCACAAAAACATCTTTATACTATGTTTTAGTTCAGGTTAAGACCCAATACCATAGAGATTGTCACCTGCATCTTGGAAACAGAATCTGGACAAATATTCCAGAAAACTGAATGCCACTACATTTTCAGTGCTGAATCCACAATAACATACAGGAATGACAGCACTGGGACAGACTTTGCATGGCTCCTGTACCTGGTGGCAGGACTGGTTCACTTCCAAGGCAACCTCGGTCACAGATTCCCATTACCCACGCTCTGCTATTTGCACAGCTCCTCACAGTCAGCATCCTCACGGATTGTGTCCTCAAGGACACAACTGCACCCTGTTCAATGCACCCAGGGCAGGAATAAACACAGGCATGATTCAGACAGTATTTGGCAAGGTAATCATCTCTTGCATTGAGTAAATCCCACGCCACTCAATAAAACCTCTTTTAGGAGGCTCAGGGACAGAATGTTTGTTTTTTTTAAACAAAAAGAAGCAGCAGCTGAAGCTGAGGAGCTGGGCTAGGAGGTTTGTGGTTTATCATCTGGTAAGGAAGGTGATACCTGCAACATTTGAGATCCACCACACAGTGTGATTCTGCCATGACACTGAACAAGCAGTGGAGCTGCTAAGCACACTTACAGGGTTTTCGTATGACTCAAAACTCACTTTTCATTCTACCAAAAGCATGTCCAAAATATTACTTTCAACACTCCAGTAATGCTTTCCAACTATTTTTGTCTACCAATTTTCTGTATGTGTTAAAATAGAAGACCCAAAGTCTTACATAGCTACGACTCTACCACAACAATCATTGTGTGTAGATCTCTGTTTGGGAACATTAAAATTACTTCAGGTCAAACAGCCACTCTATTTCACATTCAATTTATCTTTGGTCTTTTTTTTTTCCCCCCAAATATGTTTTCATTTCAAGTCAGTCCTTCACTTTGATAGCTTTGAAAAACTTTCCCATAGTCTCAAACTACTTTCATTCTGCTCAAAATAATAACTTTTACTTAACATGATATGATAGAACAATTTAGCAACTCACTCTCTTCTAGCAGTTGTTACAGGTTATAAATCTTAGTCCTATTAGGTCTGAAGATTCCCTGAGCTCATCAGTTGATCCTTTCTAGACACCTAACCAGGGAAATACATGAAATAAATGCTCGAAACAAGATAAAGATTGACCAGAATATTTTATGCTTCAATCAAATCTAAGCTGTTCACTTTCAGTTTAGCGAAAGATCAAGTACAGAAAATATCAGAGCAGTCTCCTGTCCTGGCTGGAGATCTGTTCTAATCCAGCAGACCAGGACTGGCAGGGCTGGAGGGAAATGGCAGCCATGGCACAGTAAAATACCAGAGGCAGCTTGTGCCTGCATGCTTTGTTCCATCAGTCTCCAATCCTGGAGCTTTCATTGAGACCCCCATTGCCTTCCCAGAGGGAGAGGTTTTTATCATCCTTTCTCACCTTAGCATCAAGGCATTATTATACCTCACAGATGTAAAAAAAAAATCCATACTCTTTCAGATAAGAGGGTTCATCAAGGGCGAAATAGGTCTTTGCCTCCTCCTTTCTTTCACAAATTCATTTGTTCTCCAAAAAATCACAGCCCTCAGATTAGAATTTTCCTTTAGAAAAATGCAAGACCCAGCCTTGGTGCTGCTCCCCCTGACAGCCTTCCTTCAAATCCGTTCCTTGGGTCCGGGCAGAGGCAGATCCAGCCCCCCAGGGCACCCCAGGGGCTGCCAGCCCTGCAGGGACAGCCAGGGCACAGCTCCTGCCGGGGCTCCCACAGGCAGACCCTGCCAGGCACAGGGAACGCTTCACCACAAGCACAAGGATTCAAAAGCAGCTTGGGGCTTTTTGAAGGTGTGTGGCTTTTATTCCTTCCTACCCTTTGGCCGTTTGAGACCTTGGGAAAAATACTCTGAAAAAAACAAGCTTTAAACTATACGCTTAATTGTCAACTTAAACACTTGCATTGATTGGAATTCATTAGGGTAAATTAGGAGTAATTGAGGGGGTAAATGACTGCATGAAAAATACAAGGAAGACACAACCGATATCATGTGACTTGTGCTGACTAAGCAATGGGTTATGATGCTTTGAAGAATGACAAATGAGAATAGTGAGAATAACAATGTTTCTAGAATAAAACAATATATAAATTTATATACATTCTACTTTTTTTCCTGCCTCTGTCAGCATTTTGATCTGATTTTTTCAAGACACTGAAGATGAAAAGTGATTTTTGGTTTTGGGGAATCCAAAAAATGTAGACTTGTCTTTTAAATTTAATAACTTATGATAACATGGGTGTATGTATATGAAATTAGGCTAACTCAAGACCCTAGTGCCTTCCCAAGAGAGAAGGAGAACCTCCCAAAATGTAGTGTGCACATTTTCCAATTAGTTGCAAATCAGGATAGAATGTAATATATCACCCAAGGTATCTCCTTAAACAAGACCACCCTTAAGTCAAAATGTGGGTCGTGCTCTGGTAGTTTGGGTAGCATTAATACAGCTGTGAGCTGTCTGGCTCTGTCCTGAGCACAGCCCTGAACTCTTACCCGTGCAGGTGTCCCTCTTCACACTGTCCCACAGGGAAATGCTGGTTTTAGCAATTTGCACAGTTACAACAGGCTGTAGGATGGATAGACTCCCAATTCCATCCTCAACAGGGATAAGATCTGCTTTTCTTGGAAAAAACTTTTGATTATATAGAACCATCCTGAGGTTTGACATCAGCTGAAAGCTTTAAAGGCAAGATTGAGGTTTAACAGCAGGTGTGTAGCCCAGTTTTATCTCTTCAGCAATAAAATTTTAACTACTGTGCTGTACAATCATCAAACTGGTTTCCTTCTTGCCACCCAGTACGGGCACATGAACAGCAGAGAGAGCACAAGACATTCAACATGAAGTACACACATAAGATAATAAACAAAGGAGCTCTTCCTTTCTCTGCTCTGCCTCTTTCCTCTCTCCACACTTCACTTTTCCATGAGGACATTCACCAGACAAACCTCTGAAGATGCCAGTGGCACCCACGTGGTTCCACACAGACCCATGTGGAGCCCGAGGATGGTGCTGAGGGCCCGTGGGTGCCAAGCCCTTCAGTCCTGCCCGGGGAGCAGGATTGCTGCCCCTGGCAGGACAGAGCTGCCTTCAGACCCTTCAGGCACCCTCAGGATACAGAACCAACAGTGGAAAACACCAGGGGCCTCAAACACCTTCAGCAGCGAGTGCCCAGTTATGCCAGAATAAGCCTGCACGCTTCTCTATGCTTTTTAAGATAAATGCAACTAAAATCTTATTATACAATATTAAATACAAAGAGTTGAAAACTCATGCTACTCATATTATGCAAAAACATTAGCTCAGTCAACCTGTGTAGAAATAAGTCTTTTAAATATTTTTATGGTGCAGAATGCACTGCACTGCCATGGAAATTTATGCATTTGTTGACTCTTATTTTAAATGTTGAGCCATAACACTGCAGCTCTGTGCCTGCCATAATTTCCTACTCCTCCTTCAGCCACTTCTATAAAGTATTTTATTGACTATATCAGCAAGAAATAATCTCCATTCTACTAACCACTTCCACATTTAAGAGTGGTTATCTGATATCTCAGCTCCTACCAATTTTGCTCCCTGTGCATGTGTGTCAGACCCTCCTGTACTCCACCAGGTGAGGAAGGGGGCAGGACAGCTCCCAGGTCCTGTCCAGAACCAACACACTCAGGGGTGTTTGCAGAGCAAAAGGGGCTGCAAGATTCTCTGGGCTGTTCTAAGAGTAGCACTGATGCTGTGCTGGGAAGGGTCTGTACACGGTCTAATAAACTTCTGAGAGCCTGGGGAGAGTGCCTGTGCTATGGGTGCAACTCACAAATATTAGAGGTGACTGAGCACCACATAAAACAATGGTCATCCTCCTGCCCTCAGAAAGGAGAGGGTTGGATTATGAACCTTCCTGCTCTACTCAATACAAGCCAACTCAGCAAACAGGGTGTGCTTCAAGACATTGCTACATTTATGTTACTTGCAATTAAATATTACATTTACAAAAACTCCTGAGGTAACCTCACAGCCAAAGCATTTCTGTGCTGCACACGGCCTGTTAGACTTCGGTCTTCATAATGTTTGCATACACATCCAAATATACGAGAAAGTAAGTTCTGTTGAAGTCAAAGATTTGATTTGGATTAGTTCAAAGAACTAGACTTACTCCAAATTCAACAAGGCGGGAACTTAAGCAAGTGCATTCAACATGCAGAAGTTTCAAATGCTGTCAAGAATGATTTAGGTGTTCAGGAACCTGATTTCAGAAACCTATTTGTCTCCTGACACCTAAGCAAGCTAAGCTGCTTTTGGAAATAGAACAGTGTCAGCCTGACAGTTTTGACAATGCTACTCTCTGACTTCCTCCAGCATCTCATTCCTCCTCGTCCTTTCAGAAACTTCACAACATGAAAATCCAAAGAGAACAGAGAGTTCAGCAACTGGTAATATATTCACAAAATGGTACAACAGCAGTGTATGAAACCAACTAACTACCCCAGAATTGTCAGGCAAGTAGCCTATAAATCATCCAGACATCTCACTGCAGCTGTTCAACAGACATGAAAAGGAATTCATTGCTTAAAGAATAGTTAGCAGAGTCTTACAGGACTGTTAAGAGTAAAGGCATTACTTTTCCTGCCAGACTCTGCTTCATTATTTTTTCAGAATAAAAGTTAAATTATTTTAGACTGAAATAATTAATTTCAGGTCTTATCAAAACATTCAGAGGATGAAAAGGCTTGTTGGCAGGATCACAGACATCTCCTGAATATTGCTGCCACCTTCAGCAACCAAACGCCCTCAGAACACGGAGTATTCCTCAGAAGGAAGCTCCTCATTTTTTTCACTGCTGAATATTACTTGCAAGTCACTTCTGAAGTAGCTTCCTCTTGTAAATTTACACCACACAAAGCGCATATATATGGGATAATGTTTGCTTCCTGAAGACAACGGGTCAAACTTTAAAATTTCACTTTTTCTGGGTAATTCCTGGAAACTTTGTCAGCCAAAATCATCCAGGAATTTCAAATAGTATGAGCTCAAATAAGACTCACGGGCATGACAAGGGTGCACAGGAAAGCCGGGTGCTCCCTGCCATTGCCCATCACTCATCTGAGGGAGAGAGGAGGAAGGCATTGCACTCCTGAAATCCAAACAGGCACCAAGAAACAGCCCTTTGCTGACAAGCTTTCACTTCCCACATTTCATTGAAATATTGAGATCTAACCAAGTTTAATCCCCAAAAACTAAATGAAAAGAAACATTTTTACTGTTGTAAGTTATAGAAGTTGGTTGTTTTCCCCCCAAAAGATTCCTCCATTATCATCTACCATATAAAAACACTCAGTGACGGAAATAGAATAAATTAACTGCTCTCAGGATCCAGTTTTAGTGAAGAAAGCAAAGCAGGATAGGTACAATTAAACAAACAAACACACTACAGTAGAATGGACTGCATTTGGTGACCTCTAGCTTGTTTATAACAAAAGCCAATAAGGTACTACATGAGTTAATTAAAAGCACGTTGTCCAGAGTGAACAAAACCCAAGAACAATGCTACAGGCTATTAAATGAAATGATGATTCTGAATTGTAATTGCTTTATAGACCACTGAATTCCTCCAGTGGGGAGAAAAGATTTACTAATGACATCAAACATCTCCTGTGATAAAAGTTTAATTATTAAAAGGTTTCATCTCTGAAGGCTAAGTCTGTTTCTGTGTTGATGTTGCTTCTATTTTTTCCCCTAAATTATTAAGAACAGCCATCACCAACCCTACCCTCGCTTTAACCCCCCTGAAATATTTTATGTACTCTTAACCACCTTAATGTGATGTAGTTCTCTGTGGTCTCAATTCAGGAAAGCAGGTAACTATATCTTAAGTGCCACAGGGACAAATCCTGAGCTGATACATATCACATTTATGGAGCCTCAGCATCCACCTCAGTGGGACTTAAATGCTTTCTCAGTACATTGCTGAACCAGGTTATTAAAAAGAAATTGCAAAAAAAAAACCCTGTTCCTGAAACTGTCACACAGTATTGACAAGGCAGAAATGAATACTTGGGTGTGGAATTTCATTATCATGAGTCTTATGCAATATCAACATTCAGTAGTGTAAGTGTTACTGTGCAGCAGCAAAATTTTTCAGTGCAAGGTAATGCAGCTCTCCCTAAAAGATCATTAAAGGTCTTTGTGGTTAGGCAGTCATTTAGTTGGTGATCTCATTTTGTAGCCAGAGCCATTAGGACAATATAAAACTGGGTTCAAGAATGCATATTAGTTAATTATAAAGCAATCTAAAACAAACCAAAAGGAGAATATTTGATTTATTCTAAATGTTTATAGATATTATACTACTGTGGTTTTATAACTGGGTATATTGTCTGGGGGAAACAACAAGATTTTATAGGAATAGTAATATGAGGTTTAGACTTCGTGCTTTCCTTTTAAGCAATTTTCTAATAATTCACTTCCAGCTTCTCCTGACAAGAAGTGGTTCAAGTTTTGTGCCTGATTTTGCACATCGATAGCAACAACCTTCATTAGGTGCAATATGAAGGTCATGACAACTTGTGAACAAGAAATTAGAGTTTTGCAGCAGCTTTCAGCAGCTGGGCTGCACAACCAGCTCACAAGAGTTAAGGGTGCAAAACCCAGTTCAAACGTTTCTTGAAAACACACCAACATAACAAGCTGCCCACCTGCCTGCACAGTTTCTTCCTGCTGTTATCCATCTTGGTTGCTTTTCTTGCATATTCACCACACCTTTTAGACAGCATTAGCACTCATTCTGTGTTTTTCAGCTCCATGTAGAAGTGGGGCTCAACCTGTTTGCAACTACAGCATGAATGTTGGATAGATCACAACTGTGTTCATACTGCACCACAAACTGGCTGTCTCATTCACAACATGAATATAACGATCTTTTCAGAAGAAAATCTCTTTGGGTTTTGCATTTAAATAGAACCTGCCACAGTGGGGTCCCAGGATAAAATTGGGGCTCCTATATTCAGGCTTAAAAATGGATAATCAATTGCACTGGCTTCTGTCACTGTTGTGGAATTGCTCCTAAGGATCCTGCTTTAATGTGTACAGATCCCAGCTCAGTGACACACAATTGCTGATTGCATCTTAAGCTGTTAAATCTCACCAGGCTGCAAAAGCTATTTATTTCTTGTCGCTGCATTTCCTGTGCAACTTGAAGCCTTCCCTTATTCACAGGCATTCATTATACTCATCAAAAAGTTTATTCCTATCTCAGACAAGACCAAGCATATCTAAAGAGATATCGTAGGCTCCACAGTAGATTCATTAAAAGTCAGGTTTGACATATTCATTCCTAGTGCTTCATATATTGCTAGTGGATAGCTTATAGCTTCTTTCTCTAATGTTCACTTTCTGCAGGCAAACAAATTTCTGCCTGAGGCATTTAACTAAACTAGAAGCAGCTCCAGCATGCCCCCAATCTGCAACTGCCATGAAATGTTTCATAACATCTTTCTCAAAGTCTTTTTCGTAGCAAGAATTATCAATTCTTCCTTGCATTTATCCATTGCTTCACAAAAATAAGTACCCCAGATCCTGGATATGTTATGTAGGTTCTGTCAAAGACATCCAAGGTCAACAGGGATGTTGGGGGGGTGGGTATTTTTTGTTTTTAGGGTTTTTTGGTTGTTATTATTTGGGGTTGGGTAGGGGTGTTGGGGTTTTTTGTTTCAAGATATTTTTGTGATAGTGGTGTTTTATTAGGGGCTTTGTTAATGCTTTAAATTTTCTTAATAATTGGGAGACATGGGAAACTTAGGGTTCTGAATAAAACCAAGTGACTGTAGCTGCTCCTATTGCCTGAGGCCCCCAATAACACAGCTCTTCATCCACTCTCTGTCAACATCTGTGTCAACCACAGCAACCTCAGCAGCTTCAGTCTAAGGGAAACAATCTACAAACCTCTTTAAGCATGTGCCTGGTGGCCCTGCTTTTATCACAGGAAGATAATTTTTCCAAATTAATTCTAGCAGAGCTTCCTACAGCTTGTTACTATAGCAATGGCTGCAGAAGAGCTGATATTCTTCCCAGGAGCAGTGCTAATCCTCCCATGGCAGGGGCTGGCTCCCAGTTCAGGTTCTTCATTCGGAGGTCTCTGCTCCAAGCAGCCCAATATTCCTGAGCAGTGACTTTTCTGCACACTCCCCTTCTGCATTCCCCACAGGGCTGGAAATATTCCTTTGGCACAGAGGTCTGAGGCAAGGGGGAACTTGCATTATCCTGCCCTGTCCCACAAAGCAGCTCTTGGGAAACTTGCAATTAGCAGCTACCTTAGGAAGCTGACTTTGGCTTGTTTATTTTTTCCCTTTTCCTCCTCCACAGACAGGCACACTTGGCTTTTACTTAGAAACCAAAGAAACCTATTACAGGAAAGATGGGCAACTGCAAAAATATGCTGTATGAGCGGGAGTGTGCACTACAGCTATAAGGAAAAAAAAAAAAAAAAGAGGGAGGTAGGAAGAGAAACTAAGGGCAAAGTTTTCTCCTCACTTATCTGATCAGAACATATATACCCAAACAATATGTCTTTTCATGCAAATTACTTATAAATACATTCTGGACCCCTGTAAATCAGTGTTTTCATATTTTTATGCCGTGGATGAATACATGTACTTAATGCCACTAGACCTTTAAAAGAGGAAATGCACTTCTTGATCTCAGACAGCAGAAAAGGTGCAAAATGTGAAGCCAGTGCTGCACAGCCTTGCAATAGCTTGGCCACTGGAAGGGATCTTTTTAAACCCATCAGGTTTTTGTACCAGATGTGCTATGGACATGCATTTGTACAACTGCAAAATGAAGTTCCTGGCTTCTTCCAAGGCTTTCCACAGTCTTTACAACTTCTTTAGTTTAGTCTTTTCAATCAAGTTTCAGAAAACTGTGGCAACAAATCTAAGTTCCACATGCCCCCCACTCCTCTTGGCTCAGGATGATTGCTCCTGATCGCATGCTGTGACTGGTTTGGGCTCACAATTCACTTTATTGGCCACTCTGTTTGCATGAGCTACACATACCAGCACTTCCCTACTTCAGCAGTCACTTCCCACAGCAGAGAATGCTCACATTCCTTCCCAGATCCTCAGAAGTGTGTTTGAACTGGCTTTCCTTCCTCTAGAGTTTCTAAGAGGTGCAAATACATTATTACATCCAGCCATTGCCTGCCATTGATCAGCCCTGATTTAGCAGGTGTGAAGCAAACTTGGCACAACTTAATACCTCTACAAGAGGCAAAAGGTCACAATTTCAATTATAATCCTCATTATTTACTACAATTAAGTGAATTTTTTAACACCAAAACTCAAGGTGTTTAACATAACTAATTAAGCAAGTGACAGACTGTTCTATCCATTAGCACTGCATTGCTTCTGGAGCCTTCTAGAGCTTTACATTTTTCTTAACTGTTTCTATAGGAGACGGTTAGCAATTAAAAGCAAAGCAGGGGAACTAAAGTCTGGTGCCATCGGAAACATCTGTCATAGGTGGAAACATAGTATAGGATGTGAACATGTAGCCCAAGCCAAAGCAGTATTTTTCTTTTCCACAAAAAAAAAAAACCAAAAAAAAAAAAAAAACCAAACCCACCACCAAAAAAAAACCCAACAACACAAATTAATCATGATATGATGACAAAACATAAATCGTTGTTTTGACATGGTCAGTATGTTCTTCTAAGAGACAGGAAGGAGAGTGAAATGTTTCGTACAGAGGAGGTGAAATGCAATCCATGCTGTCCTCTCCTGTTCTTCCTGTGGCATGTGAATACGTTGGTTGATAGCCCCAAAAGATGTTTTAATTCCCTATGAATTCAAATCGACATATAGTATTGCATAAGTGAGAAAAGACCCTTTCTGTTTTGATACTACGGATTAGTCAGAATGGGAAAGCTTAAATACCCTCAAGCTGAATGGCTGTGAGGCGCACACAAACCGATTCCTGCTGAAAGCAGGCACTGAGCTGAGCCCTGCGGGACACGAGGGACACAGAATTCCTGCTGAAAGCAGGCACTGAGCTGAGCCCTGCGCTGCTCCCCGCGGTGTCCTGCGGGACACGGGGCACACGAGCCGTGCCCAGGTGCCGGGAGCGCCGCTGCCGAGGGAAGCCCAGCTGGGGCAGGCGCTCCGGGCAGCTGCTGCCCGTGGCACGGCTCCAGCCGGGCAGCCGGGCAAGGGCCGGCTGAGCAAGCCCACCGCAGCTGCCTGCCCCCCGGACAGAACACAGAGCTGCCGGCAGGACACGCTGCTGCCAAACCGTGGGACCGAGCGTTTCTTTTAAGTGTTCTGGGAATATTCGTGCAGGCTCAGGAACAGACTGTGGGCTCTTCAGGGCAGGCACCATCTGTCTCTGCTTCGGGAGGGAGGGCTCCTACTTTTTCACTGCGTTGTTAAGGCTGTGCTGCAGTAAAGCAGGGTGAGTACAAAAACATCATCCTTTCAGGAACGGAAAACTGCAGCACAAAACGGATGAGTCAAGTGCACAGTGACAGGCAAAGCCTAGCTCCCAGCGATGCAGGGCACTGCTCTGCACAGCACATTGTGCTCCCAAACACAGCAGACACGGCTTAGTGCGCTGCTTTCACACCCCACCCACCGACACGCATCCTTCAGGACTGCACCTCACTTTAGGACATTTTTTGGTTTATGTATGGAAAAGGGAAAAGAAACAAGCAAAACAAGATCCCTTCCCCCCAAGAATGAAAAAGGCATTAAAAAACCCCATAAACTCTCAAGCGAGAAGTGACTATTGTTCAGAGTATCTTCTTGAAGCTGTTTGTTTCCCAGGCAGTTTAGTTCATTTTATACAGCCACACTAAGTATTCAAATTCTACAAAAGCTATTACAGTCCATCAAGACAATGCTGCAGAGGAAAATTCTAAACCTAAATGCCACAAAACACAATCACGACAGTGAGAAATTTGGTAGTTCTTGAATCAAAACCTGATGATGCTTGACATAAGCACCTTTCCTACCCCTTACACCTTTTACCCTTTGGCTCAGAATTTCATTTGAGCTTCTGTAGTCTCTAGTTTGGCAAGTGATTCGATGATAAAACTTCTGCTGACACACAAAGGAAACTAACTGCATTCACAACATATTCATCTTCTTGTACATAGGCAGATACACATTGATGCTGCAAACCCACCACCTCCATTCTGCCTTAGACCTTGCCTATAATAAATGCTTGGACTATATATGGAGATCAAGAAAGTTAGAAACAAATAATTCAAATGAGAAAAATCATTAAGTTCTAATTATACCAGGGTTTTGTGGAGTACATGTTGGAGCCGGTAGTTTTCACTAATATGGCAATGAATGGTACATGTACCATTGCTATGTCTTTCCCCCTAATTAATTGTAATTCTAGAAACTGCCTGCAAAATATGTTTCCCCAAAGTACCATTTGGTTCTCCAAATGGAGCCATAGCTCTACTGTGATAAAACTGGGAATCTTATGGTGTTCTAAGCACTCAAAGTACTGATAAGCACCCAAAACATTAGATCTGTGAAGATTACTCTCTTATTCCTACCTTCCCCTGACCTACAAATTAATAATTTGACTCTACTTTTTGTCTTATCCAGATTTTTAGAGGCTCTTCCTTCCTTGAAAGTCACTGCCTTATTCTCTCCCAGGAATATCTTTACTTCTACCAGCTCATGGCTGGAAGTTTTGGACAGACATTTCCTCCACTCCTGGCAGAGGAGAAGGGCACAGACCCAAAAATAGATGAAAGAACACAAAAGCCTGTAGGTGCGATTGCATGGCCCATTTCCTCCTTCTATATATATAAAACAAATAATCACAACTGATTTTCCAGACAGAAAGCAGGAATGAGAGGTGCTGTACCTGGCATCCCTGTGCTCTGGCGCTCACCAAAACACCCTTAAACAGAGAATTGTGACAGAACAGCACTAAGTCACGGTGCTGCAGAACACGACCTGCAGTGCCTGGTCTGAGCAGTGCCCCCTCCCTGTCCCACAGGGAACAAGAACTGGATGCTCCAGAGTACCTGAGATGAGCTGAACAATATACAATAGTTGAAAACACAACCAGAGCCTGCTCCACTGCAGATTAGTTCCTTACCACCATTAGCAGCTTACAGCCTTGAATCCTTCTTTTAGTTACAGCCTTGAATCCCTTGGTTAGGGAGCTCTAGCAAAGTTACACTGAAACCTGCGGGCTTTACCTCAACAATGCCTGAACACTTCATGCAGAAGGACCGAAACTTTCCTGTCAAGTGGATGCCCACATTCTAAAGCATAATATCATCCTTAGTCCTGCTTGCTCTCCTTGAGCAAACAAGTGTCAGAGACTGTTGGGAAGCCTGGTAGTTCCTTTGGGCTGAACAGGAATCCATCCTGCCTGCATTCTCAATCACTGAGCTGTTTGGGGAAAAACTGATGTCCAGTTATGCCCTGCAAGGCCATAAACCACTCAGAGTGACAACAAAACCTTGGAAAAGCACTGGAAAATATTTTGGTAAAGTTCCAGCATAAAAAGCAAGGTTACTAACACCCAGCTTTTAGCACCTGTTCATGTTTAATTTCACAAGCCGTTTTTAGGCTGGGGAGAATCATAAACTTATTACTCAAAGTCACAGATACTCTGTGCTTACTCTCAAAAAATATGAGATAATGCTGAACAAATTAACAACAATAGGATTAATTTTAAAAATCTGTTTCAATACCACAGTGTTTCCTAGCTATGGAGAATGCTGCAAATACAATATGTGTGCAACAAGATTTAATAAATTAATGAAATAGGTATTTTCTGTAACAAAGCTGCAAAACGTTAGCATATTTTAACTGCACGAAAACCAATTAGAAAAGTACCCTTGAGCTAATATGAACTTCTTTGACATACAAAGAGAACTAAAGAAACTATCAGAACCATTTCATTGCTATCACTTGCCTAGTCATTGCACAAAATCATATCATTTGGTCATTTTCTGTCATATCTTTATCCTATGTGAAGGAACACAGGGGAGATGGGATTTTATTCAGTAACTTGGCATTGTCCATCAGTGAAGAAAGACGGCCTGAACAGACCTGACTGCCCCAGATTGATTCTCATTTAAAGAGTGCAGAAATGGGATCTATTTAGTACATATTTTCTGAGTTCTGTAGAAAGTATTTCAAGAACCTAACAGCCACTTATTTCTAATTCCTATTACCTAAAATAGTGCCTGAGTTCAGATACATCCTTCTGCACTTTGGCCTTTTCCTATCCCATACAATAATCTCAATAGCAAAGAAGTTGTAAATAAGGTGCTGGTCAGGAGTGTAATGGGACTGGATACCACAAAACCAACTGCAACCGAAGCTTAATGGGAGGGAGTGTTGAGCAAAACCACAGATCAGAGATACTGCAGAAATACCTTAATAATAAAGTGGAAGAGCCCACCAAAATAGTAATGAGATGGAACAGAGAAGAGTTAAAGGCTTTCGCTTATGGTTATAGGCACAAAGACGCAATTTGAATCCTGATCTTTTCGTAACCTCTGAACTTTTTTCCCTTTCCTTAGATGCTTTGGACATACTTCTTTTCAAAAATTTAATGTGAGTCTTTCACTAAGGCTGAGCTGATTTCTAGCAATTGCTAGGATGACTCCCACCTTATAAATCTCTCACAAACATAACCCATTGTATTATCCTGTAGAAAATTCAGCTACACAAATTTGTAACCAAAAACTGCTTAACTCACTTGCATTATCTTTTGAAGTGATGTACAATCCTATACCAAGACATTTGCATGTTCTCCTTAAATTCTGGGCCAGAATTAAAGCACCTTGGCTCAGTGTTTATGCTTACTACAGTACATTAATGGCTATGTTTATGCACTGCTTTTTCCTAGGGGGTGAACTGAAGCTTATAAACAACACAGTTTGGGTTTTCCTCGGAGAGTTCAGGTTACAGTGTGTGACAAGGTGTTCAAAAACCAGGCAATTCAGACCCATTAGAAATCTTACTATGTCAGTGGAAAAATAGTGAAACATTAGAAATACACCTCCCATTTTCTCAAAACATGCACAGCAGAATCAAGATTTAGTTTAATGCTTGATCCTGTGATATTCGGTGATTTTTTTAGCAAGTAAAGGAATTTGGACTCTTACAATAAACATCAGTAGGGCCTTATAATCACAGCAGAGCTCATAAAGCAGGAGCCAGCTGTGCTGCGTGAAGGGCGAGCCGCAGAGCGGCAGCAAGGCCAGCTCCTTCCAGCCAGGGAGACACGGAGCAGCCTTTGGTGGGGCCAGCCCCAGCCCCAGCCCCAGCTCCCAGCTCGGCTGAGCTCAGGCCAGCCGTGCCCGTGTGCTGCCAGCTCCAGCAGGGACTCCCTGCCTCGTGTGACAGAGGCACATCTCGCCGGGGCAGGACGGACTCGCTGGCACAGCCCAGCGCGCCCCCACCAGCGCACACTTTGGTTCTTCAACAATTCCCAGGAAAATAAAGAGCTGCTCACTCGCTGTGGGCCTTACTGCTCGGAAGCCTCCTCTGCTGCTGAAGGAGAGCATCACCCTGCTGGCTTCAGAGACAGCCCCACCACCCCACAGCCCTCCAGGGTTCTCCCCCACCTTCAACTCTCCACCCTCTCCTTCATTTTTAAACAAAAAGCACCATCCTTTCTCCCGGCTGATTCAACAACTGAACAGGGCTGATTGAAGTCAGTCATGTCTCTGCTGTGCTGTATTAGTGACTTAAAAAACACAAGGAGACAACAATTTGTGCTATTAATATGGAGAACAACAGTGGAACACCCTCCTTTGAAAAGCAAACCGAAATTTTCAGCTGGAAGCTCCTACAGTTTCAATGTTCCTTATCTGCCTCTGTCCACAGCTGCTGATGACAGCTAAACTCCTGCATCCATCCCAGCAAATTACATGAGTTTAATCAAGTGGCTGTGTGATATATTTGGTGACAGCAGATTTAGTTACCCTGCTGTGATAAAGGGTTGATCAATGTACTATTATTCTTTCCTTTATTGGCTTTTCTTTCTTCCCAGCAAGTATAATGCTACAGTATCACAGACCAAATTTTCTGCACTTGAGAGCAGACCACCCGTGTTTGAACCCAAAGACAACGTTTCCTACTTCAGCAACAAAGGCATTTGCTGCATCTCAAAATTGATGGTTTTCTAGCAATCCTTTTAATTTCACAGAACAGAATCATTACTGCACTGAATTTTGCATATTGAACATGATTATTTGAAGACTTCTTTTTTTTTCTAGTTAGTTCAAGGCAACTGTCCCTTCTTCAGCAATAGCAAAAGGTCTTCCAAAAAGAAAAAAAACCAAACAACAAAACAGTAATTTAGTCTTTTGTCCCATTTGCCTTCCAGCCTTGTCCAACACAGTTCTTAGCCCAAGACCAAGGTAACAATGTGAACTCCGGGGACAGAGCCACTGTACCATCCTTCCCAGCAAATCTGGGGTCAGATAACGGGGTCTGGCTCCTCTTCAGTGATCAGGTGATTCAAACATTTTTGGCTGCCTTCTCTGTGTTTGAAAAATGCTTCCCGACAGTTGAAGACTTCAGTCTCAAAATGCCTCCCGCAAGGTTTGATGATGCTGCTGGCAAAAAAACCCTTTGTTCTATGGCTCACCTACAAAATGTCCCCTGTTTTGCCTGGGTTCTTCGGTTTTTTATGTTCTGGGATTGGATTTTTTTGAAGGTCTTGATTCCCAATTCCCTTTGGGATATTAGAAGAATACAGCTCTTTGGAGTCAAAGGGCAAATTTCAAATGAAAGAGAAGCTCTGCTGCCTGTAGAACTTGCCCTGCCATTCAGTGTGCTGTTATATATTAAAAAGTGTATTAAATTTAACTTTATGCTTAGAAAGTAATTGAAGGCTCCAAAAAGCAAAACTCCCCTTCAAGCTTTTTGCTTTTACTGCCACTTTCTGTCTTACTAAGCAATGTCTTTATCATGATGTCATTTCATCTAGGGCAGTAATTGCAAAAAATGCAGAGATCATTCATCTACAGTAGAAGTTTGTAACAGGCACTTAACATTGGAACTTACCTTTACATTTTGATTATAGAAGAAAATGGCCCATATGGCATAAATATCTTGAAGTGAAATGGGAGTTCATGAATTTATAGCAAATGTGATAAGGGTAAAAAGACCTTAAGAGGAAATGCTGTGATAATGGTCTTTTAATAGACCTAAGGAAAACTGGCTAACTCTCACCAGAGCTGAGGAAATAAAGGCACAAATCAGTGAGAAAAGCTGCCAGTTAAACAGAAAAGAATCCAGAGTGAAGTTCATATAATAAAGTGATCTGCCTTCAAATGAAAGTTAAAAGACAAAATTCTTAGTGAGACAGACCTAAGAGCAATAAATTAGAGTGCAAACAAAGACATCTGCATTGGAGGATGTTGAAAGCTTCTGTGTTTGGGCTTAGTGACTGAAAGGGCACAAAATAGCTCACAACTGGGGGAAAAGTGGGGGGTGGGGGTTTTTTAAATTTAAAATCAGTGTGTATTTCTTTGCATACCCTATGAAATTAATTCAGTGTATGCAAAATTTAAAGTCGTGTTCATCAAGGAGTTAAAATACCCATTTCTTAGGGAGATGCCCTGTGGCTTCAATTACTAAGTGATAAAAATACTTCTGAATACCAGGTCTGTGTTACTGGTTCTTGTTATGGAGCCACATATTTATTTTTCTAATGCAGACCTAATTCAGGGAAAGAAATTAATTTCTGATTGGATACTACTGAAAAGACTAATACTTAATTTTTTTTATTAGCTTGAAAATCTTTGTTATTAAAAATTCTCTTTTTTTTTTCTCCAATCACCCAATCAGACCAATACCTCTACATTATCACAATTATGAATTCTCCTGCTTGTGCATCCTTTAACCTCAGCAGCTTAAGTCAAGAAGTTGTGTTCCAGTGAGAGGCATGAGATCTTTACACACCGAATAAGACTCCCAGTCAAGTGTTCTTTAAAGCACAATCTCCATGTGGGGATACTACTTAATGAAATTGTGATATGTGAAATAGAGCTAACATCATCTTGGGTTTGAGATTAGTCTGCTTTCATAACTACACCACCTGAAAAGCTTTGTGTCCCACAAACAAGTGGAGTGAAAACAGAACAGTACAGAGAACAAGAGAACATCATCACTGCTTAGCTTAAAATCGCTAAAGGAAACACTTCTGGATGGCATCTGTCATGAGAAACAAAAGAAAAGCTCAAACACATAGCACTACACACCAAAATCCCACAACAAATGTCCAAACAGTTAAATATAAGCGTTGAAAAAGTGTAATTTTTCTGACTTAGTTCGGTCAATTTTCTATTTTTACTTTTTAGAAAAATGAATCTCTAGAAGACAACACATGCACTACTACCTGCATTCACCCTACAGATACTTCCTGCAAAGCCCTCCACACTACACTCACTGATCATTTTCATGTCTATAGAATACTCTACTGTGAAAGCGGTGATGGGCACAAAGCAAATCCTCATTTTCTAGTAAAAAGGGGCAGAAGCAACAACCTTTTGTTGTGGAATTTAGATCTATTTTGCTGCATAATTAAAAAATGTCATTATTTTTATTATTCTCTTTTATCTATTACCTACAAAATAGCTTTGGAAGACATGAAAAAGAATGGCAAGAAGGAAAAAAAATTAACTTTTTCCGCTGGTCAGTCTTAACAAGAAAGATAAAAGTCCCAGTCAGTTTAGTCACTTTAATTCCTCTTGCATGTAGCAGAATGTAGGTGACAGGGAAGATGAGATGCTGGCCAGGACTATACAAAGCCAGACATATTGCAGAAAAAAAAATAAAGAGTATGAACTTCTGCATGCTCAAATTCTGTTTTGTTCTAGGCAGAATTATATTCAACAAATCACATAATTAGAGAAAATGTAAGACTTCTCCATGCCTTCAACTGATACTGCTACCATCAGGTTTATAACACAGTGCACTCTATCAAGAAATATCTTGTTAGATAAATTCCTCCTGATGGAAATTGAATAAATACAACTCCCACGCTTCTACACACCAAAAAGGTAGCTGGTTTTGTTGACTAGGTGATCAGTTTTAAGTTATTATTATCTCACATCTAACTGTTAAATGGCATGGCAATGCTTATAGTTTTGTGTTGATGTGTGCTGGAAAGCTCCTCTTTTGTTTCCCATATTCTACTCTTTTCCTCCCCCGTTTCTTCCAACAGCCACACTAAAACTCCAAAGTTGATTTGCAAACTTTTAGAGAGAAGGGAGAGGAAAAGGGAAGTTTTCTGTTATGTGATCACCAGAGGTCCAGAAACAATAAGGCCCAATGAGAGAATCTCTGCAAAATTAAATGCAGCTGTGATATAGTGACCAGGAAAAGGATTCAGGAGTTATTGCAGAAAAATCCCTAGAAGTCCTCATCATAACGAGCCACAGCACCAGAAAGGGAGCTATTAAATCCTTTGGATTACAGTGACAGTTGCAGCTAAAACAAGCAAAAGCAGAAATTCTACTTTTTTTTTTTTTTTTTTAATGAAGCAAACAACTCGACTTTGGCCAAAATATTGCACTGTGGACAATTAAAAGATCCTAAGCCCCTGTCAATTATGTATGAATTTAAAGCAGATGGCTCAAATTTGCCACCAGGCTTGCAGGAGCCCCCAGTGCCCACGGGCAGCAGCTGCCCAGAGCTGCAAGCCCTTCCTTCCTTCCTTCCTTCCTTCCCCAAATCCTGCAACTCCCCCTTTAACCCTTTCTTTGCTGGCTTGTTATAAGTCTGGTAAGAGACCTGACAGGGTAGAAGATGCAGCCTAGAGAAAAGAAAAACGTCCATGAGCCCAGACACAAAGAACTTTCCTGCCTGCCTGGAGAAGAGAGCATTCCACTGAATCTTCAGGTGGGAAACACATCCTTTGTAAAACCA
Organism: Pardalotus punctatus; assembly: GCA_013400915.1. Taxonomy (NCBI): domain Eukaryota; kingdom Metazoa; phylum Chordata; class Aves; order Passeriformes; family Pardalotidae; genus Pardalotus; species Pardalotus punctatus. The sequence goes on along the minus strand of VZTX01018098.1, from coordinate 287,530 downwards.
GCTTTACAATAAAATACAGCAATTACTAAGGCACTCATGTTAATCTGCTTCCACTAGCTATCAGATAACTCTGCCAGTGTCTTAGCTGTGAGATGAATACTGTTATTAAGGGGGAGGGAATCTAATAAACTGTGTCATTGCTGAAGGTAGCTGTTTCCCAGATCTTCTCTAAACCTGCCCTCAGAGGCATTCCTGGGAGATCTAGGCAGGGAATAATTACTTCTAGGCACATCCCAGTATTCTCTTATATATTGAATATAAATGTTCTTATCAGAGTGTTAAAACAGTGACTATTACTTAGAGTTACAGGGCTGTATTTGTTAAAAGTATTTTAGGTATTGCTCCTGCAGAGCAAAATAAATACTTCATTTGTAGGTGGCCTTATCTCAGATTTACTGGGGACATTGAGTGAGACAAAGATAATGAGTTTTCACAATGTCACAAAAGGTAAACAAAACCTAAATCTATAAAATAAAATCCAATACAACAAAAGTTTTAACACTGTTTTACAGATAAAAAGAATATATTAAATATTAAGAATTTTAAATGCATAAATATGTATTTAATAACTGCTTTTCTATTTTCCAAAGTTGTTTTTCCTAATTCAGCTCACAAAACCAAAAGCTCAAATTCTCAACCAGAATTTTCAACACCTATCCCTTGTAAAAACACCAAATGCTACAACTTAGGTAAAAACACACAAAAACCTTTCAACAGGCTTTGGATCCGCTATATTGGTTCAGGATACAGACTATTTAGCTTAAAGACTTATTTTACGCTATTAGAAGTTGTAATTGATGCCTACTGCAGAGGAAAAAAAAAAAAGTGCAATATGTAGCTTAAATATATATATAAAATTACCTGGAAAGAATATTTGAAGGATAGGTGAAGGCAGCAGGCCAGAATTACCAGTAGTTGAATGTTTTTTTATTTGTTTAATAAATATTCAAACCATCTGGGCAGATGCAGGTGTTTGTAATGAGCTGTGATCAGAGGCAATGCTGGACAATGACCCATCAGGGCTTTCATCAGGAGACAGGAAAACCATCATCTGTGCCAGCACAGGGCAACAGCAAAAACACCCCTTGTGCCACCACTGACTACACCTCTTTTGGGAGTTTCAGGGCAGCTGCTCTCCGTGGCACTGCAGGGAGGTGACACCAGGGCATATCTTTTATCACAAAGCAATGACACCTAAGTATTTTAGACTTTCATCTCCATGCTTTTGAAAAACACACCATTTTCTTTAACAGTATGGTATAAAACCTGTCAGAAATATCTAATCAAGGCTTGGGCCCTGAATAAGAAGTTCCAGTAAATGCATGTCCACAATTCTGGTATCAAATTGCATTCAAAACTACAGTGCCGTTAAAAATTCTTTGCGCCACTAAATTTGGTGGTCACTGCATTCAATGGAAGGCCTGCTGTTATCTTCAATAGATGAAAATAAATGAGTAAAGTCAAACTAAGAGCTCTTGAAAACCCTACAAGCACAGGCACTATGGTCTGGTTGGGGTCCCTGGATTTAAATATCCGATTGGGCTCCATGAATTTAAATATCAAAGCCCCGACCAAACCTACTCTGCAGCACCATCTAGTGATGCTCCGTGGGCTCCACAATAAAACAGCGCTGCAAAGCTGATTTTATTATTAATTGAACAATTTATGTGCATTAACTCATTGCAGGCTGTTCACACCAATCACTTGAGAAGCATTTTAACCAAAAAGTTTTGCTATATGCAAAAAAAAAAACAAACCCCAAAACCCAAATGCCTACAGACCAGAATTGGAAAGAAATTTGGAGAAGGAACTTACTTCATAATCCTATGGGCTCTTAAGACAAATAATAATGCTGGCAACATTAAACAGAAACTCTAAAGTAATATAGTCATGATGTTGATTGGCCAAAGCAAGAGAAAATTGCTTTGTTGCAATATTTAATTCAGATTTGTTTCAAATATTTGAGAACAGTCTTAATGTAACAACTTTCAGACTCCAGCTATTCTGTCTGTGTACCAGCAATCCCAGGAGCACAGAAAAAGACATCACACACAAAGACAATTTTCTCCTTCAAAGAGGACTCCGAGCAATGTTTTCATTTGGGTGCTGGTGCAGAAGGACCATATCACTGCGACACAACGTAGTTTTACAGCCAGAAATAACTTTGTCATTTTTCCACTGCCTTCAGCCTCTGGCAGCTGGGGGAGGATACCTTCCCTCATCTGACTTTCCCTGGGATGCGGCTGAGCTCTGCCGCTCTGTCTGAAGAACCAGATCCATGTGCTGCCCTGAGCCCTTGGCAGTATCAGTGACAGGCACCTCCCTGAGCTGCAAACAAGGCTCACAGCCCCTTCTGCCCAAAGCCCACCTGCAAGGAATATCAGATCTTGAGGGATACAAGAAACACAAATAACTGCAATGGTCTAAAAAAAACACTGGAAGTATGGATCATTGGCAATGCTATGGCAAAAATGTGATGAACACTAAAAAATGAGTCTCGTGAATTTTTAGAGATCTGGACTGTTTTAGAACACAGGCTGTAAAATCTGACCAAAAAAGGGGGATTTTAACTTATTTTTATGAATGTTTTATAATGTATAGGTTTTGTCTTTAGACAAAAAAAAAACCAAAAAACAAATGTACCTGTGTATATTTTTTTCCTATTCCTAGTAGCATTTATTTAATGGTGGTTTTATTCTCCCAATAAAGTATCCATTCACTCTTCCCTAGCAGCTGTCATCCAATTCCTTCATGAGAATAACAGATCTGCATTTCAACAGTCATTTGTAGACAAGTTCCAGCACCAAGTTAAAATAATATCTTAATAAAACAAAACTGCAGGACAGCTTGGAGAGAATATAAAGGGACAAGAATCATTCCTAGGAGCAGAAAAAAACCCTTTTTCCCTGGTTTCCTGCTGGCTCAAAGGCAGATTTCCACCTCCCACTGAGCTCTTCAGCAAACCAAGCACCCAGGAGATGAACATTCTCCGGGTCTGCTGGAAGCTGAAAACTGGACTGAGAGCAGTTGCTCTGTAGCATATTTCACAGAGCAAATCTGCCCAGATATCAGTACCTGCCACATGGGACAACTTGAGCTTTTCTGGCCCTTTTAGCCCCGGCATTTCCAGAGCATTCCAGCCCCAGCTGCTGCTCCAGGCTGGACAGAGCCCAGAGGGGCTCAAAGCCCCTGTCCTCTGCCAGCCACAAGGACAGTGCCACTCCCGAGCTCAGCCATGGGCAGGCAGCGATGCAAAAGAGCCACAGAACACCTCATTTAAGCTGTTTTCCTTCATCGGGTTCCCTGGGGTGGCTGAATGGTGTAGAGAGCCTGGAGAGGATTGAAGAGGGTGGAAAGACTGAAGAATAGCCACAAAAGTTTGTTTTCTCTGGGGAAAAATTTGTGGAATAATGAATTTAATGGGGAGATGACAACACCCAACTGTTCAGTTGAGGTCTGAACAGCATCTCTAATGAATAAAATATTAGCACTAGAAAGCATATTTATGCTCTCCCGTAAGAGGGCTTATAAGCAAGCCATAAACAAACTATGGCAACAAAAAAGCAACGTACTTGTAAATATTCATGACATTTTCCATTCCACTTATTTTCTTACTAAGATTACTCAAGGCCCAAATCCCTTTTTAAAGACAGTTGCATTAAAATAAAAAGGAGTAAAGGTACAAAGGTCATTCTCACCACGCACAATCATTCTTAATTATGAATTTATTATGTGATGGTTCTTTTTATGAAAAAGGTAATGCCAGAATTAATTAGAATCCATGCACTTTAATCCACTACAAAAAATTAATTCACTGTACAAGTTACTTTGGGATTGCCACCATCTCTGACAAAAAAAAAACTGGTTTTTTGGGTTTTTTTTTTGTTTTTTTTTTTTTAATGAGGCAGATATTTCTGTATCACTGCAAATGATTACAGGAAATGCAAACCACCATAACGAATCAGTTTATCAGGGAGGAAGCAGACAGCCTGTGGATCACTGTAGGTGCAACCTTCGGGTGTAACTTGGTACAAGGACTGGGTGAATTTCTACCCCATTTGTGCTTCAGAACAAATGCTCAGAACCAACTTATGGCCATGGCTGGTTCAGTCTAACCCTATAACGACTACAACAGCTACCAACACCTTATACACTCCCCAGATTATATTATAACCTCAGTAATTTAAACAGCTTTACATGAATAGCTATTTTATCTTGTGTAATTTGCATATCAATATTTTATCTTGATAGTGCTTTTCCATTTCATTGTATTAAGCATACTGATAATCTCATGTTGTAAATGACTCAGTTTATCTTCTCTTGCCATCAGCTATTTGCAAGAATTCTAGTGATATTCGGTAAAGCCACTGCTGCACTTGCATTTCATACTTAGGGTTTCATTTCAAACGGAGGAATACAACATTGTCCTAGATAGGCCAGCCACCTGGGAGGATGAGGGGTGTTGATGGAAAACCACCATGACACAGGTTTGAGCCAAGGTTGCTTTGAAAATCCTTGTTTTATGAGAATGACATGCCAGAATTTTAACTCCCTGTGCATTCTCAGAGAAAGACCAAAGGGCACTACACTTTGACCTTTCTGGTGTGCTGCAGTTGGACTCATCAGCAAATGTTTTCTACAGCAGTAACACGCAGAGCGGAGCTGCAGCGTGAGCAGGCTGACACACAAATCACCTCCAAAGGGGACACTGGATGAAGGGATTTAGAGGAATTCCCTGGCAGTTACAAACTTGGATACCCAGCAAGATGAGAGGAAGAACAGCTCCAAGCACAGAACACCAAATAATCTGCAGGTAAGTATCAAAGAATTTCAGCCACACTGAAGTCACACTTGCGGGGAGCTCCACTGATTATAGCAAAGCCCACAGTTCGGAACAATTTGCAGAGGTCAGAGGTTGCAGTTAAAAGAGCTTTGTCATAACAACCTGACAACCACCATAACCCCAGGCATTTTCCATTCTTCAGACAGCAGCTGCAGGGTGCTTTAGCTCAGGTGGAGGCACAAGAAAGGAGGTTTGTTTCACAGAGGATTGCTTGGGATTTTTTGTTTTGGTTTTTTTTGGGGGGGTGCGATTCTTAGTTTTTTGTGTGATTCTTAGGTTTTGGCTGTTTGGGGGTTTTTAGAATTTTTTTATTGTTGGTCTTCAAATCTATTTTTTAAAGGCACAAACTATTCTTGCACCTGATGATTAGCAAGAAAAAGCTTCCTGTCTTGGTGGTGTCAGCTGAGACATTTCAAGGTCACAGCTGATGTCTCAAAAACTGAGCCAGTGATGAAACAGAGACATCACAGAACAGACTGCAGTCATGCCAACAATTTCTGGGAGCAAACGTAACTTAGAATAGTTTGTTCTTAGAAAGCAAACCAGAATCCAACCATCACAACACAACAATTAATTTAACTTTGAAAAAAGTTACCAAAATTCAAAGCAGAATATTTCCGTGTTTGCATGCTGGACTCCCACATCACCTCAGTTGTGTGTGCACCTCAGAAGGGCATACTACTGCAGCCAATTCAATTTATGCATTCTCTGTTATAAACAGAAAAATAATCTGACTTTCTGGGCTGCATATTCCAAGTCTCTCACACTTTCAGTAATGCAAAAGGAAAAAAGGAGAGGAGGGGAAGCAGGATAAAAGGTTAAACACAACTACTTATTGAAGGGGCAAAAAACTATTTTTCATTAAACATTTAACTTTTGCATACTGAGCCTTTGAGACAATTATGTTGAAAAATCATGCCCTTCCCACATTATACACCCAAGCAAGGCTTTCCCTTTCACAAGAAAACTGTTTCCCAGGAAAACTGCTTAACAGGCAGCTCAGCTGCTCCTTTCAGCAGAGACAATCCCCATGGCCATTAAAGGTGGGGAAATATCATATACTGGAATCCTATCGAAACAATGCAGCTTGGGAGAATTAAATTGCTTAGTGTATTTCAAGCCTGCAGTAAGGAAAACAAGCACACAGGGCACATCAGGGACTGCTTTTTAGGTGTTAATACACTGTTTGATAATGTGTGTTTCTGAATTATTCCATTAGAAACACACAGAGACAGAAAGTTTTGACGGTCACCGAGACATTTCAAAAGCCATGTTTTCTTTCTTAAGATAAACAAGCAAAGCCAAACACCAATAAATTCAAGAGAATAATGCAAATTAAGTGACAGCATATCATCGAAAACACATTTCTATTAGAACCTTGGTATTTTATGGAGGCACAGTTGGGGTATTGTTTCCTTTTGTTTTAAATATGCAGGTGAATGTTATTCCAGATCAAGCAATGGCAGCTCCAGTTTCACTGGGTCCTAAATAAGCTCCACTCCAAAGCAACAATGGGCCAGCATTCACTCCTTCCCACAAACAACAACTAAGAAGGTCTTTACTTGAGGAAATCTTTTTAAGATTCCTCATAAGCCACTAACACCAAGTTTATTCAGCTACCTCAAGAGATTACTTGGTCCACAATACTGAAGCCCTAAGAGTGCACAATCTTACAGTGTCATTTTATTGCAGATACTGTTGTTCCTTTGTGCTGGAAGAAAGGTGCAATTTAAGAGTTTCATTGTGCACAAAGCTTTAAATAATGAGACCGAAGATTTTCCTTTTCTGTCAGGCTTGTGAATCTGTAGATCTCAAGCTCCCAGCCGTGCCAGCAGGCTCAACAGCACTAATGAAGTTCACCACACAACAGTTTGGGGAAAGGAGTCAAACTCCTACATCTCAGTGCTGCAGTGCCATGGGATGAACACCGTTCCAGGACCTTCTCCATCCCAGGCAGTGGAAGGATCCAAACTCACACTTTGATATACATTTATTTCACCACCAGCTGGTGTCACCATGCACCTTAAATTTATACCAGCTTATTTCATACTCACCTTGATCTCCAACAAGACACAGGTGAGAAAAGTTTAATGTTTAGAAATAAGCACTGACACTGCATTATACATACAATCACCTGTCTGGCTTTACCTTCATGTGTTTAAGGATCTGAATAAAGAAAGTTCCCAAAATAAAATAATTAAGACTTTTTTGCTGCCTTTGTATACCATTATTTTCTTCTCCTTTTGTACATTGTTTGCACCAACAGCAACCTCCACAAAAACCGATGTAGTCTGGTGTAAAGAAAAATTCACTTTACATATAATTGTACCTATTGTTATACTTGGAATCATACTTTAGTACTTCCGTGTGCACTGAGGATTACTAGATGGCTTTTTGTGCAAGATAGGTAAATGAAACCATTAGGAAGGAAGATAAGGAGGGAGAAAGGTTGGTTTGTCTTCTCAAACACTCAAATCCACTAAAGAAAGATTTAAAGAACTAGCTGGTGAAATCCTTAGAGCCATCAGCAGTTTATTTGTGAGAACTCAGGAGAGATGGTTACAGTGCAAAAGGTTAAAGACAGTGCAGCATGCCTATGGAAGAGGAAGAACTGGACAGTCAGAGAGAAACAGCAGAGCAAATAATGACTGGGTTTCAGTGCATTAAAAACAACAATGAAGGCCAAGAACAGCAAGCAGGATTTATCACAAAGACACATCAAGTTAATCTAATCTCTTCCTGCAGACAGGCAACACACTTGATAAAAATAAAACAGCAATAATTCTTTATCTACATCTTGACAAAAAAGCACAAAAAATATTAGAATTATGGCATCAGAACAGCTTCCAAGAAATGCAGTGTAGAACAGTCTGCATACACAACCAGCCTGTAGTGAAGATACTGCAATTTCCTGCCAAAGAGAAGTGCTGCACTAAAGGAGAGTCAGCAGCAATGAATCCTTTGTGTCAGTCCTGTCAAGTACCATAATGGCCTGGCTGATGAACTCAGGATTTTGATTATTCAGTTTACAAACTACCAAAGATGGAAGGGTCAGGAAATACAGTGGGAGCCTGGATAGAACTCACAGTAATTTTAAATTGGAGATGTGCTTTGGAAAACATAAGACCAAAAGGCCCAAGACTTCAGCACAATCTGCTGCTGCAATAAAATGGACAATTTAGCATAAAGAAGTGAAAACGGAGGCAATAAAAATCTGCTGCAGAGAACACTTTGCCTTTGTGTCCATGTTGAATGAGGACAGTAGCAGCATTCCTAAACTGTGGCAAAAATATTCAGAATAAGTAATGAACAGTATAAAAAGACAACACAAAAGGTTAACAGGGAGTACAGGGAACCCCCACGCAGGAATAGCACAGGGGGTGGGTGCTATTTGGTCCTGCATCAGCAACAAGAGTGCTGTACCAGAGCAGCATAAAGGGTCTTTTCCAGCCCTGCACTACTTGGCCTCATGTTTTGTTCCATGCCGTCCATCTAGCATCATTTTCATTTCCTTACATCTTTTTCCCCCTCCAGTAGCCTTATTTCATCTCCAATACAAGTTTCACCACATTTAGCATAATTTAGTGAATTAGCATCTTTTTCATATTAGCATATCATTTTCTAGAAGATCACCAATACTTTTCAAGTTAATCTACTCACCTCATTTATCTCTCATTATATGATCCTTAAGCATGACACCCACTGAGTTTCTAGTCTTTTGAAAACTTAAGCACAGCACAGCTACAAAGTCCAGCCTGCTGTGATCAGTCTTCCATGTCATTCACCAATATTAAGGGTTTAGAAGCAGAAGCCCAAACTTATCCTGTTGGGGTTTTGTTTGGGTTTTCCCCACACACACTGCTTCTCATAGTAGCAGCAACAGATAACTGAAGTTGCTCTAAATGTCTGGAGATGGAGTACTGCCCTGGCTTCTCAGCATCCAACCCCAAATCCTCATTTTGTCACACGAAGAGACTGCCCATAATCTCATAAGAATGCCAAATGCTAGCAGATTCTCCAATACTTTGTGGTCAGGTAGTTATTTATGACCAATTCAAACACTACCGTGTTCAGTCCTCCATGTTTAAACAGCTATGCAAAGACTGCCACAAGAGAATAAAGACCATGGCATGCATTTTAGCAATCCTTGTTACTGCACCCACAGCTTTCTACTGTTAAGATCAAATCAATTCACCACTTTTTAGAAGTGGAAACTTGTGAAGTATTGATCACTTTCACTGCCTACTGTACATTTAAATAATGTATCCTATACTCAGGCCTCAGTAGAGGGCAGAGCCTCTTGCTACTTTATCATCTCTACAGCTATAGATTTTGCCATTATTGTATTTGCCTTGCGTTGCACTGGACTAAGATTGTATTTTTGATTTATAGAACCCGACAGGCAATTTATTCTACTGTTTACTTCTTATAGTTGTTTAGGTGGGAGTAATATATAGAAGAAGATACTCGCCTAAGTCACTAATATCTTCTATTGAGTTGTATATATATTTCTTTAGAGAACAAAGACATTTGGCAACTTGTACAAAAAGGAAGCAGCACACCCTGCAGAAACCAGCAGCATCACCATCATCTGCTAAGGGTGATCAGTTATAGTATTCTGCACCCACAGAAGTCTTAACTGAAACTCAGAAATACTGACTTTCCTTAGGGCAACTGTGCTGCCTCTCAGAGTTTTATTAGTCCTGTCAAGGTAAAGAGTGAGACAAAGCCAGACTGAAAGACATTCTGCTAAGTTTAAAATCAGGGCTGGTGTTTAGTTTGATGCTGTCGATGTGTGACACAGTTCCTGCTTCCCATCTCGTGAAGATTGACTTTGTTTCTACCTCCTTATTAGCAGAACAAGAGCCCAGGCAGGTATGAAATTTAACTGGGAAAACAACAGATAAACTGGCTCTGCAGTAATAGCAAGATCCCACAAAATGCATAGAGGCTGCAGTTCTGCTCAGCCCGTGGCAGAGAAGTGCCATGTGCTTGTAAATGAGGGGCATGAGAATGCCTCTTTTCAGCTCATTTCCTCATTATGGAGATTATCTTCAGGTGCCAGATAACAGAGCAAGACACTTGTGATTCCCCTTGCTAAACTGCCCGAGCAGCTCCAAAGGTCCACAGAGACCACAGCCCAGAACAAACGACTGCATTTGTTGCAAGAATACCTTATCGGGCTTTTCATTTGCAGAAAATAGACACTTTTCAAAAATTCTATGAACATTTTTACTTCTCTCCAGGACGGTGGTGGTGTCAGACAGCTCTCAGCTTTCCTCTCCTGAAGAGCTCCTTCCCACAAAGCATCCCACTCCCAACTGCAGGCATCCTACACACAATACCGCTGCATCCTTCCCACTGGATAATCTGTGAGTTACCATAGCTATCAGCTGCAATGTTAGATATCCTGTCAAATGAAGCACACAACTAGGAGGCCCCAAATGTAGTCCATAATGCATAGTCCATGCTTCAAAAATTTTTGAAAGATACTTGAAAAGTTAAAAATAAAATTACAGGAGCATTAAGTGACACTGGAGTAAAAAAGGCAATGAAATTACTAGAACAATAAGAAAGAGCACTACTGCATTTAGTATTTATATTAAAAGTCAATTAGTTTTCTTGCCCCATAGATATATATTATCACACTCACTGATGCAAATGAAAGATGTTTGAAAGATGTTAAGCAAAAGACTAGTACAGCTGAAAAGGCAGTATATCATTGTACAAGCAACAAACCAAATGCATGCTTGGAAATTCTTTTGCAGGGCTCCAAACACCTATACAAACAACAATTTGCTTCATATACTTGCAACTGATTCCTGCAAGTCACACAGAATAAACTTCTGAAGGAGAAAAATAACACCTGAACAAGCTCTTAAAACACAAACAAACAAAAAAAGCCCACACCACAGAAAATAACCTATTTACCTATTCCGTCAAATCCTTTTAGAAATACCCACATGCATTTCCAAATGGTGTCCAATAACAAAAATCCATATGAAGTGCGTACAGGTTCACAGGTTCTCAGCATATGGCTTATTTTCAAGGAATCACAAGTGCACATCTTAAAAGCCTGGGGCATCACAAGTGTGTACCTTTTGTTCTTAACACTTCCTTCACTAAAAGTAATTCCTCTGGACACTTGCTCAAATGAGAAAAGCACACTTGGGAAAAAGCCTCTGCAGAGCTCTCATGTTCACAGTTGAAAAGCTCTGTTAACTCCGGCTTTAGTCAGCAAAGAACTAAAAATGTCACTATTAAAGGAAAAACCTCTATAGAGTTAAGAGCCAAGCAAGGGAAAGCATTCCACTCAACTCTGCAGTGAGAACATGCTTGTTTATTTACCTATTCAGTCAAAACCAAGTGCACTCTTATCCCTGCCATGTGAAGCTGAGGGTTACCCCTCCAAATTAATCCCTCTAAGAGATGGTAGCAGAGAAGTCTCCAGTTTGCAGCCCCTTGAGGATAAACACTTTCCAGTGGTACAGCTGTTTTTGTGGGCACAGGAAGGAGAACACTTTACACCACTGAACTGCAATCACTACAACATTCATTTCTGTATAGTTAAGGGCATAGCCATGGAAGATCAGCATCTAACAGATATTTTTTATTATTCATAAAATATCCTTTAAAACTAGAATATAAAATATTTGTGGGATGTTACCACAGCAACGCAGAATTAAGGTTGAGTCCTCTTCCATCATTCATCTCTATCGAGATTACCCAGATCTCCCCTTTCCCACACCCCAGACCAGCAGCACTCAGCATCCTCAGAAGGGCCAGAAAGGAAGAAAAAAACCAAAAAGGAACTAAATACACACACCTGCTAAGGTCTTGCTGCCAACTGGTGACTGGGGAATTGAGTCCACCTGCTCCTCCAGACAGGAGGGAAAGTGTAGCCCCAAATTATATTAGAAGGAGAGAAGAAGAATTAGTTGCACCTAAAACCTGAGGCAACAAGGCCAAAGATACACCATAAGCAGGTGCATTCAATAAAGCCTAAACTTACAGGCAGGGACAGAAATTCCTTAGCACAGCCAAGGGCACTGTTATTCAGTTTACAGAACAGGTATCTATGGAATTTGCCATTTAGAGATACAAATCCAAGCTCGGTATGGTCATAAGAAACACCACTGCTCACTTACACTAACCGAATCATGTGCTAACATTTATTGATTAACATCCCCACCACCACCTAACTTCATTCAAGGTGAGCCTACATCACTGTTACCGTGACATGAGGCACCACTAATCAGTGCCACCATGCAGGGTGTGGTAAATAACCCAGGTTCACATTCCACAGCCCAGTTTTCTGTTTCTACCTGCCATGCAGCCACACACCTTGCTCAGCTCTCAGATTTCAGCGTGCAGCAAGCCCAGCCACACTGGGTATACTCATTCTGTTACTGGTGGTACCTAATTCATTCAAAGAAAAGAGGGGCAGACGGTTTTAAAGTTGCAAACAGGAGGTCACATCCCATAGCATGTCTACTCCAGACAGCCATGCCCTGCCCCTCACGATAAACACTTGTCAGTCACAGTCCTTTGAGCAAACAGGAAACTGGGAGCGCTGGCTGCCTGCCTCTGCCAGTGCTGCTTTCCCCACAGCACTGCTCACCTTGTGCTCACCAGCACACAGGACATAAAAACATCTTTTACAGCAGAAATACTTCTGCCCATAAGAAGCTGACCTTTCAGTTGCTGTCTCAAGAGAAACCAGAGTTTTTTAGAACAGAAATCACCTCTTACTTTCTTACGTGGGTACCCAGCACCAGAGCAACAGCTCCTCTGACTGCTCCCCCTCCATTTGCGGAGATTCAGCAGGTGTGGGCCATGAAGTGACACCAGATGGGACGCAGTGAGTCCCCTGGCAGGAGCAGACAAAGCAATAGCCCCAGCAGGCTCAGCCTCAGCTCCTCTTTAGGACAGAGGAGAACCACCCCAGCCCAAACACATCACTCTTCTCAGGACGGCGCTCTACTGCAGCAAGGCATCAAATAACAACTCCCAAATTGCTTACAGTTTCTCCTGAACGGCACAGCCTGCTCACCCAGCACAGCCCCTCTTCCCTTTAAACGCTGCTCACCCAGCACAACCCCTTCCCTTTAAATACCACTCACCCAGCACAGCCCCTCTTCCCTTTAAATACCGCTCACCCAGCACAGACCCCCTTCCCTTTAAACGCTGCTCTCCCAGCACAGCCCCTTCCCTTTAAATACCGCTCACCCAGCACAGCCCCTTCCCTTTAAACGCTGCTCCCCCAGCACAGCCCCTTCCCTTTAACGCCTCTGGTCCCACCGGTGCTGCCAGTCCCAGTGTGGCGATTGGGGAATTGGCTGCAGGCGCTGCCCCAGCTGCTGCTCCCGTGACTGGGACTTTCCCCACCCGGGGGGCACAGCAGAGTGGGGCAGCATCCTCACAACATCAGCAGAACCTTCAAAGGCCATGACCAGAGCCAAGCAGCTCTTGCACCTTATATTCAAGCACAGAGAGCACAAACTTGGTCTCACATCAACATCTGTCACTACCAAATTCCTACCGATGGCATAGATGTTTCCTCCTGTGGGGACTTTTTGGTGGAAAGCAGTTGGAGGATTTTCCTAATTTTGAAAATTCTAAATCAATATTCACAGTAATTCAGTGCCTATATTGATGTCAATGTTAATTATTGCTATATTAAAAATATGGCCTTGATGTAATGTTGTTGAGACTTATAATTTAAAACTAAAAGTAATATTTAAATATCAAGTAGAATAAAGATCTAAAAATGTGTTCTGTATCAAATGGTAAATAGTACAAAAAACCTAGAATGGAGACCATAGTACTACAACTCATAAAGCCAAACCCACAATTCTTTTTGAACTACACTGACACAATCTCTAGTTCATCTGATATGGAATCAAGCTATCAGAGAATTACTCACAGAGCAGCTCTGGCTCATGGTGGGGCTTTTATGTTTGAATTTCTTTTCAAGACTCACTCAGCTGTGCTGTATTACATGTCAGAAAGAAAGTGTTTTTCATAAGAGAAACCTTTGCCTCCTGCCGCCTGATCTTGATTTTATTTATGATCTAAGAAACTCCCAACAAAACATTCATACATAAAAATTAAATAACACAAGAGTTTACAAGCCTCAGGAGTGCAAGCTGAAAATATCTAACTCTGATTTCAAGAATCAATTCTTCCTATAAATACAAGGGATCTTTGTTACATTAACAAATCTGCAAAATTGATTTTTTTTCACGCCTGGCCATAATTTATCATCTTCAAAAACACGAAGCCACACAGCACAGTAAAAAAAAAAAAGTCTAAAAAAAAATATTTTGAAAATCCTTTTTAAAAATGGCCATACATTTCAAAAAGGTATTTTAAAACGTATCTTCTTCCTATTGTAGCCAAGCACAAGATGGGAGGAGAACCATCCTAGAAAATCAATTGTAAAAGCAATAAAATTGTGCAGTGGATGTAAGGCTACAACTGCACACAAAGCCCAGAGCAGGGTCTGAGACTCACACAGACAGCAAAGCAAGGCCAGGCGAGAACACTGTCCTGCTCTGTGACACAGGAACAACTGGGCTGTCCCTGGAGCCCAGGCAGGGCCGGTGCTGCTGCTCCCAGCCCATCCGTGGGGATCTGGGCATTCTGCAGCACCTCCGGAACGGGACATGCACAGCCCAAGGCTGTGACTGCAAGGACCAGGGTGTCCCCAAGGCATGAGTGACCTTGAGCACGTTTCTCCAGCAGCTCCAGCCAGCAGCAGCGTGAAGTTAACCTGTCCAGGCACGTGTGCCCACGGTGTTGTACAATGAAGCCCTGGGGTTTCCAAACACCTTTGTCCTTAACTTAGGGAGAGAACTGACCGCAGGTGATGCAGTACCTGCACCTGAACCTTGCACTGCCCCTGCAGGGTATCAGGTGATCTTTCCTCCACAAGCTGCTTTGCCCACACTGCAGCCGTTTTTAGTTTGCTGAGACAATCATCAGGATTTAATGACCTCTCTGTTCTTAGGCCTGTGTCATACCTCACATGGATTTCTAGCATTTTGCAGATAAAAGCACTGAAAGATGGCTAAATACTACAAGTGCAGCAAAATAATATATGGTTCATCATGTCACCTAGAGCTCAGAGGCAGTGCAGAGCCATGTCACCCCAAATACCACTCCTCCATGCACAGAGGCGTGCTTCTGACCCTACAGGCAAACCCAGGAGAGAAGGGGTAACACTGCCAGCCACAACACTGACGTCATTATGTCCCCTCGAAGCATTTCCAGCATGTTTCCTCTTAACTATCATTAAGTTATACAGAAACTGTACAAAAATACAACAGATATTGGTGTATCCAGCAGTACCCATAGAGCTTTCAGAATAAATTACCCTTTTTCTCCCCCACGTATCTGGATCTTATTCAGTATGATGTGGTATTAATTAGGACAACATACAATGGCATTAGTAGCTCATTTTTCAGTTGCAGTATTTAATTTGAATATAGTTACCATCTCTAGTTCTGAAGAGAAATTATATTTCCACTTTAATATGTTTGGCCACTAGGAAAAGGAATGCCAAAAAAAGCCTCCAGAGCTTTTCTGAGTATTTTGCTGAGTAGAAATACAGGGCTTGCTCCTCAAACCATTCATGCCTACCTGATATATATAATGAAGAAATGCAGGAACATCTTAAAGGTTATATATATTGATAATCCCAATTTTGACAAACATGCAGTCAATACAGTTGATGCATTAAGAATTACAGCAGCTAAAAGTATCTTTCTGTCATGATGTGTTGGTTTTGACATTAGGAAACCATAACTATAAAATTTCTATTTATGTGCAGCCAGAACGAACTGATTTAGAGCTTCCTTTTCTCCAAGACAACTTAATTTATATTTTAATTTGCTGGAGGTAATTGATTATCATGGAGTAAATGCATTGTACTGAAAACTCTATTAAATCACTGACTTAATGGGAATAGAATTTTTTTTCCCCTCTTTTTTGGATAAAATGTAACCTTTGTAAGCATTTTAACACTAATGTATCAGGCTCTAAATATTTTATGGTCTGTATTAAGCACTGTTTGGGGTTCATGTCCCCTCAGACTCCAGCCCAGTACATTATACCATACAAAGCAATTTGCCCAGAGTAATGAGTTCTGTAGTAGTTTCATGAAGACCATTATCAAATTGCTGCTGCTGCAGGCAAGCATTTGATCAGATATAAGTGTAGTGGGGAAGAGGCTGGTTATCCTGTTCCTACTGGAACCAGCAAAGACGTGAATATCCTCTAACTAATAATAGTAATAGGTGCTGCTGGTACACAGCCCATAGGAACCAATCCAAATTTATAGACCAGAATGGATAAACGCATATTTTTAAATACTCAATATCAATATGGCTATAAAGTGTAATCTAGTAGATAATTAGACCAAAAAATCAAGGGAAATTGAAGTGTAAGGGAAATAGAAAAATCTATGCATTTCTAGCAACCAGTATCCCCAAACTGAAGACCAGACCTAAATGAATAAAACCTGGAAAATTAAATCAGGTAATATCTATGTTTTTTTAACCTTGTGCCTCTGTGTATCTGTAGTGTTTGCTTATACTAGTCACATTTACTAGCATAATTTTTATTTTATGAGGAGTATAATTTTTTTTTTCCTGGGAGTAGCTGTTCAGGCTTTTTAGCTGCTTGGGTTTAGATATATATAAGGTACACTCAGTTGAAAAAGTTCAGATTTTTCTGAGCATTGAGATTTTTTAGAATCCAGGAATATTCTTTTTCTAGCAGATGGCCTATTCTCTTATAAAAAAAATCTGCTCAGATAATGAAAAAAAAACCCAACCAACAACCAGTTATGGTGATTCTTCTCCAATTTTCAAAGTTCACATCTGTAATATATTCTATACCAACATTCTGTATAGCACATGCACATATACTCTATGTATACAGTAAATTAAAACCAGGCATAAGTAAAACATTGCAGGCAGTGGGGTTACCTGATAACACGTGCACAGGCTCACTTGTGAAACCCCAGAGAGACTGAAACCCTAAAAGCCTTGACCTCCATCCCTGCTGGCCATGCCACAGGGCTCATGGACTGGTTTTGTGGCCAGGTTCTAATGGAAGGGGCAGGAACCTTTCATAGGAGGCGAAGTGAAACTCTTGAGACAGCCTCACAGAATGGATTCCAGCTCGTATTAGTGGAGCTGGTATCATTCTCCAGCCCTGGTGCAGTGCCAGCTGGAGCATGAACAGATAAAGAGGAGCTGTACCTGCTCTTTGGTCCCACAGGTTCCTTCCTTTCTCATCCTGCCTGTGATGGAAAATGCTTCACAGCAGTTCCTCCAACACATGCCTTACCTTGTGTCCTGCTGCATTCTTTTTTTCTCATCAGAAATAGGGTAGTTCTGGGGCTTCTGACCAGCTGTACTCTGACATGCTGCTGGAAAAAAAAGGTCATTTTTTGAAGAAAGAATCTACAAGGCAAATAAAAGTGGCAGCAAATTTCCAGGCGGTTTTGAGAATACACGCTCCCTGGTTCTAACTTCCCCACATCAGCTGAACAACTTCATTTTATTTTACTTTCAGATTCAAAAACTGAACTCTCTTGAACCAGATGGTACATGTCCACTGCAAATGAAGCACACTGCTCCTGTTATTTTCTAGCAGATGTCACATGCCTAATTTCCTGTACACCATCCTGACAGTTTAACTCTTCTTGTGCAAGAAGAGAATTATCTAGAAAAAGAGTCTTTGGAAAAGAACTGATACCTGTAGGCCCTAATGCAATCTGTAAAGCAAAAGACTTCTGCACCTCATCAACTCCTTCACCCTACACTGTCTGAGATACCTCTGTAGGTGTATATATATATGTATTCTATTACAAAAAGCAGGTGTGATGCAGCCTGTCCTATCAGAGGTCTACATTGTGGCATCAGTGCTCTGGATGCCAGCAGTGGCTGATTCACCATAACAGGTTTATAAACAAATTCACAAAGGTGGCTGCAGCACCACAACCTGCAGGCAGGGCTGAGCGAGCTTTCTCCAAGCACAGCCTGACTTATTTAGAGATTTGTTAATGTACAGGTCAGTCTAAGCTGTCCTAATGGATCTCTTCTGAAAGAACTGAATTGACTAAACCCAGAAAACTACAACATTTTTTTCTGATTATTATTTTAAAAATCCTATGATTTTTTTAATCGAGCCTTACTTTAATGCCCAACTCTGTTGAGCATATCTGACAATAGCAGTTAAACAGGAATAAAAGCAGGGCAGCATTCAGTTCACCCTGATAAATGCAGAACATTAGAGCTTTCTGGGCCTCAGAAGTCATTAAGCGTGGAAATACATCATGTTCACATGCCATGAAAAATCCAGTCTACAGAGAGTTTTGCTAAAATTCAGAAAGAGATTCTATTTGAGTTGAAAGCCATTTGTTCATTAAAATTAAAAAACAAGCACAGTAAATCTCAACACCAATGCCAGATTTGTACTCCACAGTTACCAGTGTTTATTCTGTATTAACATCTGTCTTGGTGGTTGTGTTCCTAGATACATCTAGATCCCAGACAGCATTTCATACATTGAAACAAAGAGTGCATTACTGCTGCTGCATTTATGCACTGTAATGACTTGTTATCCCATTCACAAATCTTGCTTTGCTGTCATATTTGTCAGGCCTGCCCAAGTGCTGGAACACCAAACACTACAAGGAAAAATGGCAAGATGTGCTTGTCCAAAACTACTGCTTGCTGTGACTGGAGACACATTCCCCACTCATTTATCTGGTTTATGTACTAACTCTGCTCTATCTTGACCGGTTATTTATTTCCAGGGTTTCCCCCTGTGATGCAGTTATCAAGTGGACAGAAGTAATTAATACAGTAAGAATATATGGCAATGAAGCCCCTCGGAAAGGCAAGAGGGAGAAATTCACATGGATATTAAATGTCTGAGTGGAGGAAAAACAGACAGATGCATTAACTTTTATACAGATTTTTCATACATTGCTACTGGTCTTATCAGTTGTGAGTGTTCTTTGATATGTCTCTGAAGAGCAAGCTGGGAATCTTGTGCTGGTGGCTGTACTATGTTAAGTGTACTGTCAAAGTAACCCAAGAAATAGCTCTTACTTTGGGAAAAAAAAAAGAAGAATGCAAAAAAAAAGTGATAAGTTTATGGTTTGGTTCAGGAATTCTCCTCTGGAGGCATAACATAGTGCTTAAAATAATGGGAATCCCTGCTTGGAGGTATCTCTTACTAAGAAAGAGCTATAGTTTAAAATTGCAGTGCTAGAAACACTACCCTAGAGAAAGTTATAGCACAGTGATGAAAGACTGAGATTCATTTCTGCAACATAAGAAAAATTCTACCGTGGCTCTAAACAAGGGCCATTATAAATCTAGGAACATTTGTGCCCCAAAGACAGATGCTACTACAGCACCACATACCAAGACAGCTGTGGAAATCCAGACACAACAGCAGAAATAGAAAATCCTGAAAAAGAATTCCTCCGCTGAAAGCTGATGAAGATCTGTGCCATTTCACAATTATTACTGCAACCTTCACCATCAATGTTTTGAAGGTTGCCGTGTTCTGTGCTATTCTTGTGAGACATTTCAACACTTTGCACATCATTCTGTGGTTTAGTAAAATGTGTTTTCCCTTTCTTTGTAGCAGCTTTAGAAAGCCATTCCTCCTGAATGACAGATGAAAGGGTAACTTGCTACTGGTTGCATTTGAGAGTCATCCACTAGGAGAAGGCTCAGGACAAGTGATGAATCCACAGGTCACAATGATTTACCCTACAAGTCAGCCAAGGAAGCTACCTTGATATCAGAACTAATGGTATAATTCCTTTACTAAATGGAGATGGTATCTTCAGAAAGGTTTGACCACAAGCAAGAACTTCATCATTGTACCACATCACACCGATACATCTCCCTCCTTTATCAACCAATGATGGGTTAATGGAAATGAGAAGATTATTGTAGGACACAAGTTAGGGTTTTAACATATTCCAATTGAATTATTTCATCTTAATTAGAAAAGTACAGTAATCATGTAAAAGAAATTAATTTGGTAGCATCCTCGTGTCTCAGATAATGTTACCCTCCAAGTTGGAATCTTGTCTGGAATCTTGTCTGTTCTATTGATATCTGTTGGTCCAGGCAAAATTCATAGTTTTGCTTTTCCCAACCATATCCTGTCATACCAATTCAGTGAATAAACTGGAATTATATTTTAATTTTATATTAATCCTATGGGCATACTTGACCCAAGGTTCACAGGCTTGTGAAATGTAGTTCTCTTGACATGGGATGATTGCTTGGGGTGAGTTTGTGTGCATGATTGTGGATAACCATAATGAAAGTTGCAAGAGGTCATATTGAAAAGTGACTGACTGTCCCAAGCCTAGGTAGGTATCCACATTCTAATGTTCTAAGATATATTTACCATTTCATAAGGAAGAACTATAATTGTTCTAATGTACATGCAGCAATGGATCATTTTTGCTCAGCTGTGTATTTGCAATTGGACCTTCAAGGACAATAATTGCACCTGCAGGTGCCTGCATCATCAGCCTGTATGCAGTTATTTGAACAGCACCCACGTGAACCGAACCACTCCTTCGACTCCTCATCCTCCATCCATTGGTAAATATCCATGGCTGATTTATGCAGCACAGACATGGTGCCAAGCCATTGTCTGAGAGTGCAGAAACGCTGCTCAGACATACAATTCCCTTAAGCCACTGTCACCTGGGCAAACCTGTCCAGACCAGTGTGGGGCTACACATCCATTTTAACCTTAGTGTGCATATGACCCAAATAACCCCTCTAGTGTACACACGTATTTATATTCTTCACCTTTTAGTTCGTTCTGAGAACTCCTGTTCTCAGAAAGAAATTAAGAGAATGCATAGGATACTAAGAATTAGTGGCAGTGTAATTAATGAGAAACTATCAAATAGATGGGGTAATTACAATGCTCCCTGGGACAAGGTGTTTAATGGGACAATTCAAAGTACATCCAGAGTGTTGAATCCCTTGGAACTCATTTTACATCTGCTTTATTACAATTGAAATGTGAAGACTTAAGCATTTGTCTTGCTTTCATTGTTCAAGAAATAGAGCTTATAATTATCTCCATAAAGTAGCAAAGTATTTAAATACTTTGCATTGTATGTATAGCAACAGGGTACAGTTCACAAGGCAAATCCTGCAGAAATGTAAAATGCAGGCAGATCAAAAGGAAAATTGTGAAATAATTTCACAACTGAGATATCGTAAAGTATTATATATAAAAACTTGTGCTCTTAAAAATAAATACTGCTTTGCCGTCTAGGGGTAAAAAAATTTAAAAAATAAAAACTGCCTCCTCAGTTTCAGGGAAACCAGCAGTCCTTGCCAGAAGAATAAATCAGACAGCAGAAGACAAAAACTATTATAGTTTCTCTGTGTGAAAAAGTGACCTTATTGAAATTGGCTTTAGCATTGTGGATGAATGCCCGATGGCTCGAGACAGATCCAGTTTAGTCAACCTTATCTTCTTCGGTGGGAGAGGTTATGAAACACACTCCTGATAAGGTCAGCCCTGCAAGGTCAAAAGCACGTGTTGGCATGTGCTAGGCACGGCATTTTTGAATGCAAACAAAAGAAGAGGAATAAAGGTATTATGTCAGCTATTGAGCAGATAGGGACAGTTATATAATAGAAGGGTGGGTAAGATAAAAACAAAAGGAAAATTCTTGATTCAGCTAATAACTGAAATCAAGAGAGCATGGATTCATGCCCCGAATGTTTCATGCAGTATTTCAGCTCCTGAAGTTTTGTGTTAGCCTGGTCTACCTCTTAAGAGCCTTTTCAGACAGCAGAAGCTCTCACAGATGATTGTGTTCAATATAGTAAATTCACCTGTACTGCTTCAGCTCCTGTCCTCTGTTATTTGCTGGACATGCACTGTAAATCAGGCATGGCCAAAGTCACTAAAGACTAATGGTCTGGCTGCCAAGACACACCTGTGTGCCTTCAGGTGCTAAAGTCTGCAGAGAAAATTCTTGTTCTTTTCAGTGGTACCATTTACATCCTTGTGGAAAAATGGTATAACAACCCAGCTAAACTAGAGCCTTTCTCATTTTTAGCACTCTCCCTGCCCAATGCCCACTGATCCACAGACCAGTACATCATCTGGAGTATTATTAATTACATTAAGAGAAAAGGTAAA
This sequence comes from Pardalotus punctatus, assembly GCA_013400915.1. Lineage (NCBI taxonomy): Eukaryota > Metazoa > Chordata > Aves > Passeriformes > Pardalotidae > Pardalotus > Pardalotus punctatus. The sequence continues at coordinate 265,464 of VZTX01018098.1, read as the reverse complement.
GTGAAAGAATTGTCACTCATGGTATTTCTACTCCTCTAATCAAACTCTGGAAAAACAAAAAACTATGCCATCGTAAGGAGGAAAGGAGAGAAATCATGTTACTTTAATCACATAACTCAAAGTTTAATGAAGACACCAAAATGTGATGTAACAGCAAAACACCCATATCTTTAGTAGAAAACTTTGTTCTGTCCTTACTGACAGAAATCTGCACCAGCTTTGGTGTAATGGAATTACAGCTACAATGTCCTCCCACCGTTTGGCGGAGTGTGGTGCAAGGGCCCCACTTTTCAGAACCCTCACAATCCTAAAGCATTCTCTGCTCAAATCATGCACATGGCCTCAGACTTCCCAGAAATGAAGCTTGTGTGCTGAATTTGCTCAGAGCAGCTTACTCTCCCTTGTCTTTCTTGACAGTTTACAAGGAGAAAGGGATATTTGAAATTTGAGAACAGCACATGTGGAAACATAACTTTAGAGAAAAGCTGCACATGCTTCAGTGAATTTTTATGTGCCATGTTATCTACATGACTTTCCTGGAATTCTAAGCTAAGGCCACCCCAAGGACTTGTCACCGCCTGTTATGACGGGAAAGACAAACTGAATCACAACACAGGAGAACAGAACATTTCTAAAAAGAAACCAGACTAGCAGGAATTCAGTCAGCCATCCTCCTCTAAAAAATACCGATTTTGAATTCAGTACAGCCAGACATGCACACTGGCCTCAGGCTTGACAATCTGTCAGAAAACAATGCTAGTCTCCCATGCCATTTTGCATTTGGAATATGAAATAAATCATGAAATGTTTTTTCAGGCCTGAAAAAACTATTTGTGTTCTAAAGCTTCTAAAAAGATAGGCAGATTACAATACTGGTAACATTGGTCTGGAAGAAGGTAACTGGGTAGGTACTGGGCTTCGGGGAAGAACTGCACTCCAGAAATGCTTAAGAGCCCTGGGACCCCCCCTGCACTGGGCTCCTGGGGTAATCTAAAGCCTGACTTCTCAGCTCTCATGGTACTTCCTATGTCCAAAATTCCCTAATCCTTGCAGCATCCCAGTAAAGTTCTGTTATCTCCATGTCCCAGTGAAACTGAGCTGCCTCCCTCAGAGTATGACTCAGTTATGAGACTGTAATCCCTGGCTCCCAGTGTCTCCTTCCCACTGCGAAGGGTTTGCTTCTCTCCTGCTTGAGCCTGGCTGCCTGACAGGACTGAGACCTTTGGAAAATGCTGCTCAGTGATAACATGACCAGGTTACACTGAGGCATGAGTAAGACAAGGAAGAGGAGAAAGACATTTATTATTCAGCAGAGTCATAAACAATTTACTTAGGAACTAATCCTACCTCCTTTTTGATAGAGTGTATGAAAGGTTCCTCAAAATAAATCATCCTGATTCTAAAACCTTGCATTCTTGTTTGGAGGCTTTGTTTCCCTGGACTATGTCCAGAAGTCTATGCCAGCAGACAGAATATCAGCAGCGCACAGGAGCAGTGAATGTGGGCTGGAAAGCAAACTGCAAAGAGAAATATGACTTCAGATTAATGCTGGGTCTGTTCCTTCAGGGTCTAAATACTTCTTTATGTTCTCTCAAGCACTGCAGCCAATATGTACTGTCTACCACCACTCCCACATTTGAAGAAAACAAATTCACAAATGTAAATATGGCAAGAGCAGAGCTGTGAAAATATTTTGCATTTGCTATGAATAACAAAAAATATTTTGGAAACATTGCACCAATAGACTAGCACTAAAGAAAACTGCTGCTCCTAAGCAGAAGATGTAAATCCCTGCACAAACTGTGGAAGGCAATGTTTGGATATAAGCACAATACTCTTTTCCAAATTGAGCTTCTTATCAGAAAAGATCTTAACAAAACTTCACATGTGTCAATCATAATTATGGCTTCTTGTTTGCTAGTTTGTTTTAAATTAACAAACATTTTAAAAGACAGATAAATGTTCAGTACTTTCTGGATTTTCTAGATGCTTTTTTCAGCCTATATTTTTTGCAGTAACCTCTAAGTTTTTTCTTACTTCCTGAACTAGTAAAAAATTAAATGGTAAAAGGAGAGTCAGAAGATATTTGGGCATTGAATCCAAAAGGACCCATGCTGCATCAGAAGAATTTTGTGGTTTGAAGCCCTATAGCTGCACCTAAGGGAATGCCAGGCACGGCACAACCTGTTTCTTTGTGTCCTTTCCTTTCTCCCCGTCACTCTATGGGCTGGCTCCTGTCCATACCTCCACTGCTTCCACCAGCCCTGCAGTCCAGCCCACGCCCTCCCCTTTGCAGCACTATTTCTGTTCTTGCTTCCTTCATGTCCTGTTAATATTTCCTTCCAGAGGATCCTTGGGTTTCCTATTCAGCACTGTCATTTGTCTTGTCACCCATCAAATGCTTTAGTTTCCTGTTCTTATCTGCCCTTTCCTTCACCAGCAGGTTCCTGTCTGTTTATCTTCTCTTGCCGTTCCTTCACATTCAGCTCAGGCAGGTGTCTCTGCCTCCAGACTCAGCCCAGCACAGATACTCTGTCTGCCCTCAGCTGCTGTGCCAGCCAAAAAATTTGGATACAGCCACCCAGAGTTATCTTCCTGACAACTTTCTCCTGTGTGTTGGAGCATGTTTGCTGTCTCTCAGTCCTGTGAGATGCTGTAGGGCAAACCCATCAGCAGGACTGGTGCTAACCACATTCAGTAAAGACAAAATATTCCAAGAACCTAGGTAGCAATTACGGTTGTTAACAGACTGGTATGGATCATGTATGGAATGTCTCAGAAGTTTAAAACTTGTCTAAATTCTCTAGAGAGGTTTCCCAGGACATATTCCTCCTTGCTGACTTCACATTCCTCAGATCTAAAACTGCTTTTCAGGAAAAATGGTTTGTTGTCTTAGGGAGTTCTTTTTTGGTGATGTATAACTTACAAACATTTCTGTGCAGCACAGGGAATGCTGGGAAAGCTTCACTCTCACCACTCCTGTTGCTTTCAGCTCGATGTATCTTTGCCCATCCACCACTTGCTTCACTTCCCAGGATTTGACAGTTCAGTGATTTTTCAAAAGGGACCAGATCAGACAGGCTTTTAGAATCACACAATCACAGAATAAGCTGAGTTGGAAGAGAACCATCAGCTCCTGGTCCTGCACAAGACACCCCAGCAATCCCCCCATGTGCCTGAGAGTTTTTCCCAAACATTTCTTGAGATCAGGCAGGACTGGAGCTGGGACCACTGCCCTGGGGAGCCTGTTCAGTGCCCAGCCACCCTCTGGGTGAAAAACTTTTCCCTGATATTTAACCTATTTAATTGTTATTGCAATGCTTATCAGCTCTTGGAAAATGAAGGTCTTATTCAACCAGAGTTCACCCACAACAAAAAAATCTAAGAGCATAAAAACCTCACATTCAGAAAGAAAAACACTAGGTAAAGGAATAAGTAACACCTCCTGCATCCACCAGGTCAAGCACATCATTTCTAATCATTCCAATGCAAGCCATGAAGTGTCACATTAGAAGGCAGAACAGTATGAGCACACCTTCCTTACACCCGACACCGCACAATCCACGGGCAAGGCAGACGTGTCTGTCATTTGTACACAGTCTCTAGAGGCTGGATCTGCACAGCACAACAGATTTATTGGACTGTGACTATGTGCTCTGCACAGTAAGAACCAATGAATCTTGTGTTGGATTGATTAAAATTGTAATTGTACAATCTCTGTGATCCAAAGAACAAGGAGTCATTTTTCACAGAGAAACACTTAGCAATTGGACACTCAAACTTTCTGCCTCATGGCATTTGTAGCTGTTCTTTACATTGCCACATAAATCAAAGGCATGTATTTTGACCCTTCTACACATAATGCAGCCAAATAGGAAGCAATACAACACAAAAAAAACCATTGCTAGTTGAATTTAGAACAGCTTTTCAGAAAGAAAAACAATGGTGGATATAAACCTCTTACCACTTCAGAAAATTTGATACTATCTTCATAATAAAAAGTACAAATAATAGACAAAATTAACAATTAAGTTGCTTAAATTGAACTAATATTCCATTTTTACTACTACATATAAAGAGGAAGAGAGAAAAGAAAATGCAGGCATAGAAACAGAACTATGAGGTTAATTTCAAAATTAGAAGAAGGGAAGAAAGAAACCTGAATAACCCTCACTTACCTGTTCTGTTTCTGTAAATGCTGTTCCTAAGGCCAAGAACTGAAAACCCTTGCTCTCCATACTCAATAAGGTTTTTAGGCAATCAGAATCAAAACAGTTTTGAAAGACAGTTCAGAGTGTGCTTTGTCATCCATCATTATTATGAAGAAACATAAACCATGTATGCATATAACCTGCAAAATACCAAAACTTCTGCTAGACCTTTCAGGAATTCTGTCACTCATGGGCTAAGGATTTGGTGCCAAAGAAGTTGTGTTGCAGCCTTCAGCAGGTGCAGGTGCTGCTGAGGGATGCCTGCCCACGTTGCCATCCCCCCAGCTCATTTGTACCCTGTGGAATCGCTTTCACAGCCATCACAGTCCTTGAATTTGAGTCATCCTCAACAAAGTCACTTGCACAGCTCCTATCAGAAGTGATGAGAGCAGATAAAAATTATATCATTTACCGCAATTAATATAGTTACAGCAGGTGATGCAACAGTTCTACCCAATTAGTGATAGTACATAAAAACCAGCGGCTGTATTTAATCACTTCCTCTTATTTCACGGTATTTGTTTCAATTTAGACACAAACGAATGTAAATCAGTCATGTTTTTCATAGTACAATAAATTAAAAGTGTGTGCACAGAGATCCAACCATTCAGAAGTACAAAATTCAAACCCAGCAAAGCAAAATATTTTTGCTAACCTGCAATCTAAGATTACAAAATTTACCTTTAATCCACCCTTAATAACTTCAGGATGCACATGATGAGTGTAAGTACTTGATGCAGAAGGTAGAGTCAGTCAATACAGGCAGTGTTAGAGAGAGAAACCCATGCACAGCCTCTGCCCAAGGGCCCAGTGTCAGTCCTCAGTCTCCAAGACTTCAGTTGTCAGGATCAACTTATTTTAAACTCTGTAGAAATGGTAAGGGAAGGGATCATTATAGCCCACAGCATCCTTTCTCTGTGGAAGTCTGAAGAACCCCTGCTTCTGCTTAGAAAAGTTGTAGAATGGTAAGTCAAACCTCAGAGCAAAATCAAGATTTCAGACTTGACCTCAACATTGACGGATTCTGAAGTATAAAAAACCTGTGTTCAAAAGCTCTCCTACAAGGTTTACTATTTTTGTACCTTAGCCCAAGCAGGTTGAAGGTACAGTTCAATTTTTCATTTCTCTTGAGAGCCCTTCCATGTAATGGAAGAAAAGAGCTACTGCGTTCCTAAATCACTGGATCAATGTCAAGGTCGTGTGTCTATTTGATAATCTTTGATAGCCTGTACAAAATATTTCTTGAGATAAATGTATCAACATGACTGGGGTTCTGTACCTTTTTATCACAGATAGCTACTTCAGAAGAAATAGAAATAAAGGCATACTTAGCTTATTAAAAATTTGTATTAGTGATCTGTTTTCTTCATTGGAAGCCTCCTCCTGTTCAGTTACTGAGAAGGGGGATCAGACTTGTCCTTTCTGGGGTTTGAACAAGGTTCATTCCAGAATGTGTCAGTCCCGCTCCTGGCATTGGCTGGGAACTTTCTTTGCCAAAGTGACCCAAGGTAGCCCTTGTTCCAGGAGTCCCTTCCTAGGACACTCAGGAGGCCTGCACAGGCTATCAAGAGCTGGCTGTCCTGTAGGTTACCAGAAGATAAGGACAGGCTGTAATTACAAAATAAAGCAACAGGCCGTGAAAGACTACAGCCAGCCAAACAGGCATTTGTTTTTCCTCATAAATATGTAGGAGCTGTTTCCTTTTACTCTTTCAGCTAATGGCCATAGGAATTTTGCCAGTTTGCTGTGTCAGGTATGTCGGTACTCATTTGACTTTCCTAACCAGGCTTTTCCTAGTAACACCAGAAATACACAAAAAAACAAATCCTAGACCTTTTATCATCTGTAGCAATTACAAAAGTTTTCTGAGATCAGATTCCTATGACAAAATATTTATTAACACATCAACTGCTTTAAAGGTGAATGGCCAGTATTTAAACACACACAAATGGACCCATAGAGAAAGCTATGATGAGTTTTTACCAGCCTTGAGTTCTGACATTCACTGCTGTCCTTTCAGATGTCACTGCAGTCAACTGCTGGCTGTACTCTCACCTCTGCTTCCTGAGAATGACTTGAGAACAGAAGGGTCACTGCTGGCTTTCTTTCACATCAATAAAAGCCAAATCTAATTTAAAAGCAGAGGGAAATTATGATAATAAGAAACACCATCTTTCAGTCCCCTCTGTGCACCCCTGGGAGGCTGCAGGAGGAATGGAGCCCCAGGGAAGAGACGACTTCATCTTTGAAGAATGCTGGTTTTGTTAGCAAATCACCACAAGCATCCCCTTCTAGTGAAAAGTTTTCCGTGCAATATTTAGGAAAGTCAGTCATGTGGGCATTGTGGAGTTCCAGAGGCTTTTCCCAGAATGAATCCCCCAAAAGTCCTATCTGCACAGGTCCAGCTCTATGTTCCATTCTCAGGAGCTACACATACAGATAAGAAATGTGACAGCACCTGGACTTTTCATGTAGAACTTTTCTTTTTCTTTTCCCTTCTCTGTTTCTTTTTTTGTTGTTGTTTGTTTGTTTTTCTGCTTTTTTTACCACTCAAGAGAAATGCAAGTGAGTCCTAAACTACTGTCAAGAATCTATGAGAGGAAATAAAGTGCAAAGCAATTTACAGCGAGCATCAATCATTTGGTTGAATGCCCACAGTCAATCTGTGCTCAATCTTCCCTAAAAGTATATTTAAATACCACACACTGAGGAAGAGGGACAGTGGGAATGTGAGTGAGAAAGGGCAAAACTGCCCAGCAGTGAGGAGAAAGAAGGAGGGAAAGTGTGAGGTGCAGCGTGAGGGACAAAGTGAGGAACGGGAGGTGGAAGAAGGGGGTGGAGAAGGAGCTCCAGGGGCTGGAGCAGGGATTCCCTGCAGCCTGCGGGGACACCAGGCTGGAGCAGAGAGCCCAGTGCAGCCCATGGGCAGCCCCACGCCAGCCAGAGGAGGTGCAGGGTTCCCAAAGGAGCTGTGCTGTGGGGACAGGACTTGCCCTAAGGCAGGGAGAAGTGAGGAACTGCCACAGACCCAGCACAGCCCCACAGCCCTGCCTGGGTATCACCCTGGCCATGCCCCCTACATCCAGCTGCCATTTCCCACCCACTGCTATCACAGAAAGAATTACACAATTCTCACGGGAAAAAACCTGCCCACAAACGAGTCTAGATAACAGCAATACAAATTGCCAGTCCTTGTGAAACTAAATCTCCCTTTACAGGCAAATGCAGCGAAGGAAATTGCGATAAGTATCATCTTCGATCTAACTTACATTTAATTCATTTTAAAAGGCCTAATAACTTTGAAGGAGGATTAGATCTCTAAAATACACTTCTTTCAAGCAGTTTCTTCACCACTAAAAGAAAGTATTGGTTTTCCTGCTGATATAGGCACGTGCATGCACACATACGCCAGGCCACAATAAAATGAAGCATAAATTATACTCTGTAAATTGTACAGAATATGCAAAAGACACATCCTACCTCTACCTGTTCATTACATTTTACTGTCAAAAGAGAATTTTGACAAAAATAAGATTTTTGCACTAGCCTTTAACATAAGACACTAATGCTAGATTTTTCTAAATCCTCTGACTCACATACTAATTAGTGACTGCTCTTGCTCAACATCTACAAACCAGAATAGATCTGAACATGCTGAAATCTCCAACTCATAGTGCAGCCCCTTCAGACCCCTGTATTTCAAGGATCCATTTTGACAATTCTGGATCAGTGCTGGCAGCGTTTCTTTGAAATCAACACTTGCCACTTCCCACTCAGGGCAAAAGAAACACCTTTATTCTTCTGGACTGCATTTCAGTATACGATATTTTCCTTGGAATTGCTGGCTAATGCCTGTTCTGTTTTCACAATACGGTTGTATGAGTCAGAGATGGCCATATTTCCAAAAATGCACGACGTAAGTTATTAAATCATGTGCTTTGTAACTATTTTGGCATAGAAACATACATGTAAATTCATTAAGCAGCAGGGTGGATAAATTTACTGAATTTCATTGTAAGCATTTTTTCAAATAATTTTTAACACCAGCTGGAAATTCAATCTTCAATGACCACAAGGTAGGCACCCCAAAAGCTTGATCCGAAAGTTAGAAGCCTTTGGAAAGATACTGGAGACAGAGCACACTGGGAAGAGGCAGGTGAGTGTGTGAGGGGGTGCTGGACACTCAGCATTGATTCTGACAAAAACCAGTGGCATCACCATGGTGGACAAGACCTCAACATCAGTCTGGAGCCACCAATGCATAATTATTTATCCCACGGGCATGGATTACTGTACTTTTTGTAGTAATTACACCTCATCCACTGAAAACACCTACCAGAAGTTTAAATTGGATAGAATACGCCCCTCATTGCACCCCATTAGTGGCTAATGTGGCCTTGCCTGACTAGCCAGTGTTTTATTCTGGCCAGAAGTAGCTCATTACTGTACAAAAGCAATTTTGTAGCTTAAGTCATGTGTATATTCCCATCGTAAGACAATAAACTACAAGAGGCGAGGAGAAAGGAGAGTGGGATTATGAACTATTTCACACATAATAAAACCACTTATGTAAAAAAGTATTTGTGATGTGCAAAACCAGAAAAGGGTTTATATACACAGAATATCTTTATTATTGCCTGTAAGTACTCAAATTTGACTGTTTCACCTCTAGATGTCAAGGACAATAGTTAATTTGTACAAAGTAGATAAATGAGGTGGAAACTAATCAGAAGAGGTTTGTTTATCTGTTCTTTGATGATATATTACACTACAATAATAAGACAGTAAGTGTGTGTTCTATCTGATTGAGAATAACTTCCAACATCATTTCTCATTTTTACATATCAGATCTGAAAGCACCTCCCAGTCTTTGAAGTTCAGCAAAATTCAAAACCATTAATTAAGCCCAGCCAACTGGTAGCAGGGGATTTTAACAAGAGAAGTAACAACATTAAAATCCACCAAGCCTGTAACACATTACTTCCCCCAAGTGACTCCTGTGCGTGTCATCTCCTGTCTCCTCTGAATTTAATGGCCACATTGCATTAAAATGGTAATTTTTCTTTGTACTGGGCAACTGCAAATGTGTGTGTGGTTTTAATTGCATTTTACTTTTTAAAAAAATGTGAAAATACTACCTGTCTTTTGTTAGTACACTGTGTTTACAATGCAAGAAAACAATTATTCCAGAAGACATTAATATCATACTTTGATTTAAAGGTCTGTATGGATAAGCATGCCCATAACAATCCACTAGAACCTGCTGGCTTTCTGGGAGATGGGAGGACTGGGAAAGTATTTAAAAGACAATTTTCTGTCTTATGATGAAAATGCAGGGGCTTCCCTGATGTGGCTCAGCAGAAAACAAAAACTTCCAGATCAAAGACAACTGAGAAAACAGCGTAGCACACAATTTCAATTTACTTGTCCAAAGGCAAGGGCCTCTCCTTCTCTCCCTTCTGACAAGCACTGACATGGAAATGTGTTCTGTATTATGGATTTTCTAGAACTCACAACAGCAGAGCTGCCATGGCCCTTCGAAGGCCAAGATCTCCAGAGCTGGAGCAATGTGACAGAACACACCATGCCTGCTTCCTTTTTTTTTTTTTAACCCAATTATAAAACATTTCTATTTGGTTTCCAATAAAGACGATCATTAAAAGCTGCTTATTAAAAAATAATTTACAGGATGGAAAAAGTTGATGAGAAGTTACTATTTCTGACAGCAGATTTATCAATACAGAACATGATAAAATAAATGAAGAAGGGGAAGGAGTCCATTTAGAAAAGTCAATGAGACTAGATATAAAAAATAAATTTATGTTGCGATAAGTGGTAGGAACTTGATTTAACAGAATTTATAAACCATACATATGGTATTTCACAAATGCATAAATGCAAGTAGAGGTCTAATACAATCCCATTTCCTCCCCTGCCATTTCACTTTTATAAATGTAAAAAGCACTGACAGCCAAGTAAAAATAATGTATTACTTCAAGAGTCTTTAAAAGAAAAGAAACTGAATTATTGTTATGCAGTAAAATTTATACTGTCTGTGAGTGTGCTCTACCTCCTTGTTATAAAACATACATAAATTCTCAAAGGAGTATATTAGAGCCTTGCCTGCAACTCTGAGAGCTGCTTCCAGAATAAGTCACATAAGGGGACCTGGATTCACCTTGGGCTTTTGGGAAGGCACAGAAAGACACCAAAATACCTCATCTGAGAAAGAAAGATTTTCATTCTCATAAGTCACAGTCCCATTTTGCAGATTGCTGCAAAATCAGAATTGCTGATACTTTTAGATAACCTGTAAATGTGGTTTTTTACAATACAATGTGGTAATGCACGGGATTTGAACCCCATGGAGAATCACCTACCCTGTGTGAACCGAGCTCTTTCACACATGAGAATAGCCAGCTGCAACCCTAAATTGAATGCAGATTAACTGCACTTACAGTTTAGGCTGAGCAAAAGGTGTATGTGCAGTTTGGAAAATCAGATTTAAAAAGCAGATATATATAAAACATACTGTCAGCAGATCATGTGCCACAAATGAGGAACATGGAGTCCAGCTACTGACAAAACTGTCAGGGTTTAAAAATTGTTTTCAAGGCAACAACAGATTACTCCTATAGATTTATGAAGAAGATACACAGGGCTGAACTTCTGAAAATGGGGAATCTATTTCTTTTGTTAGTTTTTTTAATTTATCTGCAGCAGAGTTTATTTTCCTAATAAAAAAAAGACTCCCCCACACATAAATTCCAAATATGGAGGGCCTGGTCCTGAATCTTCAATTTCTTCTGGATTTTTCCAAGAGAGAAAAGTGAGAGGCTGTGCTTACCTCACAGCAGTGATGGCGGGAATGGTTCATGGGAATGCTGTTTTCAGTCAATTTTAGCCTAAGAGGCAAGCTCTTCAGAGTGCCATAGTCATTCACAAATAATCCAAAGTGTCAGATGGGGAGGGATTCTCTCCTGCAAGACGAGTTATATAATGAAAATGCTGACAGTCTTTTAATTATCAGTGGCACAAGCGGGTGCTACTATAATAAATCTCTCTTTCCTAAACACAGATGAATCAAAAAACTAATTAGTAGCTTCATCAAAGCTCTCTAGGATCAAAGCTGGTCAAAAAGATTATCTAGGAAATGCTACTCCAGCAGAGTTTAAAATGAAGTCAGTCACTTGGGAATACTTAAGCACCCCACACTGGGAACCAACTAAGAATGGGTTACAACATTCCATATGAAAAGATACCAGGTAACATCACATTATGGAAACGTAAATGCACACTGCAGTTTGGGATTTTTCATTCCCTTATTCCTTAAGGAAAACATGAAGCACATTGAACAGGGTGAATGAATATCACAGGACCCTGTAACAATTAGTGATGATTATACTGCATTAAAAGATCTTTTCAGCCTACACTTTATAGTAAAATCATGAGAATGGACAATGAACACTGGTAATTTGGATACCTATTTCTATCTCTCACATGAACAGCCATGATGCACTGTAAGGTCATAAACCAAGGCAGTCAACTCAGACAGCAATTACGAGCTCTCATAAAGAAGAGCAAATCAGCAGTCCAGAAAAAGCCATCAGACAGAAATATATCCAAGTAAAAGACTTTAATCATTCTGAGCATGTTAATTATAACACATTATAATTGACATGTTCGTTGATATGCTATAAACATGAAAAATACATTACTCTTAGAAATTAACCTTTGTATCTTCCCTGGAGAAAGGGTGCTTTGCCAACAGAAGTGCAGTATTATCTGTGGAATTTTGTAACGCACACTATGCGGAGCTCTAGAACTCTGACACTTATCCTATTATGGCCACATGCATTTCCAGAGTTGAGTAAAATAGTCTGAAATTCTGCCAAAAATATTATTTTACATTCAGTTAACAAACTGTTGTTCACTTCAAATGACTGAAAACAATTGCAAGTTATCTTCCAGTCTTTCATTAATATCATGAAGATAAAACAAATGCATTCTTCTTGCAACACAAAACAGAAGAAATTACTCTTCTGAAAGAAAAATTACACAAAGAGTCACAAGCCCCATATAGTTAGAGAAACAAATTATTACAAGAGGATTTCTGGGGAGATAATACATTAATGAGGAGATTTCAGAAACGTGAATGACGTTATGTTAGTGGGAGTTGAGTGCCAGTTTGTCCAATTGTGATTTGGGAAGCTTTGCCATAAAGCATTGGATAACCATGGCAATAAGGAAACCTTTAGTATTGTTTAAGTAACTCCTGGGAAGTTCATGTGAAATACACTTAGAAAACAATGGTAATCTGATAAAGAACAACAAAAAAGGTTTTCATTTTGAATATAAAATATATTAGACTGAGAACTGAAACATCTTGAAAGTCCTATTGAACCGTAATTGCAAAATCAGTATGTACTGTGATTTACTCAAGAAATTGCTGAGGATTCAGTTCCTTCAGATTGCCTTTGAAAGCATTTGTGTAGCATTTTATAATTACAGCTTTCAAAAAGCAGCAAATTATCATAGAATCATGGAATGGCTCAGGCTGGAAAGGACCTTGAAGATCATCCCGTTCCAAGCCTCCTGCCATGGGCAGGGCCACCATCCGCTAGAGCAGGCTGCTCAGAGCCCCATCCAGCCTGGCCTTGAAGGTGTTCTCCCAGCTGCGGAGAAAGAACAGGTAAAATCTGTACCAGCTGAAGCCCTGACTGAGTAACAGAGTTTGGTGGCACTTCTATTCCTTGACGCCTGCACAAGCCATCCCATAATACAAACACAACAAAGCCTGGGAAGAGCAACACCAACACATTGTTTGGAGCCAGTTCAGTGAAATGTCTCCATTTCTTTCTCTGGTGATTCAATCCTTTTTCTTTTCTTTCGTAAGAGCTGCTGTACTGCCAAACTTTCTTACTTGAATTGCATTTCTAAGTGCAGATATTGTAAAAAGTTACTTTTCACTTTTGGAGTAAGATATTGAATTTTCACTCATCAAAAAAAGGAAAAGCAAGCAATAGAAAAAGTAAAACCTGGACACCTATGGATTTTCATCAAGTGAATGGTTTTTTGGAGGCTGAAAAGGTACAATGTCATCTGAAATCAGAACATCTGTTGTGTTCTCTGGTGGAACTTGATAAGAATGATGAAGCAGGGTACAGAATTCCTATGAAAGCTACTTTTAGTTCAGCATTTACATTCAACATTTACCTGAAAGCAGAATATCGCCAGAGTTTGGTTTCAGGAAATCAAATCATGAAAGATGCTTCAGGTCTACATTAGGAGTTCAGGTACAACATCTGGGCATTGGTCAAGCAAAAAGTACTCACCTTCAGTAAGAGATTCCTTTTCTGTCTTCTTCCCAAGGTACATTTCCGGGGAGCAGCGTCTGAGAACAGCCCAAGTAATTGAGGTGCTTCAGGCTGTTGTAACACCGGACACTAAGTGATACATTTAGAACATTTGTTGCACTGCAAAATAACTGGATTCCATTTTATCTTGAATGATGTGTAGAGGAAGTAAGACATTAATTCCTTATAATGATAAGGGAAAATTTGTTAAAAACAGTTTAATATCACAAGAGTAATTAAGGCCAGTACTCATACCATCAAAAGCCAGCCTTCTAAGAGAACAGTAACCTACCAAGCAAATACAACCTTCTGGATGTTTCTATACTTTTACAGACCAGAAGATTTTTTCTGATCCTCTGTGATAAACATTTCATGTAAACTTTAAAATAAAACTATATTCCCAGGCACAAAACCATTTATCCATACTGTAGTGACAAAGCTTTTAGATTTCTGTTAGAAAAATAATTAAGTGGCGTTTAAAAACAAACAGATTTTGTATTACACAAGCATTCCCTGTGTGTTTCCATCCCTGCCAAAGATTTAGAGAAGATATACAAGCTGACCTAGCTAAGAACCCCTTTAATGCCTTCAGTCTGCTTCCAGCACTACCAGTGGGCAGGCCACCATTATTAATGACTGAATGGGATTCTCTCTGCACGAGGTTTATGCTTCATCTGTTTTGCTGTATACGTATTAATCAGCTATGATCATCACCTAAATCTAAAATACAGATATGTTCAAAATTGCCCTAATCTGGGCTTGCAATTGAAACATTCTGTGATTCTGGGCGGATGTCCTGCAATACCCAGGACAAACAGCTGAGATAAAAAGAAGTTGAACCAACATATTTATTCCATTTTACTTCCTACTTTTCCTTTTGTTGGACTCTGAGCATTTTTAAAACATCAAATACCATAACTTAACAGGATGAGGAAAGCTGTGAAATGAGACACCAGCTGAAGGAGAGCACAGGTAGAAAAAGGAATCTCAAGGAAAACATAAGAGAGATAAAGGTCAGAAAAATAAAATGAAACTGCTGCTGCAAAACAAAACATGGGGCGTCCTGGGGCTGACAGCGTATTTAGCTGGGCTGTGGGGAAGCCACATCCTAACCTTGTGTTTTCTCAGTCCCCACAGAATCCAAACCTAGAGTGAGACACAGCTTCTCTGGTTATGCATGAACACCAGCTGAAGCTTATCTCCCTGGATGGGAAATTCAACTTATCTTTTACCAAGTGTGTGTTTTTTGAAGTTATGCAGGAATTACCTGCTGCTAGTCATACTTGTAAGCTGCCAGGCTTGGCAAAACTCACATCCATCACCTTCTGTCTTTTGGTTGCTGCCATATCAAGTAAATACCTTCTAGCACCCCATGGTGCTGCTGGGACATAACTGTCCTCCTTAATGTTTTTGAGACTTTCTTATTTTGTCAAACACAGCTGAAACTGGTTTGCAAGCAGAGCTATCCACAGAAGAAAAAAGGAATGACACAGGCAGCATTGTTTAATAGTGTTCAGGCAGAAATATTTCTAGGTATACTGTAAAAATTGTAAAGACTACGCATCCTCAGCAATCTTGAGCTGCACAGTTTATTTTAAACAATTTAGCATATATCTGTACAGAGTGAGCAAAGATGCAGCCATCTGATCATGTAAATGTTTTTAAAACTAATTGAAATGTATCCATTAACACTTTCTGTAGGGTGTTGCTGACTCAAAATTCACCTGTGATATTCAAAATACTTGCAGGTTTTCTGGAACTCATTATTAATTATCTCCTTAGCAGTACTGAAATGGTGCAGATTAAATTGGAGTGCGTCACCCTTTGTGTGGAAACTGAAACTGGACCACCCCAGAATTCCGCAGGCAACAGTCATAATCATTCAGAGCAAGTCATTTTTAGATCGTTAAGAGAGAGAAATCACCCCTACACATTTTAGAGGGCTAACAAGTCCTAAACACCACTACAATTGCTGAGACACTGATAAGTCATTTCATAAACAGTGGACTACAGGTGCATTGGCTTTTTACTAATTGGCTTCCCTTTCCTAGAGTTCACCCCTGTCTTTTCAAGGTAAGTCAACTTTTATTCCAAAGCCAAATGCTAGATGGAAGGTCCTGAGATTCATTGCTTTTTCTGAAAATAACCTTTCTGATCTTCCCTTGGCTACCCACAGTGCTGTATTGGCTGCCAGTGTTTTTGCATAATGCAAACTCTGCAGCAAAGGGATTCCTTACTGAAAAATACAACATTTTAATGTTTGTGGAATTTCTTGCAAAGAAAGCAAGCTGTGTCAGGGACAAGCTTCAGTTGAACAGCTGAGTAATTTGACCAGGAGTTTTAAAAGACCACTGCAAATATCCTTTTAGAATCATCAGTACAACTAAAACTGTGCATACCCAGAGACAGTTCTGAGTTAGGGGGAAAGAGATCCCAAACCTGAGCCAATGTTCTTCCCATACATACGAAGAGAGTGCATCAAAGCTGGATTTGGGATGCCATGTGAAAAGGAGATAGAAGTGTGGTGACCTGCTCGTCCTTTGCCATTTCTCTCCTCCTGACTGTGAGATGCCAGTGCTTGCTCCCAGAGTCGGCCAAAAGAGGCTGCTGGCTTTGGCAGCCACAGCTGATGACCAGACCTTGTGAAATATGAAGACTTCTGTTCCTGGGAGAAAGATAACTACCAGCATGAACGGACTTGCCCTTATCAAGTTTTAAATGCCACTTTGTCCCCATTAGGGCTCCAACGCTCTAAACTCAAAACTCAGTTTCTTCCCAACAACTCAGCAAAGAATTTTCAGAAATAATTTTTATGAGGATGAGAATTAAATTTTTCTTACCATGATACAGGGAAGTTCTTGGCACAGGAAACTGATGGATCTGTTGAGGTAAGAGGGCCCCTGAAGTCAGCCATACAGATTGCTCAAGAAAAATGGACACTCTGGACTCCAGCTGAGACATTTCTTTGCTCTCTATGAACTCAAAAAATATTAACATATTCTAATAACCTACTTCTTTTAAAAGAACATGGTAATGATGAGCAATATAGCCACCGAGACTTCAAAGTTTAGGGAAAGAGCTAATATCCACTCACTGTCAGAGGACTTTAATCCTGCTCTAAGTGCAAATTGTGATTCCTTTCCCCACATAACTCCTATGTCTCAGTAGTGGAGGAGATGTTAAAAGCAAAAGGTGCAGAAAATTGTAAGTACTTCAGATCCATTTTCCACTATGTATACTTGTAAAAAGGAAAGGGGAAAAGAATATATTTTACTTTTTGTGCCTAAATGTTTGAAGAGTATAGTTAACTGAATAAAATACTAAAAAGACACACTTGGATAATGTAACCCAAGTTTATGGAAGAGATTAAATAATTATATGTAAAGTTTATATGTAAAGATTCCTATGGGAACACCAGAATATTCACATGTTGTTGACCATGGAATTTTAAGCAGTGTTTTTAATAAGAGTCAAACTTACAAGGTAGACAAATTTAAGAGGATATGAAGGGCGAGTGCATAAGCATGTCTGAACGAAAGTCATCAATAGCATAAAATATTCATCATAATAGCCTGATAAATGAGCTTTCATACATCCTCCTCAAGATTCACAGTATTTCAATATGCCTTTTTTTAATTACCAAATGTAAATGAATTGACCTTGAACATAACTTGAATGCTGGCTCATGATTCTTTATACAAAGGCTCAGTTCATTCAACAGTGTCAGTGGAGTAAATTTACAGTCATTTTCCCTCTAATGCACAAGTCAGCAGAGGAAGTTAAGGGTTTTTGCACAGCAGTGTTCCTGCCTGTCAGCTGAGGGTACCTTCTACTTTTTGTTTGTAGCCTGTGGATGACTATTCTAGATACATGTGATCATCAGACATGCAAATTAAAATTAATTTTGTGGAGAAAATAAAGAGGAAAATGTACAAAGAACCTTCAGAAAGAACCATGTTTTGCTTTGTTGAGATACCCTTCCTCTTTTGCCACAGTAAATTTGTAATTAGGTAGAATTTATTTACCTTGGTAGCTGCTGCATGTTCTGTAAGTGGCATAGCCCTGAGACAGAAACTGTTTGATGTCCCTGAGATGCAGAGCATCAGAAGTTGGAACGTTACACTCACACCAATAACTGAGACTTCAATTCTTAAACCGTTTGAAAAAGCAACTTCTGTCTCCAATGTCCTTTTTATATTTCCACTTAAGATATTTGTCAATCATTGCCTTACTGATGCCTGGACTTAAAACTATTTGCAATGGTTTCCCTCAGACTAATTCCATCGAGTTCACTGCGCCTGATAAATTAATTCCTTCAGATGTAGACAGGGTTCATCTTCATACCACCCACACAATGCTTCAGACACAGAAAGATCCACAACTTTTTAGAAAATTACATTCACTAGGTCAGAATTTGCTTGTCTTGACCAAAGATCCATCTTTAGTGGCCTTGTGGCTCAGCATCCTCTGTTTCCACAAAAAAAATTTCACTATATGAGAAATAAAAATTGTCCATCATAGAAAGAGACTGCAAACTTTTAGGGGAAAAAACCCAACAAAACACCAGGAAAGTTTAGAAGTAGTAAAGATGTTTACAGAGAAGTGTGTGTGTGTTAGCAAATCAGAATAAACAGAAAAATAATGAGATCATTGCAAACATGTCACTTTGCATTCAATAACTGTGGCCGATTGCAAATGCTCTTGAAATACCCTCTCCTAATTAGCTGGTGGTGTGAATTTGGGTTTGGAACAAGGCCATATATCTTTTCGTTATGAAGCAATTTTCTGATCCTCTGCATTTATTACAGCTGTAGTCCTGACAGTCTATACCTGACCTTGATTGTAATTTGATATTTATAAAATGCTAACTGGAATCTTCTGCATGAAGCTGCCGCAACAATCACACCTAACGATGCTTAATTCTGCTGCAGGATTCTTTTTTATTGTCTCCATTTATCTCAAAATTTGAAATTTACTAGAAAAAGTGAGGCAGATAGGCAGACACAATGGAGAACCATCCAGGAAGTAAATGAGAAAAGGGACCTGTCAGCCATAATTACTGCATAAATGAAATACAAAGCCTGTCTCAGTAATTAACACCCACACACTGTTTGTGGTTTGAGTTTTTTAAGAAAACTGCAGGCTTATGTTTACATTTTTTATGACAAATGTTATTTCTTATTTTAGTCTCCTCCTCTTCCAATGAACGAAGAGTCAGAAAAGTAACCTAAACTATTGTCTTACAGATTTTTTTTTCAGAGCTTCATCTCAAAGCTCATTTTTCAGCAGTTTTATGACACATGTGACATTTGAGCATCACTGTATTATTCCTCAAGCTTCAACATTTTTTTCTTCTAGAATTCATTGAGTCATAGTTCATTCATTATTCTCTGTTACTTCATTTTAAGGTACTGTTAGCCACCATGATTTCCTGCCATGCTAGACTGAAATATTCCAATCAATCTGATACTTACATTATGTAGCTTGCTTGGGTTGCTTCTTTGAAATTTGTGGGGTTTTCCTTAGAAATGGGCAGATTAAATTGCTGCTGCAGGAACAAAAGAAAATTCATCAGTACAAGTAAAAAGGGAAAAATACATAGAGAAAATCAGACACAGGAAATAACATGGGAAGATGGAAAGAAAAAGCAAGTTCTCTAATGACAGCAGAGTCTGTGAAAATAAAACTGAATTCTTCTTTCATGGGAGTCCAGGTCAGAGACAGAACTGGCTTGCAAAGTCTACTTGACATAGATTCAACCAACATTTTTGGATATAATTTGATTTCTGTGGAAAGAAGAACATTTTTAAGAACTTTTCCACTACAAGTCCACACTAGCAGCATCCTTTCTGACAGATCACTCTTTTCTGCTGCATACTGCCAACACTGTCTGTTCTAGTTCTGTTCTCCATTCCTCATTCATCTCTTGCCTCGCAGTTACAGTCTGCTCCTTCACCCATGAAGAATGAAATAATGTCTATCCTGGTGGTTTATTAACAGAACAGACAGCCTAGAAATGAATTGGCTGTATTTTGAGTCAGGAAAACAAAAGGTCTTATCATTCTTGGGACCAGATGCCCAGGGAGAAAAGGTTTTAGTTGATGATCAGACGATAAGGAGCTCCATGGAAAGTCAAGTGTGCATTTGCAATTAGTGTCTAGTCTAGTCTATGCTGCGTTATGTGATCAAAATAATGCTGGAAAAGGTAAAAATATAAACCTTTTGGTTGTTATTTGAAACTGGATTTATAATTGCATGAGGAACATTCTCAGGAATCCCTGAAGTGGAGCAGCATTATTCTATCAGCATCTATTTCAAAGCTGAAGTGCTGCTGCTGCTGAAGACAAACTCCACTGGGGTATCCATTCAAACAGATTACACATCCACATTCACATCCTCTGGCAATTCACAGCACCAAGCATCAGGAAATGCTCCAGGCTCAGTTTTCAGGCTGAAATATCAGCACGTGCATTTTTGCACACATGGTCACAGCTCTGAGTATTTCTTTCTCTTATTGGTTATTTAGTAACAGTTAAAATACAAATATATGAATATATTACAAACATGTTTATGTTAAAATAATCACATTTTCCTAATAGATATGTGTATTAGATATTAAATGCTTGATAAACTGGCTCTTTGAAAAAAGTGATCCCTATTTGTGTTAATTAAATACTCTATAAATATTAGAAGAAAATCTACTGGTTTTCTTCGCCAGTAATAAGATGATCTGTTTACTGGTATGCTGAATATCCTGAGAAATGGCTATGTAAGCATTTTTTGGCTCCTTTTAGAAGCAGTGGATATAATACAAAATTAAAGTTGCTTTTACATGACAGGGTACTCAAAAATCATTTTGAACATATAGTCATCACTTCCCAGTTCATTAGCTTTTCAAATGTATCAAAATCAGCAGTACCAAACAAATGTTCCCTCTGAATGTGATCAATTTTTAGTATTTCAGTATGTTGCACAGTAAAACAACAGTTTCAAATTAAGAGTTGCTTTGAAATGCGAAAGCTAAGCAATATATGCTTAAAAAACGGATGGATTTATTGGAGGATTCTTACAATTTTATTTTTATTTTTTTAGGGACAGTTTGTCAAAATCTACAAAGATCTACATCAGTAAACCTGCCTGCTTCACCTGAAATATTGACTATTTGCATACACTTCACTAAGTGCAATTCATGAGGAACTCAGAGGAGTCATCTGAAAAATTACTAGCACAGGTTCATGAATCCATTTCATTCGGCTTTATTGCTAAGCATTATTCTTTTGTTTCATGCATTTATGGCAAAGTGGCACAAACTGAAATATTTCTTTATAGAAATGTGAAGCAAGATACATTGCTGCTAGCAAGTCCTGGTATAGTTTTGCAGGGTTCTGCAGATTATTTTAAGTGAGCATCAAAAAACGTTTATAAAACAGACTAGTTAAAGAGCAGTAAGTACAAAGCAAGACAAAGCAGAGTGGTATAAAATGGTTCTTTGGCCTCTCACAGCATTTCCTTAAATTGATGGGATGGTTTTGGTCCTTTGTGGATCTGACCTCCAGGATGCAGCTGAAAATCTCCCAGGCAATGAGTATCATCACTGCTGATCTAGATTATTTTAATTTCTGCCTCTGTCACTCTGAAGTAACGAGTCTTTCTGCTCCATCACCAAAGGAAAACACACTGATCCTTTTCAAGCCACCTGTTTGAAGTTCCAGACTTTATGCAGAGGATTCACAAATACCAGTGGCCACCCTGCTCATGCCTTTCTGAGACACTGGTAAAGCTCAGATGCAAAAAATGTAGAACACTGTACTACATGATCCACAGGTGTGACCCAAAGAAAACTCTTCTTATATGGAAAGGAATTTATATCATCTTACCAGACTTAAAATATACCAAGCAGGGTGACAACACCCTGCACAGTATGACAAGGAATGAAATACTGGATGCAACAGTCACTGAACTACTAAAATCCACCACAGCTCTGATACTGAAGTCATGGATATGAAATTCCAATGGTAACTAAATCCCACAGTACCTTAATAGAAATATTGGAACTTTATGTACTCACCTAAGGTGTTTATTTTTAGTTTTTCTGTACTTAGTGTGGAGGGGGTTTTGCTGAATCATGAGACTTCACCTCAACAGCATCCCTGATGGGTGTATTGGGGTGTTTTTTAATGAATGGGTTTGAGTTTTATCCAGCTGTTCAGTGCCTTCCTCTGTGCTTCCTCGCATGATCCCTGAAAAGGGAGCAGAGCCATTCATGGCAGTCAGCATCAAACCAACAGTGACCCTGACTGGGTTCACACCAAAACAGTCGTGGAATTCTTCTGAATGAAAGTGCAATTGCATATTCATTGATGATCTACAGAGATACCATGAAGTATTAGTTTTGAAGCACATATAAACAGCTCTATTTAATGTATGAAATACCAAAGAACTATTGATCTGGCATTCACATGTTCTTGTTTCGTGCTGTAGTTATGTACTAAAATATTTGACCTGTTCAGGTCCATGAGTGAAATACCATCTGTATCTCATGATCATTCAGTAAATAACTTCTGGCAGCGTAGTAAAAAGACTCATAAACGGTGTGATTTATTTGAAAACAGAATAATGTCCTCCTTTGCAAACCTAGACTTTGATTTATCTGCACACAATTTTTACCAGCATCTACAAATGAGATTGATCATATTTCAAACATACTCTGAAGGAAAACTGGGGTGGGGCACTTAATAAGAAACTTAAATTAGAAGCTCAAATTTTAAAGAAAAAAGCTTAGGCAAAGGTACTATAAATTGAACAGCAGAAACAGAATTTAAACTCTTCACAGAAATAAAATTATTATGGAATGACTTATTGAGGACTGCAATGGTTCTATATGCTAAGAAGCACCTTTCATAACTCTCATAATATTGCAGATAATTAAAAACCTGATAACTTATTTAGTGACAGGGATAATACTGAGCATAGAAAATGGTACAGATGAATCAACCTCATGTTATAGATCACAATATAGAATGCAATTGAATAGCTTTTATTACTACATGAAGATAACTTTGCCGGACTTATTTAAATATATACATATTCAAACTTGTATATGTATACTGCAATTTAAAAGCAGTTTAATTTTAAAAAAGTTCTGAACAAATTAATACATGAGTACTGAATATCTAAAACTAAAGATACCTAAATGTGTAAACTACCTAAATAATTCAGGGCATGTGTGATGAAACAGAACATTTAATTAGTATCAAAGAGCAGAAAGTCCCCCAGTTCTAAAGCCTACCTCTCAATGTTTTCACAAAGAAAAAAAATAGTCTGATAACTTACATTTCCCTGGGCCTGACAATATACAATTCCCTGGGCATAAAAATAATTAGAATATTTGCTAGTGAAAGATAATTGGAGACCAGTAAGTACACTGAGGTGTGGTCTATTTCTGATCTGTTTATGAGGAAAATTCAAGGTAATTAAATTTCTATTACTTAAGTGTTTCTCATTCCCTCTGCCCCCATCGTGGCTGCTTTCCATTGCAGATCTGTGAGTCTTTTTGAGAACAGACTCACGTACTTTGGCATGATTTCTTTTCCCCTGAGTCCATGGTGCTGGATCATTGAAAGCATGCAGTGTGCAGACTCCCATTGGTGCTTAAACTACTCAGCTGCCCACCAAAGCAAAAAGGTCAATTCCACCATGGCAAAATTCATCAAACCTTTTCTTAATCTGCTATTTTAGCAAACTCCCAGAAGAGCTTCCTGCATTTGACACCTTACTCTCAATTCATATTCAAATTCCCAAGCCAAACTGAAATTCTGTAAGGATAAATACCCTGCCACAGCCTGGGAAGAGCTGTGCTAATACAGCTCTCCATTTCCAGCAGCGAGTGAGTATCCTCACCATGACACCAAGTTTCTTAGTGTCCCGTGAGTCCAAATGAAGAAAGAATTCAACCTAAAGTAAATATTCCTGCAGTTATTGAAAAGCCAGCACACAGGCCACCCTTCTTTCCAGCACACATCCTGCAGGCTTTCCGTGGTCTGTCACCTTGGAATTCCTGCCAGCTCTGTACCTCCCCAGGGTACAGCTGTGCACTCTGTGTGAACACAAAGCTAAATCGTGCACTTCACATTTCACTGGCATTCCAACATGGAAGCGATTTTAACTGATCATTACTCATGTATCGGACACAGCTCATACTTCTGCTTATGCTATCAACTTTTATTAAATTCTCTGTAGTATCTGATTCATCCAGAAAAGATACACTTACTGCTTTGAGTCTTCATTGAGGTAGATGGACACTTTCAGTCTCAGTTTTGTCATTGTGCCAGAACTTCTCTGCCTTCATCCCTGCTCCTCTCTCCAGTGCAGAGCTCAGCAGGACAGACAGCAGCAGCCCTGGACACTTGGCTTCCATCCAGTGTCCTGCATTCCAGCCCAGGGCCAGGCACAGCCACCTCACCCGGGTTCAATTAACGAACCCTCACTGCAGTCAAAAGCCACTGACAAAATCTATGGATCTTGCTCATAGTCCAAAGTAGGTTTTCACAGAAAGCACACCTTGCACAAAACCCTGAACTGCCATTAATACAGTGTATTTGCCTTAATTTATCTTCACCTTTAATACAGTGCAAGTTTCTGTCAGTCAACTTAAAAACAGCGAAGTCTAATTGCAATTTAACAACAAGGCTTTTATTTCTAAAATATGTTATGTAGATAAGGAATACTTGAAAGCTTAATGACTTCTTACTAGATCAATGATAACACATAAAGGTGTTTGTCTTTTTAAGGCGAAAACCAAATGTTTTTAGGCTCCAGTCTCATTTCCTTTGAATAATTTTTAAAAAATTTCAAAAAAAGTTAGAAAGGCTTTATTTAGTCTTAACAAGGTCATCAGACCAAACAAAAAATGAAAATGAAAAGAAACAGCTGGTACCAGAGTGGAGGAGGAAGCAACCAAAAAAGGAATGTATGCCTGAGAATCATAGGATTTTCACTATTTGAAACCTCAATATTATCAAACACTTTGCTCAAAAATCACCCCTGTTTCAAATTTCCATGTTCCCTTCCCCTCGATGGAGTCTGAATTCAGCCTAACTGCGCTCAGACACTGTTTATATTGACCACCCCAGCACACCCTTCGGTCACTACCACCATGTCCAGTCACCGCCTGCAGCTGCTGCCAGGGACTGACTGAGCTGCACTCCTGCAAAATTTCCAACTTTGCCCCCATTTCAGCACATGAGGGATTAACAACATGACACTTCTCAAACAAGTGACAAATTCTGAAACTAGAAGGTCAGATGATCTCAGAACCATCTCAGTATCAAAATAAAAATTTATTTCCATGCAGATTTTTATGGTAGCTGTCATTATTTCCTAAGGGATTTGTCCCAGCTTGACTGAAATGACACTCTTTGAGATATTCAGCAAAAAGTGAATGTGACCAGTTCTTGTTCTGACCCCTGTCAGGCTGTCTTGATAAATAGAAAAGTCTGTCAGCACAGAGCAGAGAAGATTTCTTTCAAATTAAGCATACGCCAGAGAATACTTTTTGTCTGAAAGACACTGACATATAAATTATCATCTTCTTCATCAACAAAAAGTTTACTGAGAACTGCAGGAGTTAAAAAAAATAAGAGCATTACATTTTATGTGGGTGGCTATAAAGTCTAGCACATACCCTCAGAATTATACCAAAATACCGTATCAATTAAACACATGAGTGTTTCCTTCAGCTGTAGCCATTATTCTAACTCCTTGGGCAAACTCGAGAAAATGTTTCTCATAAGCCTTTGTTGCATTTTCAGAAGTGTGTAGCTTACAACAATGCACAGATGGACAACATTTAAAGATTAAATAGTTGCAGGTAAAATCCTTTTTTAAAGGACTGAAAATACAGCTTAGTGAAACTTAGATAATCATCTGTACATTTTTTCCCCCAAATATTACAATACCTAAACCAAATATTCTATGAAATTCAACACATTATGGAAATTTAGAAGTCTAAATTCAGAATAAGCACTGACCTCTACTTTTAGTGGTTTACCCCTATACATTTTAGTTCAGAAATGGAGAGAGGATGTAAGAAAATACCCTAATCAAAGATCCATTGAAAGAAGTAAAATTCTATTGAAGTTCAATGGACTGTGTTGGGTTTTTCTTCAAAAAACAAACACTATCTTGTGGTAACTTTTCCCCTCACATTTCGACCTTGAAATGTTGGCAATTTTTTTCAGTATTGTTATAGGATGAAAAAGAGAGTGAGAACTGGAAGTTACTGCAAATTTTTGATTCTTAGAGCTCACTAATGGTCAAAAAGTCAGCCAGACTGGAATGGAAAATAGGATTTTGAGTCTTTACCACTACTTTGTCTGCAAAAGTCGCTGCATGATAACATCCCATAGTAAGAGATTACTGCAGCAGCATCAACAGGCTGCACTTTCAGCACTTTGACTTTAATACATTTGTGCTAGCAATCCAGGAAGAGAAACCAATGAAGATGGCTCTTCCCTCTGAGCCTGAATGCCAGACTGCCAGTTCCCAACTTGGGTTATGAAGCCAGCTCCCAGTTCCAGTGGGAAAATACTGGTTTAGCACAGTCAGGGGTTATGTCACACACGTTTTGGTGCCTTATCAGGAGATCACAGCTTTGTGGCTCCATAGATTACGTCAGGTTCCACTCTCCAACTGTCAGGATTTCCCATGGAAAGAGCAGTAAAATACAACAATCAAACCCACAGACCATTTGGCAAAATGCTCGGAGGAAAATGTATCTTTGTGGTCAACACTGCTCCTTCAGCTGCCACTGGAGCAACTGCAATTCATAAGGCTTGAGCTTAACAACTAGCAAGTGTTGTGTGTTACTGCTGGTTTGGCACCTGCTGAGATTGTTTTAATAACAGCCTATAAATTTATTATAGAAGTCATCTAGCAAGGTTTTAATTTGCACTAGACATCTTAGCTCTAAAACCATGAGAATGTCAGACTCTTTGTTTAGACAGCCTGCACAGAAACAAGATTACAAATATCAAAATAATTGAATTTACCCAGGTTAGTGTAATAATAAAGTTTTCTGCTTTATGTAAATTCCTATAAAAGCCAGACAGACCAAGTAATTATTGATGATATTGCACACTGGCACAGAAGCAGTGTCATATTAATAAAGCATTTCTGAATTGCTTCATCCTGAAAAGAACGTAAGCGGAGCATGGATGAAATAGATATCAGCATTCACCAAACTGGAATACCTAATCCCATTTTTAAAAATCACACTGTTTATTCCCTTTTCCATCTAAATAAGCAGAGAAGCTAAATACAAGCAATA
>VZTX01018098.1:145284-238537 GCA_013400915.1 Pardalotus punctatus | reverse complement strand
GTAAAAAAAAAAAAAAAAAAAAAAAAAAAAAAAAAAAGGCATTTTATACCACCAATTCATATCAATCAATTTCAGCCAAGGATAGGGGGTTTTGAGAATCTATATGATTTTATCTAAGAGCAGACCTGCTGATTCAGTGGCAATTGTTCCCAGGATTATCTCTGA
Organism: Pardalotus punctatus; assembly: GCA_013400915.1. Lineage (NCBI taxonomy): Eukaryota > Metazoa > Chordata > Aves > Passeriformes > Pardalotidae > Pardalotus > Pardalotus punctatus. The sequence goes on along the minus strand of VZTX01018098.1, from coordinate 238,372 downwards.
TTATTATGGATCCAGCAAAAAACACATGGACCAGAACACAGAGAAATGAATTAATACAACTGAAACTGAACCAGCAGTTGCAGAATGAAATTCTGTCACAATATCATCCCAGGGAATGACTTCATAAAGTATTAATAGAGTGTGCCCACTGTGGCAATACAATATGAACTTATCCCAGAGGAATATGAAAAGGGGCATCTTCCCATAATAGGGCAAAGACAGCCTTTTTTCTGTCTTTTTATCTCCAATGAAATTGCATCCAGTGGTGAGGTACCAGTCATCAGATTGTTACTGGGGGAATATTGGTGGCAGCCACTGTTGCAGGAAATCTTTAAATATAATGAAGCAATAACAGAAACAGGGAGGAAGGGAGATTTTCAGAGCAGCCTTGTGTGTGTACTTGTTATTCTTGCCAGTTGCTGTGAATATCACTGGGAAAGGTCACTTGGATTTAGCAGTTCACAGCATCATGAACTGCTGGCTCAGATAAAGGCATTAGACTGTGGAAGATGATAATATGTTCTTCCTTCTCTAAGACATTAATCTAGGCTACACCTCTTGATCTCTAGACAAGAATTTTAATTTGCCCAGCAAGGATAGCACTGAACACCATCAAAATATTTTCTTTTGATTGTGGTGCACTATCACAGAAACGCCTTTTAATGACCCATTTAAATCCTACTGTTTACAGCAGATTAGTGCAGCCGTGAGCGCAGCCAGGTCTAAAGACACTCACTGCCCCATAATAATGTGGATGTGACCAGAAATCACCTCCACTGAGCCACGTCTGGCAGAGACCTGGAAGCTGCGTATAGCATCACCACACCTCTCATTGAATCACGACAAAAACAAAAAATAAAGACAACACACAAACCCCCCAAATGTACTATGATTTTCCTGGCCTTACTGCTTTCAGGTTTACATTATGCTTTCACTATTTCTCAAGTGAAGATCTAAGAAAGAAAGAAATTTTAAGACCTATAGCAGAGCTACCTTCTGTTCTCCATGTGTGAAATGTTCAACATTTTAAGAACTGTCGAAATGTGTTTCATCTATTCTTCACTTTTTCCCCAAAACAAGAATAAATCATGAGAAACATTTGAATTTTTCCCTTTAATCACTGAAAAGTCAGTCAAAAGCTGTAACACTATTTAGTGTCTGGCTGTAAGAGTAATTAGTATCTCAAGCAATATCAAATGCAATTAAAATGTGCTTAGAAACATTCACATCTTGTAAAGTAATTTCTTTTGTATCTTTATGTTCTAATAAGAAAGAAGAAAAGTATTTCAGTGCCAAAAAGTACCAGAAGAAAAACAAATCATTACAAAGCTGTATAAATGAGAAACTTTGAAATGCGTTTTAGCATTTCTAGATTAACTGCTTTGAGCAAGGTCTAGTTACCAACTGCAAGGTCAAACTGGTTTTTGTTTAGCAACTCACTGTGTTAGGTAAGCACCACTTCCATGCAGTGTGAACCAGCTGGAACACGTTTAAAGAATGGCTGTCATGATGTTCAAGAACCTTATAGCAGCTATTCCTTGGATTCTTTAATATCAGGGAGATAGCTGAAATGGAAGTATTGCATGGCCTTTTTTGAACAGGCATTTGCATCAAGAGCCCTGATCATGATTATATATAAAAACATTTTCTGGACTAAAAATCCTTACAATAAGAAGAGGAAAAGAAACACCACCAGCTTTCCAGGATTCCTTTGCACAGTAGCAACAATGTTTAGAGCAGTAGCTGTGGAGAAACTGCATAAACAAGACTCTGCCTGAACTATGTTTGCTTGAGATTTATCTGTTTACACTGGGCAAATTTGAGCAATATTTAGAATTAACCCAGAGTAAAAACTCAAATTTGACAACTGTATCCCTGCTCCAACCAATATTTAAGATTTACAAACATTTGGGAAACCTTTTTGAAGCAAAGTTATTCCTCACTGCATTTCCAGGGCTTACATGCACATCCCAGCCAAACTTTTATCATCAATAACCTTGAAGAAAACAAAGGAACTAATTTGATTACAGTATTAAAAAATTTAGGACCATATTCCTAGAAGTACTATAGCGCCTTAAAATTTTGATTCTCTGTGGGGAAAATAAAACCAAACAAACACCCTGAAAGGCAACTGACAGGCCAATACAGAAAAGCTTTGGCAGTGATTAGCACCCAAATTAGAAATTTGGATACCCAAATATCATGTGGCTCTGAACAGCAGAGTAGCTTTCAGGAACGCTTGCTTGTATGAATCCTTGATTTGGATAAGAGCAGTGTGTGATCTCACAGAACTCATGACACTTAAGGTAAAAACTTATTGAATCACCTAGAGCATTTAATAAAAGTTGTTGAGAGGCATATTTTCAAATCAGCAGTGAATTTGACATTTGCCATATGTTCACACATGGCTTTCTTCACTGTTTGAACAGGATAAAAACTTCCCATAAAGCTCCACTAATTAAATTAAAATAGAAAATGACAAATAGGATGAAGAGCTGACAGTTTTCATAAGCCCAAGGCAGGCTAAGTATTTATCTTAAATCCTAATAGCACCATCTGATGGAGGATCACCACAACGCTACAGAACAGATTCAAAGTGTGCTAGACATTAATTTGAAAACGTTTTAATATATTTCCTTATTTTGTGTACTAAACTGTAAACGGAAGTATACAGAATAATGGTGATCTGCTAAATAAACCTAAAGCAGATTTTGACTATTTAAGTCAATAAAAGTTTTGATTTAGTAGGAAGCAAATCCAGTCTGAGGTTAAGCCGAACAGAATAAAAGCAATTTCTTTCCAGACACCTCTTTGTATAAGTCTGGATAATAAATTTAAACACATCTGGTATCCAAGTCAAGTCTTTATTGCCCTTAAGCACACAGGTTCCCCACACAGGATAAAGTATAAGTGAAGAATAAATGTTTGTGCTCCCTCAAAGGATACCAAGTAGAGCAATATTTTTAATATATGGTTCACTAAATATCAGAATGGTGGAAGAAAAGAACACAGGGATCACAAGGACAACTGGAGGAGAAATCTGAGGATCAGAGAGCTGCATGCAAGACATACCAAGTATCCCATCAGGAGGATGTTATAGTACAACTAAATTACATGAATATAAGTAGTTACACAGTGAAATCAGTTGGGATTACAGTTCCAGATAAAAAGAATTTACTCTGCTTTGCTGTATCACATGGCCCTCCAGCTCAACGGCCCCTCATGCCAGCTCGTCCAGGGAAAGTAAATTCACACAGAACAGGCCTTCCCTTTGGCAGCTCTGAGCGCCTGCAGTTTGGACGTTCTTCTCTATTGCCAGATCAGTTACTTAATCCTTCAATACCTCCATCCATGTGGAGAAATTGGCCCGATCCCTCAGTTTTCCTGCTTTCTGCCATGCCTGGGCAATCTCCTTCAATCCATTGCTTCTACCAGATCTGAAGAGAGATTCCAGATAGGATCCCTTTTTATTTTAACTCAATTTTTCCCTCTCCCATTCTCTAAAAGGTCAATAATCTAAAAAGTAAAGTGAATAGTCTAGAAAGTTTTTTTTAACTTTGACAATGCACCACTTCAATACACTTTTCCCCTTTACTGTACTGCTACCCCAAGAGTAAAACTGTGAGTCTAAGCCATCTGCTCCACTATCAACAGTGAAAACCAATGATCTGATGCAGGACCTCATTAACATAATGCTGTTAATCATCAGAGCAGTACTAACTAACAGTAGGAGGGGGGAAATCAAAAAACAGTGACAGCTGCTGTAGACAGACCAGACAGTGGAAAATGTAGAGGAACCTAGAAGAAAGTAAGTTAATTAACTGTTCCTACAAAGTCAGATAAATCCACGTGGATCTCCATGCAGGGTTCCATTACTGCTTTCCATAAACAGGTTGGATTTGGCTGCCAACCATAATAAATCTGATTTCTTTTTACAAATGTTTTCCAAAGCCATTTTATTTTTCAATAAAGTAGAGGTCTCCTAAGATATGTTTTAAGAAAAAAATAAGTCTACCAGCAGGTTTTTGTTAGAATCTTTTCTCTGAATCTCAGGATAGACCACCGAACAAACAAGGACATTTCTTCAAAGTTGTACCCGTCTGAAACCAAAGACACAAAATATTAAGAAACAAGATAACTGATTACATTCTGCTGGCTTAAGAGTATTTTGTACTGTGAAAATAAATAACAGACATGAGAGTGAATTCTGAAGCAAAAGATGAGAATAAGTAAAAATAATAGAGAGAAAGAAAAGGGAAAACAGGACACAAGAAGATTGTGCTGAAGCCATTCTAGTTAGGACTGTTTTGAAAAGTAGAATTCTCCGCTAGAAGATAAACCCAGGCAACAGAACAGACCTTGGAGCCCAAGTGTTTGGAGCTGAGCACACCTGCTGTTCACTCAGCTCCTTACATCCTCTCACACAGCCTTTCCTAAATAAAAGCTTCCTGCTTTGCTTTCACAGGACAAAAGAAAATGGGACATAATTTTGCAATAAAAATTTAAAAGGCTTGTTACAGCTTTTTTACTGCCTTTTGTATGCATTGATGTTTATGCTTCATAACTTTAATTTTTGGGTTTTTACTACTGTTAGTGCCCTACAGTTAAGGCGGTAAACTAAAAGCTTTTAAAACAAGCAGATGCTTCCTTATGGTGGAAAAAGACTGCAGCTATGCTTTATGCCAAGAATAAATTTTAACTTTTAATAGCTTTCAAAAAAAACCTCTCTTTTTTGAAGCAGGTATAAAATAGATGAATTATTTAATACCTGCAATTCATTTAGGAGAATGGAAATCCTTTCCAGACTTGCTTTTAAGCATGGTCACTAAGGCATCAATAAGAGCATGAGCAGGTCAAAATCATCCTTGTCATGAGTCTATTGACTTTATCGAAGTTCTGTAACAAAAAGTATTAATTGCCTGAACAGTGCAAAAACTGAACATTTGTTTTCAAAACATTTTGTTTTCAAAATTTATACAGAATACAATGTATTTTTAAATACACAAAAACCAATAACAGGTGTTCTTTTCAGAACTACAAATTTTAAAGCACAGTATCTTCACGCTCTGGTGCCAAATATTATCCACACACGGTAAGATTCCAGAAACCACCTTTCGTCAAACCTATAAAGATGAAAAATGGTCTGAGCAAATTAAAAGAAAAAAAACCAAAAAACAACAACAACAAAAGAAGAAAATTAAAAATAAAAACTATATTGTTCTGTAAGTTAAAGAACTGTTTTCACCTTTTAGCAGATTTTCGGTTGTGGGGGAGATTTAAATGCAAACAAACACTGTTTGTTCCTACTGTCAGGTTGCATTACTTTTGGCAATGCTGTAAATATTAATACTATTTTTGCCTATACTAGCCCTTATTTTACTTCTTTACTTTTATGTTATGCTCTCTATTACTTATTTAATGCACAGTGACTGATGTTTGATATACATTTATCTGCACTGCCAAGATGTGTGAGATAACTTATCCTTCAGTAGATATGAGCTCGTACTCAAACAGATGGAGCACACTAAAATTCCAATATGTCTTAAAATACAGCGATCTTTAATTTAGTGTATTCCATAGTACAGTAAAAAATAGTGAAAACAGTATCCTAAAACCAGAATATTTTCAATTTCTTCAAGGCTGTAAATTTCATTTCATTTTTTAGCACAGATCCATTTCAAATTTGCAATGCAGGGAAAGATAAGGAAGCCTTCAAAATGTGTAATACTGTTACAGAAAATAAATTACTATTTATTCTCAAAATCCTTCTGCATTTTGACAAAGACTGGAAGAAAATTGTCATAATTTTAGAATTCCTCCACAACTTCGCTTGAATTTATTAATAGATGCTGTTCTGTCTTGAAGCAGGATCTTCATTTTGAGTCAAGTAATTGTAAAATACATTGAGGACAAGGCTATGTAAATAAGATCATACCAGTGAAAGTGGGATATCTCTCAGACAGACAGAACACTGCACTGTGCTGAAATGTTCTCTTATCTGTCATTCTTAGATGTAAATCCAGATGGGAGTATTTCAAAAGTAAAGACAACAAGAAGGAAAATGAGATAGGAAAGAAGGAACAGATCATAATTTGAATGCTGCTATTCATGCCTTCAGCAGTTCACAAGATAAAAATGAAATGTGGAGAACTTGGTGACATGGTTCGATTTTACTTGAAAAAAATAGCCCTAAATCTCTCTGATTAATTTATATGTCAGACTGCACAAACAGAAAGATTAGATTTTAAGAGGAGGAGCAAGATATTCTTAACAAGCTTGTACATCAACATATTTTATTTCACATGAAAGATCCTTTTTTAACTTTGACTAATTAGCACTGACAACAGCAGAGATGAACAAGGAGATTAAAGTCACCCCTTGGCACTACTTTTAAACAATGACAAGGTCAGAAACACCATAGATTTAGGTGATACATACAAAAAAAGGCTCCCATCTCATTCACAGAAATTATCTCAACAATTTTTTCCTATTTCCAATATGCAACTAAATTTCATTTGTTTCAATTTCTGCAGTGCATCCAGAAAATAAAGAACGCTGATTGTAAATTCAATCTGTTATGGCATTTTCTTAAAGACTCAATGAAATGCAGAGAAACACTGTTAACCTACTACAAAATTCAGAAAATTTTCTGTTGGACTGCATGAGCTCTCAGGCATCCATTAAATCTGCAAAAACAGGAACAACTTCTCATTTGTGGTTACTTCAACCTTAGCTGCTGTACTAGAGCTGAAAATAAGCACCTGCTCCCAAAGCCTGTCCTTGAGGTAACAGACAATAATCAAGGCTTCCCTACTCTCAGATCTTTAGGGTTTTTTTGTCTAGTAACCTCTACTATGAGAAAACACAATTACTGTAATTGGCCAAAGCGTCTCCTCTCAGAAATACCAGATGCAAGCAAATCAGTTCTGGCAATCTAACATTATTATTCATAAATAAATTCTTTAATGGATTGTCTTTAATAATTAATTTTAAACTGGAAGAGCTATCAACTGAAGGGAATATTAGCCTGACGTTATGACATCCAGGTGTCGCCTGGGCCATGGCAGCAGGTGACACACAGAAGTGGCATTCCCTGTGAGCTGACATGCCTGGAGAGCATGGAGAAACCGCCTCTCGATCTGCCTTTTGGACTGCAAATAAGTTGCCAACTACCGAACTATTTTGGTGAAGTTACAGCCACACACAGGACAGCAGAGCAGAACAGAAGAAAAGCAAGTGATCATTACTGGATCATTGCACTGTCTTTTGGCCTGAGAAGGTATCTGATGCCTAAAGCCACGCTGGGTAATTTCCCGGGGGAGAGAGGAGGATTTGTCAATGATTCTGACATTTCTTTTCTCCAGTTTTACTCATTCCAGGAAGAAAAAGATAAAAAGATATCCTATTTCCCTGAGGAAAAAGTAGCAGAACCTATTTCCCTTACAGGCATTTTTCAAATCTGCCTGTCTCCTTCTGTCTCACAAGTGGAATTACCAGCTGAAGTTTTTCCAAAACTGCTTATTAATTTTTTATGATGGCTAAAGTGAAGTATAAAATTGGCAAACAATAACAGACATTCCAATTTGCCCACAAACAAAAGCCATGAGAATTAAATTTTTTATCAAACATATTAATTAATTTGACCAAAAATAATTATTTTGAAGATATGAAGGTTGAAATTCAGCTCACTCAGGATAAAGGCTAAGTACCACCTTTTTCAACATTGTATTTTTAACCCCCACCCCAGACTGTCCCATGTTTTAGGACTAATTCCTCTCCATATCTTCCTTTCCCATTCCTGTCTGGAAACCAACAAACCTTTCTTCCTACTTTCTGAGTCCAAAGCATTTGTATTTGGCCTTCCTTCAGTCATACTTTTTTTGGTGACTTTAGTTTAATTTTCTTTTTGGATGAACCAATGGCACACCTTATCAGCTTTGTTGACAAGCTGCATTTTCTCCTTCTCTCCCTGGCTTCCATCTGCCTTTCACCTGTGTCACCACAGCAAGCCAATGCTCCAAACCTTGCATCTGCAGTCTGTTCTCAGGGAAGTCTCTCACTCCACCTCCCTTTCTGCTCAATCTCTGCTTCCTGTTTGGTGATTTTTCCTGTTTCTCCTATTACAACTAAAACGGATGCACCATTTTATAAACTTAATCTTGATATGTGAACATGAGGAAACAGGCAAAGCTGAGACCAGCAATTCACAGTTTATAGTCCCAAAATCTCCTGGCTCAGAAGAAGGAAAAATTAAAGACTGAATATCCCCCAGCATGACTTTAAATATCCAGTTGTATAGAAACACACAGAGAAGGCTCTGTTCATCTTTTCCCCACAAAAAAAAAAAATTAGTGTTCAGCACTGAGAACTCTGTCTGGCTAGATAACCATCGGATGACTCCTGCAGAAGAACCTCAGTGAAATCCTGCTTTGGTGACACCAGATGATTTATTCTTTGAGCACATCTTCTGATCTGAAAAACATTCCAGCACTGGGCTGATTTTTACAAAACAGTAAAAGTAATACTTTTTCTATCTTCCCAGCTTGCTTTGATGACCTATTGATTTACTCAACTGGTTTCCTGAAACATCTGGGGCACGCAGATATGACACCAAACTATCTCACGGAGACAGGATTAAAGCTGAAATTTTCAAATTGACGTTTCATTCTGTAAGATCTGAAAATCATGTGTAGGTTTCCTCTGACAAAGGTATCAGTGCAGCCCAGCAAAGAGGGGTTGCAATGATGAATCTCAACAGGACTCAGGAGCCCTTTATGTGATTTTATCTGTTATCAGCCTGTGACTGACTCTGTCTGAGAGTTGGTTATAAAGGCAGAATCTGTGTGTGATCTTGAACAAGTGCTTGTGTCACAGAATGGAAGAACGTGAGTGCTAAGGAGCTCGAGACCTTTATGATCAGAACATGCACAACTAACACAGACAGCAACTACTGAGGCTCACCAGTGGTAGGGAGTAGCTCAGTGGAGGTTCTTGGTATCCTTTCAGCCTTACTGAAACTGGTGCTTGCATTTACGTTTGCTTTAGCGTAGTTTGCCAAGTCACACATTAAAAATTGCTCCTGGAAGTTGAATTCTACTTCACTGACTTTCCAACAGTCAACATAAGGTTCTGAGAAGCTCTGTGCAAAGGTAGAATGAAGCTCTGCTCACCCTCCAGTCTGGTATGATGAGCCTCAGACAGAGACCCAGTGCCCTGCCATTGTACATTGGGCCCTCACAGCCACAGGAATTATAGCTTTAATGAAGAGTTTTTTCTTAACACCTCCAATTTTACAACACATCTTCCCCCAAATGGTAAATATCAAATACATCTGCACTCCCATTAGGTTTTGAGATCACTGGGACAACGCACACACTGAAACACTAAAACCAAAAGATGTTACTGTCACCCAGCAATCCCTCTGGGTCACAACCACAAACATGTCATTTAGCACATACAGTCCATGCATGGGAAATTTTTGGCAGTGAACTGCACTCTACCTCTAATAGAATGTCCCCAGCCCCTGCCTACAACTGCAGTTCTAAAACCTAAATCACAGATATGGTGCTTGGCCCCACAGTTTTATGCCAGGAAAAAATACCCCTGAAATCAATGGAGTTTTGCCAGATAAAAAGGAGTAAATAAATACATCTGGCATAGTCTGGCAATGCAACATGTACTATCAACCAAAAACACAGGTGAGAGAGAAATATGTATTATTGCTTTTCCCGCTAAAGGTATGAGGTTCAGAATGACAAAAAGCTCCTTATCCCTTTCCAAGAGATTATGGAAAGCATACCCAGCTTGCCTTTTCCACATAGCTAACCGCTGCATTGCGCACCTTTCAACCATTCAGTGGAAGAAGATAAGTTGTCAGATTTTACTATTTACATATAAATAGATATTTTATGTCCAGATAGTGAAGTACAAGAAATCACCTGAAAAATGCTTATGATCAAGCTCCATTTCAGAATCCAACAGCCTGGTTCAGATTTTCTCTTTTCTGCTACCTGTTCAGTCAAAAGTCTCTCTTTCATGCTTCAACACTTTTCAGCTGCTCAGGCAGATCTATTTAATTTCAGAATGTGCACAACAACACAGCTCTGCTAAAACAATCTGGGTCTTGATCAAAGAACAGTTCCTAAGATGTATTATTACTTAGTAACAGGTTGAGTTTCAAGAGTGCCGTTTCAAAACTAATTCTGCTTCTCTGAATTTAAATGCTTGTGATCATGTGCAGAAAACAACAGTGCATTATCACAGCCGATGTTTGCGACATTTCAAAATGCTCCCCTGCTCCAGGACACGTAAGTCATGTGTTCAAATAACTCAGGTGACAGTAAATATATGCTTGGCTTCTGCCAGATTCAGTGGCAAAGCATAAAACCAGCATGGATCAAAATGACTGTGCCTTCCTCAAATGCCTCATCCATGCTTGGTGGGGCACCACTGAGGCTGGGTTTCACTGTCCATGCCCTGCTTTTTTCCAGCATCACTGAGGTACTGGGATTGATGTCCTCATGTGTTAAGATAACTGCAGGGCACCATGTCCTTTATGTTTTGACACTGAATTTTATCGTTTTTGAATTATACACAAAACCCCGAACTATTCCCAGGGCTAAGACTACTCTGTTCGGACTCTGAAGCCATTGCTATTTCAGCACAGTTTTGTGTTGAAGCAGTGCTTGCTGCTCTCTGGCACTACAGAGGACAGTGATTAGCACAGATATTGTTATTACCTGCTTTCGTAAACATACAACAAATAGTACACAACAAATTAAGACAGAGGTCCAGCTTGGCACAGTGCTAAACCAGAAACTCAGTAATTCATACTTTTGCTAACAAAACAGCCCCGCCTTTCACAAGTCAATAAAACGAAAAAAGATTAATTGTGAAAAATACACACGACATTTTATTTCCTACCATAAATCAGTGATAAAACTCTCATTTAACAGCTTGTCAGAAGGAAAGTTTGTAACAAGTGGATATGATGTTAAATCCACATGTAAGATAGCCTAACCTTTTCTGTCACTCAAGAAATGTTGTTTATTATTAGATGTGATGCCACATCCAAGAATATAATCAATTTGACTGATAGCTCCAATTGTGAAAGTTGAACAGAAGAATTTCAAATAGACCTTAGTCCACACTCTAATTCTCATATATTGATGCAAAAAGGAAAAAAAAACAACAATTCAGTAACAATGCCAGAATAGTATATAGTCTTGGTGATAATTCCAGGTGTGCTTTCTTACTTTATAAACCCAGAAGAACCGCTGCAATGGGTTGTCTTTGTTTTACCCACCGAATTTCCTAAATTTACACAAAGCAAGAAGCATAAATGCAAAAAATACCTTGAATCTCTGTTGGGCAATTGACATTTTAAGACAGATCCAAAAAATATGGGTCTAGATAGTGCTTAAGCTTGATAGACCACTTTACTGGTGGTCACTGCTGTGGATTCCGTGACTGGTTCACATCCACGTCGGACCCTGTATCTTATTTAAACATGAGTTTCCAATGAGGCCTTGTGATCGTGTCATACAGAAATCCATTCTTCCACCCTTAGCTAGCATGAACTGGCATGGCGTCACTGAATCAAACCAACATAAGCCAACGGGAAGGAGAGGATCTATTTAAAAATACATGATTCTGCTTTTCTTGCTCACACCAGAACTCCTGCTGGGGAGAAGGAGCAGATCTGCACCCTTAGCAGGGAAGTTAAGCCAGAGGGAACAAGGTGGCCCAGGAATGCAGGGATGTCCCTACATTTACAGCCAGAACACAGCCCCCACATCTACACACGTGCAATAAACTGCCGGCCTGCCACACAATACATGCTTTGTCTCTTAATTCACAATTATTTGCCACTACAAATCACTTTCTGATGGTTTGGCTCATCTCTGGAATATCATATCACGTCCCCCAGAGTCACCGCAGTGACGTGTTCAGGACACACAGTGAATCTGCAGGCACACCTGGATGTGAAGGTTCCCTGCACCCCAGATGTGCTGTCCCAGGACAAGGAACGCAGCCCCAGTTCGGTGACTGCCACAGGGAGCTGCCAGCTGGGCTTGGCTCTGCTACACAGCAAGGGGTGAGCTTTCTGTTCAGTTATGTACGAGCTGATACATTCTGTACTGTGGGGCTGGGATTAGAAAACGCCAGGATGAGTGGCACAGACACATTTAAGACTGCCCAGTGAATTATCCTAATAGCAATTCCACAGGTTTCAGATCTGCGCCTTGACTGCGCACTCTGAAAAGGACTCTCACCCAGCCACGACACCTGGCTCAAGGTCCCACCCCATCCCCTGGCACTGCTCTAGCAAACACTGTTGAAATGCTTTTATTATGTCTACTTTAAGTATGGCATAAGACTGAATAGGATTTATACATTTTTGTTCCAAATCAGATGTACATTGACATGCTCAATGAAATATTGTTAACCTAAAAAAGGAACCCTCTGACCTTGGAGAAGGACCTAAATGTTCCCCACCATAGCCACTGTCCCCCAACTCTTGTCTGCTTGGGTACAGCAACAGTGAGAGACAGAATTAATGATAAAATGCCACAGGAAGTATTAGCTACCACTGACATAAACAAAATAACAAAAAAAAATCAGAGCTGAAAGACTTGATTGTTATGAATAAATATTAAAAGATACAGCAGTGATATCAATTATTTGGACATTTTCAGGGAAAAACAACTTGAAATTCATCTTCCAAGCTGCATATCATACATATTAACAAAGAGGAATTTGGAACTAATCTGAATAATTTGCTTTTTTGCTTTAAGAATCTTTCTGACATGTACAGATTGCAATAAGAAAAACACTAACAAGTTCTTTTTTGCCTAATCATTCAAAAGAGGAGATATTTGCAGCAGAACATTCAGTGTCTTTTGTGGTTAAGAACATCAATTTTAATAACTTTTTCCCTTGATTTTTTTATGCATATATGGATATAGAACATACTTACTTTTATAAAATTTCTTTTATGAAAAATATTCTGGGAGAAAACCAGTAAGATGGAGTGGAATTAAATACCTATCCCATTCCATTTCTGCTTTTCTGGGCAAAACAAAAAGCTGAAAACTCATCCCAAGATAACCCTTGTATCAGGCATAGCTTCTTTCATATATATATAGATATACACACACACATATATCTACACACACACACAGAACCACACAGAAGTTTGTATCACAAAACCAATTACTTCAATTCTTTGCAACAGAAATTTTACTTGCAGAAATACCCTGGTGAGACCCCAGCATAAATTTCCTCTACCTGAGGCAACATGGCACAATCTTTAACTTCCTTGACTACTCCCTGTCACAAAGAAATAAAAGATGTGAAACACAGTTTATATGACTTTTGACTTATTTCTGTAAAAGGATGTTTCCCAAATAGCTCCCCCATCTCATAAAATCCTCAAAATACATAGCTAGTGACAAATTTAAAAAATATAGCAACACGGTAACTTCTGCCTTGCTTTCAGAAATACAGTAGAGTACACACACACAGAATCAGAAATGACTGTAGTAACATTCTCAGACACCTGCAATGCATGAAACATTGAGAACATCCATGAAACAAAGACAGGCGCTACTAAACAGAATATGAAGGAAGACACTTTTCTAGAAAAAAATATAAGATAAACTTTCAGAACTGAAAAGGATGCCTGAATTAAGGCGTGGTTGCCACTTACTAGTCCAACTTACTCAGGACCAGGTCTAGTTTAAAACTGAGTTGTAATTGCCATGGACCCAGACCATATTTCTGCACAAACTGAAACATGAATGATAGAATTGTCTGGCAGCCATTACAATATTCTCAATTCAGACAGAATTTGTAGAAGGATTTCAAACAGACAGCAACTTCTAATGGCAACTGACAAACTTGAGACATTTTTCATTTAGAAAAGCTTTCCACAAGCCACTAAGAACCCTCATCCCTAAGCACAAGTGGGCTAAACTTAAGGCTTAAACAATTTCTGCAATGCTCATCAAAAAAAGGAAAAAATTCACATTACCATTAGCCTTATTTCCCAGTGTGGGTGTTACACAGTTTCTACAAGACTGGACAGGATCAGCAGCACTAAAAGAATAAAAAAGAAACAAAAATCAAACGAGAACAACATAGTTGGATAGTTCTAGTCAATACTTCCTGAGGAATGCTGGCAGTAAAGTTCAGCAATGCTTTAAAGGCAACTCTTCTGAGCTTTGCCTTCCATCTTTTCAACTGCAACGTATAAAACTGGTGCTCCAGATTTTTCTGGTCATAATAAAACTTCAACATATGCTTTCCTGCTATGGAAATATGCAAATATCAAAGCACCTGGAGATACTAAAACCAAGAGGCTCAAAACTTCATCACAAAGTTGTGTATGTTATGGGGAAAGCATGAAAAGCTAACTGGAAAATAGCCTGAAATAACAACATGAGGATTTCAATTTTAGCGGCTGAATTTCATCATGTACTGACAGTGTTTTATGGGATACTGAATACAGAAGAGGAGGGCAGACAATTTAGGAACTTTAACCAAACTACTGCAAAGAACAACAACAAATGCCAGATACATAAATCCAAGTCCTTCTTCTGCCCCACAGACTTATATCCAGGGATAAAAAGCAAGTTAACTTATCTGCTGTTGCATCTGTATATTGGAGAGATCTGCTTTTCCTAATCACACAGGAAAAATGTGAGATGCATTATATAGTGTCACTAAAGCATGTCTATGATAACACATGTGTTGTGGGCACAGGTAAATACACAGGAGCATGTGAAGTATTTTGTACATGTGCGTGAGTATGAGCTTGGGATTTTAGCAACTTTTCTATTTGCAGTTATTATTACTTTAAGTCTAACAGTAAATGGAAGGAATCAGACAGACAAGTATTCACTAGGTGAAGATCATGATTTGACATTTCTGTAAGTACTTTCCTGAGTTTTCCAGCCTTTAGAGACTTTGTTACAGAACACAAAGCTAGATATATATTGAGTGAGGATGCTGAAATTCCAATCGCAGTTTATTTCAATCGATAGTTCTTTTTTGAAGCCAGGGACTCTCATCTGACAGCTTTTGATGTGAACAGCATTAATAAATGTTGACATTTGGGTTGATTACTCTCCCTCTACAAGCATGGACTAGTCAGGCACTGGCTAATCCCTTCGTTCTTTCTGTCTGTGCTGCTGCTGTTTCTGTCCCACTTGCTGCTGCTCAGTTTTATCTGTACCTTTCAGTACCAAAAATACAGGATTAGAAAACCTGACACACACAAGACGTGTGATTTTATTTAGCACCAGCCAAATCTGTGAAAACAGCAACCAGAACTCCCAGCAGTGACACGTGTGTCTTTCTAAGGGGCCTACAACAACCCTGACAGCAGCAGCAGCAATGTGCTCTTGTTTCAGGGTGGAAACACCACACAGTCCGGGTGCGACTGCTGCTTCCTCCAATGATCCGCACACGCAGTAACAACCCCGTGCCCTCCCGGGAGCAGCACAAGGAAGGAAACCGCACAAAGAACTCCCACTCACTGCTTCAAAGGTCCACAGACCATTCAGAGCAAAGCAGAGGTGTTTTGTGTGCACTGGAAGGTGTCATTACAAGAAAAGGTCACCCTGATCCCCTCCACCGATTCCCAGGTTTAGCTGTATAATTAATGAGTGCACAGCACCAGCTCCTTCTTCCCCTTGCAAAGCCAAATACAGTTTTTAAGGGAAGACCACATAATTTATTACACAAGATTTCTTTTTTTCATTAAACACACCAAATGCTCTCCATCTCAAAACATTTATAATTCATTTTCTATTATAATTAAAAATGTTCTATTACTAGAAATGGATGAACAATATACTCAATGGAAAAAAAGGGTACATAAAAGCCAGCAAGGTCCTGGGAATCTTCTTTTTGGAATAGGAACTCAGAAAAATGCTCTCCATTATAAGCTGTTAGCTTACTAACACTGATTTCTTCCTGCTGAGCTGAAAGTCAGCCATTCTATTTAGAATCATAATTGAAACTCATAGAATGTAGCTATTCCAAAAATGGACCCTGACAATTAATGGATTGTTTTTATTTGAGGCTATAAAACAATAATTAATAATGAGGAAGTAATTTTAAAAAATTCAGTATCGAGGGCAACCACAATGCAACAGAGTAATCAGAATACAAAACTGAATAAGGTAGCAGATAACGCACTGAAAGGCAAACTAATTCATTTACAGGGCTTAAGTAACCTTCCTTTAAGATACATTATTGACTGCTGCCCTGGCAAAAATTATCTATGCAGTCTAACACATATGTAAACAACAAAATACGGTCACAGATATTAAAGCAATAGCAATTGCCCATCTTTTCTTACATTATTACCAACAGCTCTTAGATTTCATCCATCAGCAGAACAGATACCTGAAAGATTATCCTTGAGTAAGATTATAGGAGTAATTTTTAGGTTTCATCACAAATGTTATTTCAGTTAATACATACAAATGGGTAACACTTTTCTTACAAAAATATATTATCTGATATTTATATTAATGTATATAAATTAATCCCTTGCAAATATTCTCCCTGAAACATCTATTTGATTTATATGAAAAAGCAAAAATTAATATCACAATGCTTACAGGTTTTTGCTAAGATAGTGAAACAATCTTTTCCTATTTTTATTACTTTTTAAACATGATGATACTGGGTGTTCTGAACTCTAAACTGAAGCAGACATCTTAGTAAAAGCTCCCCCTAAGAAGTTTTTAATGCCATTTGAGAATTAAGCAATCATTGCTTACATCCCATAACCATTCATACAAGATGCAAAACTAAATTATCTCAGCTGAGCAGTAGCCTTATAAATTGAAATATCAACAGATCAGACCTGCTATCTTGGTCTATACTTGAAATAAAAATTAGATATTTGACATAGTGAATTTTTAAGATTTATCAAATCACATAAATTATTCAATATATCTCTCAAGATGAATTTTCATTATTGTTTGTGTCAATGTGTTATAACACAAAGTTTTACTTTAATTGTTGCCAAGAACCCCATAATTTTACCATGATGTTCTATCAGATTTTTGTTCAGAAAATACCTGAGGTTTTACTGAAAGAACCAAAATATATTCCCAAGAGATGTGTGTGCAATAGAACAGAGTCTGTGCATTTCCCCAGAAATTCCAAGTTCTTCTCAGGTCAGCATTTCTCCCAAAAGTGTTTTCAACTTTTTCTGAGAGCTACAAACCCACTATTTATTCAGGTTGTGCTTGTTTTCTTCCCTCTTTCTTTTCTGCTCCTGTTTTATTATTATAGGAAAGATTATAGTTTTATTATTGCTTTTGCATCAAACTTCTATAGGAAGAGCATAACAAAAGCACTAAAATCATTCTAGAAAATAGCTAATAGAAGATTCCACTGCAATTATACTTTATTATAGGGAGGGGGAAAAAAACAAACAGAAAAACCAAATCCAAAAACAAACAAAAAAACCCCAACCAAAACAAAAAGCTGATGCCAAAATACAGAATGCACTGAAATGAGTAATTATGAAATCATAGGGGAAAATATTCATGCCTTAAATTATAAGCAAATATTTTAACATATCAATTAAGAGGAAAGCATGATAGTAGTATCAAGTACCACTCACAGCCAGAGTTTGCTACACTGGCCCCTGTCAAAGGAAACCTATATGGAATTATCCCAACATTCTAGGTACTGCAGCATGTACAAAATCCCAAACTATGCACTGCTGCATTTAGGTGGGAAATGGAATCCAGCTGGAGCTCTCCCGTTCCCAGACCTGACTGACCAAACCCTAAATAGCACATAAAGAGGCTGTCAATCAGACAAAACTCTTTTCCCTGTTTTTCAGCATTTCACATCATTTAGGCAAAGACAATTAGTACAGCAGACAGTGATCCAGATCCTCTGGCTTGGTATCCAAGAACCTCCTGAGCTGTGTTTGCAGTTATTCCACCACATCCCGAAATGCGATGACCCCGTGACCTTCCTTCATCCCTTCTGCTCCGCACCATCTGTCTTATCCATGCTCTTGTCATTCCCAGCAATTCAGAGTTCAAAAGCTCCCAGGCTGAGCCAGAAACCATATCTTTGTGTTAAACTGTCCTTCAAGGAGCCACAACATCTCATTCAGTAAGTTCTGAAACTTGGTTACGCTCTGTGTGAAGAAGTGCTCCTTTTATTTGTTTGGAACACACTCTTGATAATTTAATTTTGATGGCCCCAGCTGTCATTATGAGAGACAGGGAACAATCATTCCCTTTCCACCTCCCCTACATTACTCATTATATCATCGACCTTTTTCATATCCCTCTCTGCCATTACTTTTCCAAAATTAACAGTTCTAAGCTCTTTAACCATTTCCCACATGGAAGACATTCTACTCCCTTACACACTCTTGCTGCTCTCCTCATACATTGCTAATTCATTAAATATTCTTCAAATGAGGATGAGAAGCACCCAACCAAGAGAAAACTTCACACCATCACTGAGACCCCCAGGGTAAGATGTTACCAGAGGATCTACAGTGACACTGCATAAACATGCTGTAATTCATATTGTTCTCAGCTCAAAAAATTACTTTTCTAGTTTTATTTCAATACAAGAAATAAAAGAACCACAGAGAACCTTCTGCTAAAAGTAAATGTCAAAAAGGACCTTCACCACATTCGTATAAAGCCATGATTTATTATGGTTATTGCACAGTTGCCACAGAGATGAGTTCTGTTTCACTTTTCTGCTTCTCTTTACTAAGAACTGCAGGATATGAGATTCAGTAGAAACACGCCTGAGAGAAATGCCTGCATGAGCAAAATATCAGAAATATGGAATCACCCTACCACCATGATGTCACAAAGGCTGCAGGTGCATATTCTCTGTCTATTCCCAAAATCCCACTGGAAGTGACTTTACTGCTTTGCACAAAAAAATTGATATATACAAGCTTGATAGCATTTTCCATGATAATTTAATTCTAATTTAAATTCAGAGTAAACTTTTCTAGTGGCTTAAGAATGCTGCAAAACACACCTCCTCCATTTTTCTGAGAAAATTCAAACTGCAGTTAGGACTCAGAGCTACCTAAGTCCCTGCAAAGTTACCTGTGAAGATTTTGTCCATTAGGATCAAACAGCATCAGCAGAGAGCACTGATAAAAACACGTTGTACCAATACACAATGAATAATGTACATCCCACGCCTTCTGTGGCAGATTTATTCCCAATTAAGTATGCAAAGCTATAAAAAACTTGCTTAATACCAAAATCCAGTTTCCCCTGGATTAGTTCTATGCCTGCCAATATGAAAATAACAAGCCAAAGCTCACAAAGTTACACTGGTATTAACCAGGTTTAACGAAATCATGAAGGCGACTAACCCTTTATTTTATTACGTTTATACATATATTTCCATTGTATTATAATGCTATTACACTATTTTTCCTTGTGTGTTCCTCCTTTGGAGTCCCTCTTTTGTCACCACTTCTCTTAACAAAAAACAAACAAAGAACCCTCTTCTTCTTCTATTTTGAATTACACAATATTATTTTTCTGGTTTGGGTAGGGGTTTTTTATGATTGACATCAAGTACATAAAAATTATAGCACGATTTTATCTACATTCTTTCCTTCTGGTTTTTGGACAAAAGAATGTCTGTATCTTGCAAAGATCTTCAGGTAAAATTATAGGTTCTGGGACAGAACAGCTCCATCCAACATTCACAAGAGAAACTAATACACAAGATACCCCAAGGTGATGCACTTCAAAACTATCAGAAGATGACAAAACCATTCGTTGGCATCAAAGTCCTCCCAGAGTTATAGTCAATGTAATCAGGCACAAATAGCCTGTATTGTCGGCTTGTCGATATCAATTCAGACCACCCACTGCTTCTTACTTATTTTTTATTATTGATTCTGCATCTTTCCTGCCCATATCATCCAGCTAAATTCCTTCCAATATGACAAAGCCTTGAGGATTTGTAGACATTTCTCAAACTGTAACAAATTGCGATTCTTGTTAGGATTCCAGCTACAATCCCTACTGGAAAAATGTTATGAGAGATACTATCAAAGTGATCCCTGGCTGCTGATGCAGAAATGAAGACAAATCATTTTTAGTTAAAATCAAAAGGGGCAGAAATAGTAGCAGAGTGAGGGAATTTACTAAGTTACAGTAATTTATCAGAAATAAAGAAAGAAAACATATTAATTACAACCCAAAACAGTGCTTAAAAGTTTTGAAGGTCTGGAAATCATTAGTTTAATATTATAGCTAAGAATCCCTATATATTAAAAATCTAAATCTGAGATCATCTTGGAAGAAATATTTTGCTTTTTCTACAGAAATTGGGCCATGCAGAATCCTAAGATAATCTTTATGAACTGAAATTATTTAGCATCCTAAGACTGCTCTTTTTTAATAACAGACTATTACATTCAATATGAGCAAGAAGCATCCATGGACCTCCATACATCAGAGAGACACATGATGATGGCACAGCCACAGACTCAACATTTAGATGCTCTAACAAAAGGCAACAGAAAAATAGAGTATTTCTTTCACCTTGGCAATTTTTTTTAAAAAAGTCCTTACTGACAGGAAGAAAAAAAAGCATTTTTTCACTCTTAATAATAGTATAAAAAATATGTCTGGTTTTAAGAATAGGAGCTGCTCTTTGCTAAAACCAAAAGATCAGTAAAGTGTGACAAGCTTGAAAATCTACTCTGACATGTACATTCTCAGATTTCAAATTTTTGGCAGGTGACAGGGATTTGGTATGAGTAACAAACAGATGTTTGGGGTTTTTCACTTTGCACAGAACACCAAAAGATCTGTCTGGTGAAGTTAACTGAGTCACTAGCCCCAGTCAGAGCTTCTGATGATGAAAACCAAACACAATTTAAAAATGGAAGAAATTTTCAGAGGCATTCAGTACAAATATTAGAATATTTAAATGTAAGGATAGAGCAAGCATATGAATCAAAAGTTCACCAAAATAATGGGTGGCAGAGATAAGATAATAAAGTAGCACAGGTTTTAGCCCACGGTAATAAAAATGCAGCTTGCCCCATCCCTCACTGTCAGCAGAGTGCAGGGAAAGCACACACAGTCTCTGAAGGTGAAGGACTCCTCATCTTAGAAGGAACATTGTACAATGTGAAAGGACTAGAGACAGAATTAAGGAATTAACCTATCTATCTTAATCCTTTTAAAATGAAAAAGGAAGACAGAATCTTGCATTACAGATCAGATTAGAAAAGTAGCAGCAGCAATCATGAGAAGCAAGGACATGAAGTTTGTTTTTAATGAGGGATGTGACTATCAGAGCAGGGGAGTCAGGAAGATGCTATTAACAGCAGTGTTTTGTAAGGAAGTGATGACAGAAAAAGGACAGCAAAAAATGGCCTGAGAGGAGATTACTGTTGAGAAGTGTAGAAACAATCAGATTATATGTGAGAGTTTGGAAAGCTTAAACACTACATGGGGAGCTTGAAACAGAAGGCTGAACTGAGACACCCAAAGGGTGGTTGTATCTTCCTCAAACCTCACACAGAGGAGAAATGGAGTGAGAAAAGCCCACAAGAAAAATGAAAATCCATAGAAAATAAGAATTATGAGACTGTTAAACCTTGGACAGATTTTTCTATATAGATCGCATCCATTACATACACATGACTTCACCTGCCCCCTTTTTCTGGTACCTCCTTTACTCCAGGTTTCAAAATTTAAAACGTTCGTTCAGGATGCCATTTTAGACTAAACAAAACATCACACATCTATCTGTGTTTTCATCCTTCATTACACTGCACTCCCAAGGTACAATTTGTTAACATATTGTGCTTGTTTTTTGGGGGGCTTGGGTGGTGGCTGGGGCTAAACCATGACCCATTTTTATCTCTGCAACCACTAAGTATTTATGCTGCTCTTCAAAAATCTCTAAACTGCAATCAGGAGAACTGTTTGGGGCTAATTATATTCGTAACGCAACTGTGCATTGCCTCTTACAGTGATAGCTGAGCTTCCCTGCCTGTCTTTAGTATCAAGGGCAAGCTACTCTACCAGCCTGCTCAGGAAACTGCAAACTTTACAGTCATTAACGTGGTGTCTTGAATGCTGCACAGCAGCTTGGTAAAAATTTGTTTATATAATTCCTAAAAGACTACAAAATGTTTTCCACAAAGAACTCAGCTGTGAAACAGGACAAAACCATACAAATTCTGTTTCAATTTTCACACAGAACGGTTTGGTTGGACGGAATGTTAAGGATCACATTGTTCCAGTCCTGTCATGTGCAGGGATACCTTTCACAGACCAGAGCCCCATCCAGCCTGGTGTTGAACATTTCTGGGGATGGGGCAGCCCCAGCTTCTCTGGGCAAGTGTGGCAGGGCCTCCCCACCCTCACAGGGAAGAATTTCTCCCTAACACCCAATCTAACCCTGCCCTCTGTCACTTTGAAGCCATTCCCCCTTGTCCTGTCACTCCATCCCTGGTAAATAGTTTCTGTTTCTCGTCGGCCCCTTTAGGCACTGAACACCGCATTTAGGACATCCCAAAGCCCTCTCTCCTCCAGGCTGAACAAGCCCAGTTCTCTCAGCCTTTCCTCCCAGCAGAGCTGCCCCCTCCTCTGATCCCCTTGGTGCCTCCTCTGAGCTCTGTCAGCAGCTCCAGCTCCTTCCTGTGCTGGGCCCAGGGCTGGGGGCAGCCCTGCAGGGGGGGTCTCAGATATTTATGAAAAACACATAGAGGCATTTGATAATGTTTTAAAGACTTTTGAGTTAATAACTCTTTGAAAAAGTGATCATTTAACTATTTTTTTAGGCTGATCTACCACTAAGGAAAAAAGCAATTATGTGTGGTAGCAGAAGCTGTCAAAGGCAGGAGTAATTTCTGCTTAATCACATGACACAGGTGCTATATAAACACTTTAGAATGGCAACATAGCAATAATCAAAGAATGCCCTACTATGCTGAATAGGAGTTCATCTAGTTGAGCTGGGCAATATAGTTTATTTCCACATCAGAATTTTAAAATCAAAGATGACTCTACTGCAGTGATTTATTCCAATCCTTATAGATATTGCAATTACTGTAATACAGAAAATTATATATTTAGCTGAAAATAATTATTAAAAACTAAGTTATTATTATATAAAAGAGTTAAACAGAACAAGAGAAATGTTAGTTGCTACTGTTTATGTGGTAAATTCTTACACTGGTTAATATGCCAGTGGGACCAAATGCTTGTAATGAAAAGAAATTAAAAATTTGACTTAAATAAATCACATTTTTATCACAGCAGTTTTTTCAGCTGAGGTTCTGATTGAAACATTAGATAACCCTATATGCCCTCACCCTGACATACTCTTACTTGGAACAGTTTCTAACATTCCCATTCTGTCTGCAAAAAGACATTTTAATTGAAAAATCATTTGCCCATAAAATTATCATCATCAATTTACATTCTACAAAGAGACTGCATTATGACCATAAAACAATTTGTAAGTGGATTCATTCTACCCACTAAATCACTTTACATAATTCTGTGAACAGAATGATTAAAGCAGGTTAGCATTTTGCTGGCAAAGTAATTATGTTGTTATGCATTTCAGCCACACAGATACTTGTAATAGCTAGTCCATTTATCTTGGTGACAGAACATCTATACTAAATGGGTAGAATGCATTTTATTTACTTGATGCAATTCACTTAATTCACAAAAGACTTTTAAACTTAGTTTTTGTCATCGGGAAAGCTTTATCTATTTATTTATTTAACTTTCTTTTTATTTTAATTATCTGATCAGAATTTGTGAGCGATTTTAAGAAAAAGTGAAAATAAATATTCTAGTAGAAGTAGCACAGCTGCACAAAACCTATGTGTTTAGCTTAGGAAAAATCTGCGCAGTACAACCTGCCCCAGTCTTTTCTTTGGGACTTACTGAGTTGGTAAAGGGAAATGACAATTCAATTCTGTGGATAACAGCCACAAGATACCATAAATCTCAGAGACAGGGAGAGCTCGGGGGCTCTGGACTGTGACCAGTACCCAGCTCTTGGTTTTGATCATCCATATGTGCATGGCCACTTGGCAACACACAGACCAGACAGAAACAGCTGTAACCATCCATAAACGGCCCTGGTGGTTTTAGATCTCTGTAACATCACCAGGGCACTCACCACTGTGCAACTAAAAACATCTCTGAAGGCTGGACTCAGGTGAACCATCATAGGTAAACTATTTATGGGCTCTGCACTGGAAAGCACATGCAAATGTGCAAGCCTGGACACTTAAATCTGACTGCCTCTGTTAGTGAGGATTTGAAGTCCATTTGGAGGAATCGAACAGGTGTAAAAACAAGAGGAGCAAGAAACACTAACCAACACTATCCAAAAGATCCAGCTCTATTTGTTAGCTTCAAGGTAGGAAGAGGTATGGGTCAGATTTCTAGATATGCTAAGAATGTCAGACTTTTAAAGAAATAGTCTGAAAACAATATGTCAATGCCTAATTAAATATCTGTGTCTTATTATTTAGGCAGTCATGACATTTCTTTCTACCATGATTAACTATAACTTATATTTAACAAAGGGAAATGAAAATAAAAGCACAGAAGAGATGTCCACACAGACACACTTTCATTGCCTTCTCACACCATAAGGGACCTCTGCATTTGAGGGGAAAAAATAAAAAAAGCACTTTCATTTCACCCCAGGTTTGTTACCCCTGTCCCAAGACTTCCTCAGAAGCAGCAGTCAAATTGTTTTAAGTTACCCAGGATTCTTTAAAGGTTTTGTTGTTTGATTTGGTTTGGTTTTTTGGTTTTGTTATGGGGAAGGGGAAGAGGGGGAGGATTTTTTGGTTTTGGGAGGGTGTTGGGATTTCTTAAGGAATGTTTTGATGAAGAACAATGCACCAATTTCTTGGTGACCATAATAGGATGGTTTTATTTGATGCTCAACTCATTGTTTTTAATCTGAAGAAAACGTGCTTGCAGCAACACTATTCCTGTTCAAAGAGCTCACAAACTGGTTTCATTCCACCACTGTGCGGACTTTATAAACTGACAGCGGCATTACTGCTCTCCACTCTCCATTCTCATTAAATGACTAATCTAAAACCAATCAACCAAAACACAGAGAATAACTGCACCGAATACAAAGCTTTTACTCCCAAGATAGAATTCAAATTAAGGTAAATCACAGTTGTATCTCAGATCTGAGTGACCACCTTTCAAAAATAATTTGCCACAAAAAGCAGTAGCTGGAAAAGATCAGGTCTTTTCCTCAGTACCATCAGCAATCATTAACTCATGTGAATGATTAGTACACTTAAAAATTTAAAGAACAGCATTATGTAGGCAATAATCTATATGCCGTTAACACATCTCTAATAATACTGTAATAAATAGAATTTATTGGAAGTAAGTGTCAAGATTGAATAATTAAAAGTATTCCTTTTTAGGTAGATATTGTCAGAAGGCAAATTTCATCTAATTCCTAACATAGTCCATATCTACTTAAAACTGGTTTAGTAATCCTTAGAAACTGGTTGAAAAAAAGCATGTACATTATCTAGCACAGCAAATTTGACCAGACAATCATTATTTGAAGTTTTCTATTTGCTCTACTCCTTGGTGCCTGTGGGAATAGTTCCTTTCTTAGACCCAGTATAAGACATCTACCTAGGAGATGCACTTAAATGTGCATAAGTCAATCACTCAAAAGTTCCACTAACATAAAGTTTGTATGCAGAGTTCGATATTTTCAATTTATTTGGGGAGGGGATAAAAACAAATAAAAATAAATAAAACCCACAAACTTTAAAAACTTAAAGGAAGAATACTTCAACTCTATTTTAAAAGTGGAATCTGAAGTTCTCTCATTCTGTTATTGACCTGCTATAGAAACTCCCTTGGATAATTCATTTCAGGACTCTTTTTCTCTGTGCATTTACTTGGGGCCACAAACGGTGTCTGTCTTCACTACTAAATCATTTTGAAGTCCACAAGTATACACTGAATGATCAAACAGGGTTTACAAATAATAGCAAGCCATAAACTGCATTAGAAAATGCCTCAGATTTCTGTAATGATAATTTTAAAATTAGAAACCTACAGTTATATGGATCTAATTTCTAAAAACATTTCAAGGAACTTCATGGAAACAATTTGTAGTTCTATATTTGTCTTGCAAATTGACAACTCATCATATATTCCTTTTTTATATGCCTAATTGGCCATCTTAAATTCCACTGTGACTGCAACAAGCAGTTCCAAATATTTATGATGAAATCTTAATTGCCTCTTAGTAAACATTAGAAACATTGCAAAGAAAGACAAAATTGACAAGCAGCATTCTCCAATGAATTATTTCTCCCCATCCCATCTGCTGTGTTTCAACAATTCTACTCAATAGACCCTCCTATGCCTTTCCAGGATGTTCTTAAAATAATACCATTATCACCTTCTTTATGAAAGCTCTAAGTTAATACATAGATACTCAGCTGATGGAAAATATCTAACCTCCCATGAAATCAATTCAGCAAGATTAATCCACATCACTGAAAAAAAATTCACCTACATTGTTTCAAAACGGGCTCCAGTTCTCAGCATTCTGTAAACCAAGTGTCCTCTAACAAAATATACTGCTGGGATATATGCACATCTATATGATTTCATAGATCGAGGAAGACAGTAATAACATCTAGGGGGGTACAGTTCTTGCTTTGGAAGAAATGTGTTTTATGTAAATAATGAAGAAAGCGGGATAACAAGCCATGCCCTTGAACATCAAGGAAAGAAATATAAAGCACAGCATGGTCTATTTCTTTCACACAGAGGCTCAAAAACTGTGCTAAATCACATACTTTACAAAAATGGTTTGGAGATTCATTTAATCAGTTATTTAATTACGAATAAAACAAACAGTGTTCGAGCTATGAAAAGCACAAATACGCTTGGAAGCCCAAACGGGTAAATACAATTATATACTGTAATAAAACCTTGCACAGATCTTTTCAGCCAGTGGTTCAGAGCACTCAGAAGCGCCTTTGGAGAAGCATAAACAATGCAGAAACCTATAATTGCAATGTCAGTCATGGTGTCCATACAGAATACCAAGTACAAAATCATATCTTGATTTATTTCCATGGGTCTTTGGCAAAATAAAACCCTTCAAAGCCAGCAGCAGAAGCACAGTGTCCTCTGCTGGGGAAACGGCCTGAGATTCCTTACCTGAGCATAAGGGGGCTGCAGAAAAACATGGCTCTCATAACCAAAATTGAGCCAGTTCAGTCAATCAGTTGTTCCCAAAATACCATTTTGCACAACATACATAAAAATAGTAGGAGACAGAAGCCCATCCTGGAGATACTGCTTCAGTGACTTCTAACAATTCCACCTTGATTGACTGATAGCTCAAAAGCCATTACTCATATAATTCACCATAAGTGATCTTAAAATACTTCACTTTTTCATGCATACTGCCATTGTTAAAAATGACCAATTGAACCACTTGTCAAAGTGAACTAAAAGGGCTCCTGAGCACAAATGTTCTTAATCTTTTCTTTATTTTTTTTTTTTAAATAAGATGAGAATTCAGCTACAAAATGTGCCATCTGTAATTTAGCATGGAACCAGAACTGCAGCATAAGTCTATAGCTCTCTTCGATTACTAGATGTGATCAATTTGCCCATATCCCTGAAAAAGCTGTAGCTTTCTCTGCTAGGATGATAAATAAGGTATCTCACTCTAAACTGAGGTACAAGGGGAAAACCCACCCCTACCCTGTGCGAATCCTCTCTCACAGCAGCAGTCAGTAATGGAAGGATATAAAGCAGTAAATTTAACTGAATAAAAGAGGATACAAGTATCCAAAGTAGCTCTCCAATTTTTATGGCATTTATATTTGAATGTTAAATATAGCATTTGAGGAAAAAAATTAACAAGTGCCTAGAAAAATAATGAAATGACAGAAGTATCAACCACTAGCCACAGTCAATAATAAAAAATAGCTTTTGTAGACAAATGAATTCACAAGTCACATCCCTTATAAATTGCTTCTGTATTCTGTGATAAATCAGTAAGACTGAACTCTTACAGACAGGAAATATCTTATTTGCACAAAAATATTGCTTTATATTTAAGCCAGCTGATAGAGTTACATTTTTTGGTTAGTTAACCAATATAACACTAAAGCAACCTCACAGCAGCGATGTAATGAAGTTAAATTAACTCACGGGCAGAATGTATTGCTGAGTACCTATTGTTCACTACTGATGCAGGGCAAACATCTTGGTTTTAATCTGCACAGTTAAAAGGCCCGAAATATACTAAATAATACAAATATCCAGTACATATCCAGAGTGGAGGCTAATCTAGTTGTAAAAAGGAATATGGAGAGGGTAAAGCATAGCTGGTACTGATCTGAAACACCACCAAAGACAGCGTGGCACCAACAGGGTAAAAACAGGCAAAATCAATTGGTTTGTTGTGTATTAGCTGCACCCCTAAAAATGCAAGAACAACTCTTTGTGCCAGGCTGACAATGCTTAAAATCTTCAACCATAGTGAAAAATCACATGAGCCTTTCACTCTGACATTGAATGACCAATGGATGATGTAGTGAGACTCAAAATGTGTTAACTTGGCAAAACCTGGGAAAATACGCTCCATTCCAGTTCTTCCATTTTGTAAAATCTCACTAATAGATTTTTTTTAAAATTTTTTTAGTTCTCTAATGGGCTTGTGGAAATCATGACCTATGTGGTATTTAGTTAAATCAGTAAGCCAGCATCTTTTATAGCCCATCTTAGTTTGTATGGCTGCATGTGAACAGGAGCTGAAAGACTACAAATTGTCAGTGCTGGTATGATTTGGAACTGTTGACCATTAAACAGTGTGGCCTTACCTGCTTTTTTTAATTCACATAGACATAATTCATAATGTCTCTTTAAAAAGATTCTGCTTTAGTCACAGGTTTGCAGAACAAGAGCTCACTGATCTGGATTTATTCACATTAGAGATTATTACCTGTCTTGAGCCTGTTTTTCTAATGTACATATGATTTTCGTACACAGGTTCCTGTCATGCATCATTTCAAATTACTTCTGCTGTGCATTATGCATAGTTCAGTAGCAAATGAAGGGAAGCCTGTGTTGGCAGATGAAGGAGAAAATTCTAAGGCAGGTATTCTTAGACACTGCAGAAGTCCAGCGGGCTCCTAACAAATCAATATTGCTAGTGACACCACTGCGGGAAAATGGCCCCATTGCACCTTTCTGCCTCCAATGGTTGCATTTATGTAAAAGGGGAGATTCTACAGCTCTTATAATATACTTCAACTTCCATTTTAATATGCTTTAAAATGCACAGATAAAAATTAAACACCACACCTACTTACATTGTTGTGTTCAAGGCGAGTGACTGATTAACAATTACCATGACCAAACTCCATGTGCACACTGGCCAGTTCATTTCATATGTGTTCATTCCATTTGTGCACATAAGAAAGCAATTTGTTTGCACAACTGGAATCTTATTTGCCTGAAGTTTCCAAACTCTGTTTCCAGATTGTTTCATTCATTCAAAATATACTTTTCATGAAAAGGACACAACTCAACTGCAACAGCACTCATGCAACTCAAAGTCCTCTAAGTACACAGCCAAAAATCAGGGACATGTTCTTGTATATGTTTACAGGAAGAAACATTCTCAGATGAAGAATTTTTTCCCTAAACTAGAATGAAACATTATTTCTTTGAATGAAATGGGAAATTTAAAGACAATAGGAGGGAAAGATAATTCTGTTTTTCCATTAAGAGCCATTCCCAGGAAGATAACTATCAGCTAAATTAGATAGCAGCTAAATTAGGCAGCAAGCCCAGCTAATACAGCTCTAAGCAGTTATGAAGCATTTATCAGAATTGTGCTTGAGCCTAAGGCCAACTTAGACTATAGACTGTAGATCCTATACAGTGGATATGGTACAACAGCTGCATTTTTTGTCTTTAAATATTCAAACACTTTATCTAAAGATTTGTATGGAGATAGAGCACAACCAGAAGAAAAAAAACCAACAACCCCACAGTCATTCATTTAGCAGTTAGAAAAAGAATAGAACTTTTTAACAAGAAAATATCCCATCTGGAGACCATGGCTGTACCTGCCCTCCTGCATTTCAAGGCCCTCCTCTGTCAAATGTTACTGGAAAATCCACTCCTATCGATTCATGGTCACCAGACAGATAAATAGATAGATGCACATATCTATACACAACACAGAGAAAGCACATATTAACATGCAGTAATAATTGGATCCAAATGGCATTTCACTTTTCTCCTGATCTATTTTAAGAGCCAACTGACTTCCACATTTTCCCCCTTTTCTCTTGCAGAGAACCTTTATACCATTCTCTGCTATCAGTCACCAGACACATTCACAGAAATGTAGAGCAGCAGAATAATTGAATGCCTTGGATCTATATGTCATTCCTGTAGCAGTGCTAAGCTCTCTAAAAACTTCATTCAGATATATCATTGCATCTCTAATGTCAGATTAGTTTAGGCCATCAAAGTCTAGGAATATCTATAATTGTTTAGTTAGTCCAGCAATATATTCATTTTCTAGAACGAGCAGTGGAGAGGGGAAAGAGATGACTTAATGTTGCATAGATAAATAGGATTGCTGTTTCAACTTGAATGGATTCCATAGAAGTTTTATGTTTCCAAGTTTACTGATGAAGTGTGTCATCATTCCTGTCTGCTGATAAAACTAAGGAAAAGCTACCACAATCATTCAGCTGAATTCAAAGTACTGCCACTGTGATCCCCTAAAGCTCCTTTCTGAAGTTGGAAATAAATGATTTTTTTTCTCTTTTGTTTGCTGTGCCAAGAAGAGATAATGCAGCACATTCAGCTAACATTTGTCCCTGAAGCACATTACCCCTCCAGGAGTATTACGTGGGAGTAGCACAGACACAGTGTTTCAAATTAATCAGGAATGGGATTAATCATGCAAGAAATAGAAGTTAAAATGTAATATTTAAAAATAAAGTTACAGCAGTAGAAAAGTATAATTAAAATATTCTTCCTAGCTACAATTTCTGTTGCCATGTTAAGTTTGATTTTATCAGTTACTTTCCTCTGTTTTTTAATTTCTCAGCTTTAACGCCTTACAGTACAAACCTGCCATTTATTGAAGTCTAGTTAGAAATGCCTGAGCCTTTTTTCCTATTCCCTCATTTTCCAGCAAAATGTAACAGCTTCATAAAGGTTCTGATGTGCACATTAGAGAGCACGTGAAGACAGAGGCCAGTGGAGCGCTGGGGAGCAGCACAGAGAGGGGAAGGTAAGAACTGAGCAGGTGGATGCAGCGAGCGTTGTTCCACCTGAGAACTGACCCTGAAAATCAAAGCAGAATTTCAGAGCACACTCCAAATAATGCTATATGAGTGCCAACAACAAGCACAAGAAATGTGAACACAATTCATAACACAATGGAAGGGCAAGCAGGAAAGTTCACCAAGGGCTCTGTGCTACCTGAATGGGAAAGATTTTCACACTGCAGAATTCACAGGTCAATCACCTGGTCTGGACTGCTATAATCAGAAACATGGGGGAGCATGCTTATTCCCTCCTCCTCCTCACATGTGGTATCTTAATTTCAATCAAAAACCTTTAATTTACTAAAAGTCAGGTTTCTCAGTGAATTTTGCCAGGACCTCACCAACTCCTTCAGCTGCAATTTCCACTAACTATAGCACAGGATCAAGCATCATGACATTATTTGAAAAAGTTATGTATCATGAACTGCTGGCAGAAGAACAGCAACTTAAATATTTATTTCATGTACATATTATGAATCCTGTATTTATTTGCCACAATAATTATTAAAAATGAGTGCTCAAAACTTTTCCTGTTTACCTGACCAGAAGAAATTTTCCAACTGGAATCATGGTTTTATTATTTCCTAAAAACACAGCAAAAAACTAAAGAGTACAGATAATCATGTGTCTGTGCTGATTGCCTTTATCAAAATTAATTGCCTATGCCTATATTAAATTCAAGGACACTAATCATCTATCTGTATTTTTACAGGCTCCAACCTTCCTCCTGTGGAAGATAGAGCAACTAATACTTTATTTCTGCATGGTCATGCTGAAGCAGAATGCAATTGCTCCCTGGAACCACATTTTCTCTCCACACATTTGTTCTTCAGAACTTCCTGTCTTCCTATTATTTTATCCACCCAGCATCTTTTATCACCTAATGCTCACTTCAAATAAAAAAAGCCTTTATCCTTTTGGTCTGACAAGGGATTTTTTTTTGGTACAATGATACTGATATTAAATATACCAGATCAACATTAGCTTTCCTTTCCTACCAAGAGGCCAAATAAAATCTCTAAGAGACAAAGTGCTAAATGTTTTATCTAGTTCACGGTTTTAATCAAAAAGTGTACTCCCAGTTTAAAATGTATAATACAAATCAATAGAGATCCCAGGATTTTTAAATACTAGAAGCGTTGCTCTGTTAAATTGGTGTCACACTAGAAAAGGAAGACCTGCAGCTTGTAGGAATAAGGCATTGACAAGCTTCACATTAACATGCAGGGGATTAATCTCAAATATTGAAGAGCTCAGAGGTTTACAGTTAGCAGCATATTTAGAAGCTCAGTCAAGCACAGGTTTTGTACAAATGGGAAGTGCTCCAACACTTTGTCCTTCTCTACTTGGAGCACCTTCAAATACAGCAGAAATGAAGCAGTAACCTCACGCTCCCAGGAGCCCAGCCCGCAGGCTGCACCAGGCTATTCCCCCCACTGAGCACTTCAAACCAGTAGTGGGTCTGCTCTGGAGCTCCCTGGTGAAGGAAAGGCACCCTTTAGCAGAGGGACACCACAACTCTCGGGGTCTGCAAAACCTCAGGTACAGGGAGGTGCTGGAGGAACTGGGTTTGCACAGACTGACAAAGGGAAGGCTCAATTCAACTGCAGTTTGCAATTACCTGAGGCAGTCAGGGTTTACAGAGCCAGGCTCAGAAGGATGCAACAAGAGGAAACAGACACAATCTCCAAACAAAGAAAATTCTGATTAGATAGAATGGAAAAATTCTTCATCATAAGAACAATCAAACCCTGGAACAGAAGTCCAGAGAGGCGTTGGAATCTCCATCCCTGGAAACACTCAAAGTTCAGTTGAAAAAGATTCTGAGAAACTTGATGCAACAGAGTCCAAAGAAAAATACATATATTGGGGGTGAACACTCAAAAACATTTTTGTTGATAATCAAAAGGTTTAGAGACTGCTCCACTAGGGAATCAAACAACCAATGGAACTCAGACAATTTGAGTGCATCTCAAGGCAAGTTCATCACTGGTTTAAAGGAAAGTGTTCAGTTCCACCCAATATTCAGCACTGCACACCGGACTGAAAGAATATTAAGATTCAAGAGAGAAAATAGAAACTCTAAATAAAGCTTGAGTTACATGAAGGCATCCAAAAGATTTTTGTGGATTTAGCAAATTACTCTTCATGTACATTGCAGAATTTAGGACTCAAAAATCCCACAAAAATTCTGGACAGCTTAGTTATTCAAATAAATCCTCACACCAGCAGGTGGTAAAGGAATCCAAAGCATACTTCATTTCCAAGGAGGCACAGCTTAATGTCAAGAAATTTGAAGTAAGGGCTAACTGTGCCTTTTGTATAAACATTCCAATTAGCTAAGCCTGTTAAACCAAAGGCATGGCAGATTGCTCCAAAAACTTTCTGAGGCACCATTTAATGTCACACTTGCAAACCTTTAGCAAGACAAACTCTGAGAGCAAATGTGGCCAAAGCTGGAAGGAAAAGGCTGGAAGAGACAGCAAAATCCCAGGAGTTCCTCTGCTGTACTATTTGAACTGAAACCCCCAGGTAATATTGAAAGCAATTACACCACAGATCTACTCGCTTGAATTAAACTGCGGTTTCCAGTAGCTCCCATTACAGTTATAGCCCCTCACTTCCATTAAAAACCGAACAAAATACAAAAATATATCTATTTTCTACACACATAAACCGTTTGAGATTAAAAAAAGATAGACATGATCCTTCAGAATTCATTTTTCATGTTCAACAACTACTTTGAGGGTTAAGAATTATTTTTAAAACAAACTCTCGTCCTTCTCTACGGAATTCCCATTCTGGTCAATAAAAATATTTATATTATGTTAAATTAAACTAATACTATTATAATTAATTTATTTTTTAACTTACTTTCTTATCTTCCAAATATGAAAAAGTCTATGATGAGCAGAGGAGGAAAAAAAAAAAAAAGTGATTTTAGGTGCCTTTCATTGTCCATTTTCACCTCTGTAACTAATTTTTAGTTAATTGAAAAGCATGTTTTCCTTCCAAAAAACACACAATACCCACCTACTAACCTTAATTTCTACAATTTTTAGGAAATGGTCATTTTGCAATGTCCCTATAGCATGTTTTATACTAGACAGAATAAAATAGTGGTAAGTTATAACAGCATATTTTAGGTGAATTACTGTTCCAGAACTTTCTTGCATCCCTGACTGAACAGTGCCTCATCTATGCACATTTATCAAAATCTCCTCAACAACTTCTTATGCCTCTTTTAAAAATGTCAAATGCACACACTTAGCTCCTCTATGTAAGAATTATATTGAATATCACCTTATTTTGCATAATTGCCTGTTTTATCCAACTGTCTTTACATTTTATTTCAGAAGTCACTGCACCCCACACACCCCTTTCTGTTCCCAGCTCCAATATTCTGGTCAAAGTCTCACAGGCAACACCCTCAGATCGCTACTGAGCATAAACCGTCAAATCTCAGTAGCAACTGGAAAATATTCATAACAGTAAGGATACAAAAACCCAGCTCCTGAACACGGGGCTATTCAAAGATCTGCAGATTTCCATGGTGAGAAACTTTACTGGGGAGATTTTTAGGGGCACCTACTGATATTTTGTCCTCTAAGAGCTACACGGAATCTGTGACTTCTGTCTTTCTAAACATTTATCCACCCCTGTACAGGAATCAATCTCATCATCGTCCCAAATAAAATATACAGACTGATCTTCTCTCACTTTCATGAATTATAAAGTACAGAACTGATTTAAGGTCTCCCAATATCAAACTTTTCTGGCATCAAACTACACAGAGACATTTCTTAGTTATGAACACAGGTCCCTTAGTAATTCAAGGAACTCCCTAGCTGAACCTTTGATTGCTTGGTGTTTGAGGAAAACAAAATTATGTTTATCCTAGAATTTTTTTTGCTTATTTCTTGATGGTTCTTAAGCCAAATCTATAAAATATTAATATACATTAATATTTTGCAAGTAGAGAGGGTGCCTTCTTGACTAAAAATGATTCCCAAATAAATTTGATGAAATAGCACACAGGTATTAGAAACATGTTGAAACAAACTCCTGTTTACCAGATTATGTAATTTCACATACTTGTTTGCAATATTTGCCAAAATCTATTTCAAAGCACCTGCAAAGATTTAACTTTTCCCAAAAGCTGAAAATAGTTCTACAAAACAGGACTGACAATAAGTGAGTCATTTCTATTAGCTGGAAATACACAAGTTCTATTTTTCAAAAATTTTCAAGAAAAGTGACCTGAATTTTGTAAAACGTTTTCATGAGCTCAGATTTTGGTACCAACTGGTCACTTCAGTGTGTTTTCTAGCATGTAGAAATATAATAATAAGCAATAAAGCTACTTGAGATCAATTCTCCTGAGTCCAGATGGATCAAAATAATAAGCAGGCTGCAACAAAAAGAAGCTATTAACTTTTTCAATAATAGAAATAAGCACATAGAACAACCAAAAAAAACCCTGTAAAGTGTTTAATATGTTTTGTTTCTAATAGCTGCATTTCTAGAACTAATGACTCTTTCACAGATGCATCATAATTGGCTTGTTCAGATTTTATTAATGAATTCTTTACTAATTACAATGCTTAATAGGCCATCTCAGGTAGAATTCCAAGAACACATCCACAAAATTATGTTTAATGGGTGAAGAGGGAAATATTAATGGAGAAATGAAGATAAATCACAGAACAAAAACCAAAAATGAAGACAGATGTTTCAAAAAAAGAAGTATCTGAAGAGAGAACAGATGTTGCCAGCTGACTCCAGACCCACGTGGCAAAGCTGCCCTTTCATTAGTAATCACAGCCCTCCCCTTTGCCTTATGCATATTCGGATGCAGAACTGGATTTGTGCTTTTTGCATCTTTTTTTAAATAATCCAGTCACCATTCAGATGGCCAGAAATGCCTTCCTAGTTCAAATGGATCCATTTGGATCCACTTTTAAAGACAATGAAGATCATTTTTCCCATCACAAACTCAAGTTATTGAAAATGAGGTTTTTGCAGGAGGGTCTGTGGAAAATCTCACTTTAGTAGCCATACCCACCGACCACAGAACAGCCCTGAACTTATGAGAGAAGTCTAATTTGAAAATTGTGTATATCCTCATTTAGAATAGGAACTTTAGTATTTCACATGGCAGAAAACTGCTCAGTCCAATTCCTGGTTTTTGCCTTGTGTCCATCCCTCAATGTGTGTTAGCCCGAGACCAAGTAAAACCACGTATCAGAAATTCTGAGAGCGTTTCTTCCTCATGCCCATCTGCTCACCTGTGCTCCTGGCAGCTGAGTCCACGCAGTTACACTCTCAGAAGTTTTATTAAAGGCTGCAAAGTGAACCCAGCTCTCATTATACACCAGAGAGAGCATTTTGAACATCCCAACCACGGGAAAAACTTTAATCAGCATTTGCTGATTTGCCTTTTTAGATAAGAGTCCAACCATGAATTGAAAATCAAGTCTTATTACTCCCACTGCTTTCATAATTAATTGCTTGTGAAAAAGTTAATAAGGTTTACAGAAATGTAATGCAATGTAGCACAGAAATGTCAGAACACTAACACAGTCTAAGAAATAGAAATTGCCTTTTAAAAACAATTCTGTTGATGATTTAGCCTTAGTGTTTGTTGTTAGCACATTAAAACTCCCTTAATTAGAAATCAGAATTAGAAACTATCATGTCCAAGGTGGTTTTTAATCATTACAAAAAACAAGATACCTTAAAATGAATCAACAAACCTTTGGATAAGTCATAGAAATAAGCAAACTTCAAATAATCCACAGGCCTTTAATGAGAGAATTGAGACCATCAAAGTCAAAAACAAACAAAAACAAGAGCCAACTTTCCCTCTTATTTTCTTTTCCTAGATTTTTAATTTGCAAGCCACTTTTCAATATTGCAACATTTTGTATTCAGATGTTACTTTCAAAAATATGTCTAACTTCAGAGAAGAAAGCTACAGTTATGGTAAAAACCACTTAAGACATCCAAAGGACAGAAAGCGACTTAACAAATGCAACAGAATCCTTTCCATAAGATGTTATGAAACCTCAGCCTTTTCCCATTTCCAAGTTATGCACCATAGACTGAAAATTGCCATCAGTATGCAGCTTGATAGAAGCAGCCTCATAAATTTACCATTCATTTTTTCATAGAATCATGAATTAAAAGAATCTTTTTGATTAAGAGAATCTCTTTGTACATCATCTATAAGTTTTTATCCCACACAGTTACCATGGTGAGACTGCACAGAGCTGTCCAGTGAGGCAGGACCAGAACTACCAAACCAGTCCTGCACAACAGCTCTCAAGGCACCCACTCAATTTACAAGTTCTCAGTGAAGCATTTTTATGCTGCCTGCAGTTTTAGTCAGACGTCACACAACAAAAAAAAGATCACCTCCTGCTGAAATGCTGCCATGGTTTGTGAGGTCTCTCATGTCTTCCTACAGTCTGATCAACTTCCCACTAGCTTTAGCAGGAACTGAACAAGGCTTTACATCTGATTTATGCTTGTTCTCAGTGTGGGATAGAATTTCATTTTTAGTTTTAGGACACTTAAAACATAAAAGTTATTAGGTAGATTCACCCTTCAGTTTTAGCCAAACCATGCATAAATGCAAACAAATCTCTCTGGGGTTTACATTTTACTAGAACTAGCTCTCTTCTTTCAGAACAGCCAAAACTAAAGGAATGCTGCTCTTTGACTGCAATTCCAGTTTACACATAAATAGTGCTGGCAGCTGCTGGCAGAGGTGACATTGCCACAAGAACCGTGTCGTGCTCTTCACGTTGTACCTGCACAATCGTCTGGACGTGTGATCACATCACACCAACGGCGTGAGAAATCTGACAGCACTGTGCTTTAAATCTGCTCTTTCTGCCCTTGGCTGCCACATCAGGATGGTTCATTTCTTACTGTGCACACCAACACAGCTGTATTGCACGTGCAATGTAACCAACTACTATGAGTATGAGAAAAAAGGACTTTACCATTATTTATTTGACTTTTGAAAGAAACTAACCCAAATAGCAATTTTAATTCAATGAAAATTATCTCTGTTTCATCGTTGTCTTAATTTTATATTATTTTCATTTTCCATGTCTGCAGAGCACATTTATTCATTGAAGCAAAAATGTGAAAAGATAATATTCTTGTCTCTTGATCTCATTTGTTTTGAAATATTCTGTGAGTATTACTTCAGTTTTACTTCTGTATCTATGCCATTATTTGGGAGCTGTTTTAAACCTGATAAGAGCACTTATAACCACCTACATTGTCCTCAAAGATAGGCTATGCCACACAATTCTTTACAGCCAAAATACAGATTCACTTTGAATAAAAATATCAAGGAGACTAATTTAAATATATGAAGTCACACTTACAAGAAAGGCCTTCCTCTCTCATTTAGTTTCTTCATTTCAGGATGTTAAGGAACAACATTCCTTAATCATGGGTTCAAGTGGCCAGTTCATCTCTTCACTTGATTCCCTTATTTTTTCTAGAACAAAAAACAAACATTGCTGGCTGTGCACCAGGAATTCTCTCTTCCCTTGGGTCTTGCAAAGTACTCCACCCTGTACAGGTGGGTTTCCTCTATACATGGAGAATTCCTTCCAGCTTTTACAAACATTTCCAGGCTACCTCATCCTCAGTAGCACCTGCTGGTGTGTGAGCTGAGCCTGCACGTGGGGTGTGAATTCCCAACACACACCAGCACCAGGCTCACAGACCCCTTCCAGCACCCTAAGTATCCTAAAGAGAAACTATCAGACTTCTCCGTCAAAATTCAAGATAAAACCTCCCATTCAATGTTAAAATTGTCTCCAGGGTATATTTAGTTTTCTGAAACATAACACATCCTTTAGTGGACAATTATAAGAGTTCATATATTCACCCATATCCATGAGCATGACCATGATGCCCAAGTATCTCCTAAGTTTTCCTTAAAAAGGACAAAAACCTTTGTAGTAAATTTGCTAGCAAAAAACGGCTAAAATAATATTTTTCTTTTGATATTGAAGGGTAAGCATGGATAGGAGCAGATTTAACGTAAATTAGGGCCCATGAATAGATACATTGTACTTTTAGAAGACTTTATAATATAAGTATCTCTTGACTTTTTCATTGTTTGAATAAATGACTACAGGAGAAGGGGTTTTGAGAGGTTGCTGATTAAAGTGCCCTTTATTGTTAAAAGCATAATTAAGTAATACTTGAATTTATAACTCTCTTCAGGGAGTCCACACTCCTAAAGAAATTAGAAAATGCTTCAGCCAGAAAGTCATCTAGTTAATAATAGCTTTTAATTATCACAGCTAGCCTGTGTGGCATTCACATTTGCAAGGTTTCATTTTATTTAAAGAAATTAAAGTGCAGCTCAAGTCACAAAACTCTCCTTTTATGCACTGTCCAAAGTCCATTAAACAAAATATAATTTAAGAACAGTGTGGAGTTATAAATAGCCTGCTGTTTGGAATAGCCTGTCAGTCTGTTCTCAATTATATATGTTTAGCTAACAGCTCTCTAATTAGCAATTGCTTCTGACTACATAGCTCCTAAAATGTTTACATTGGAAGCCACAAATTACTGTCTAATTATGTTGGCTACATCATTTTGCATAAAACATAAATAAAATATCAGCCTATGCTATAAAAACAAAATGTGCTGTCACCACTGCGTGACTGCAAGACATACCATTGATACTCCAAGCCTTAGAAATACCACTGAAATATACAATCATATATATATATACACAAATATATATTTATACAGACAAACTTGTATCAGATGATGAAATCTGTATCTCATTCCCAGAGCTAAACCAGAGCCAGCAGATAACTGAAATTTTCTTTTCCCTCCAACTCTAGGATATACTGCAGAACTGTGAATCAAAAATAAGATTAAACTATCACTGTAAACCTTCTCTCTCTCAGAAAAGGAGCAGCCAACATCTAAAGTATTGGGATACTTCAAATAAACCAGCAATTTCCACTTCATATCTGAGCTACTGTAACCTATGTGTGAATTTTTTTTCTTCATCAATTATCATGAAGTGGCCTCCAAACTGTCAAATGAAAAGTACCAGCGTCTCTGTGTAACTGCTTTATTTAACTAGGACATCTCTGTCAAATATGTTGACGTATTTCTTTGCTGTATTTATGAAAGCTGTCATGCTCATTTACATGCAGTCCAGCAAACGTCTCAATGACCATGTAACACAGTTGTTCTTTCAGCCAGCCATTGACAAAGCACATCCGTCAGCACATAGAACAGTTGGCAATTTTTTTTTCTCATTTCCTAAATGGTAGATTGTTGATTAATACTAAAAATATGAATTGATTTCTGATGAATAAACATTGGGCTACCATGCCTCCCCTTAGAGAATTTTGTGGGAGATGAATAAAAAAACCATGAGACAGAAAACCTTTCCAACCTCTTATTGGGAGCTAAAGCAAATGTGAGAATTAGGAAACATTTTGTTCTTCCCAGGAGAATGTAAACCACAAGTAAACAGTGCCAATTTATGACACCATCACTGAAGCTATCTAAGGTAAGGCATGGTGTGATTACTTCCATGTTGCAGTCACTTGTATGGATCACCAGACTCTGGAAAAAAACATGTATTTATCTTTGTTTTCAATTTTGTTACTTAAGACACCTAAACATTTTTAGCCAGATCTGACACCACTGCTTGCTGACACTTCCTGGAATAAGATGGTTTTTTGGACACTTGGACACTTTCAGTGACAGAACCTCAATCATTTTAGTAACAGATGTATTATAGACACTTTAAAATCCCATGCCATGTCCTTAAGGGCTGACACTGAAAAGCTAAAAAGCCAACCAGGTTTGTTGTGCCTCTTCTCTAATAATAGCTGACCTCTACTTGTGAATTATTCTCCCTTTAGAAAAACAAGACAAACCCAAAATAGCTATTCCCATTTCCTCCAGGGCCGTAAACGATTTTTTTAATATATTCTCACATCTCAATACCTTAATTATTAATTTGTTCCCTCAGCTGACTTGTTCCATGAGCTCTCCTCACCCATACAAACCTATTTACCAGGCTGCAATTTTCAACATATATATGATCCTTCATTTTATTAAAAACCTACTCCCTAAACACTTCCCTATCACTCAGAAAACTACCTGTCACACATAATTATGTTAATCTAACTTAAGGTTCACAAAAATGTGCACATTATGAACAATGAAAGCAAACATATGGAGCAGGTGACCTTGCTTCTGTCAAAGGAATGTACTTCATACATCCAGCATTTGGTAGGAATGACCTTTACATGCAGTTAATTGACCAACTCAGCTACAGTGAGAAATAGAGCATTTCCACTGATCATAAATTTATAATGGAAAAGAAGTTGCCACACTTTGTTTTCCTGGCACAGTTCTGTTACAATGGATGCCGTGACTTGGACCCCAAAGCATTGATCCTGAAGCACTATAAACAAGTTAAACAGAGCCCCATCACATTTGCTAGCCAGATGAATTGTGCAAATTCAATGGCAAAGCTGAATCGGGCAAAGATGGGTAAATCAGTATTTGATGGGTGGGGTGTGGGTGTAAGAATCAACTAAGCACAGCATCCCATTTTTCAAGGGCTAGATTCCATAGGCCTTTCCTTTGTAACACAGTTCTGCCTGTTTCAACAGGCTGAAAGATTTTCCAAGTCTCCACTCACAGCAGACACATTCAGCATTCAAAGTTTCCTATAAGCCTTTGCCACTCAATTTGCACACAATGTTAGTGGATAAAGGCTTAATACTGGTGGAAGCACAGAAATGAACTTCACAAAGAGACTAAACTTCAGTCACAGACCTACGGAAAATTGCTCAGTCATTTCAAGATTATCCTACCTAGCCATGCACCAAGAAACATGCTCAGGGTTAGCTACCAAGACACTGCTCTTTCTCAGGATCCCCCAGAAGTTTACGGATAGCAACTCTAAAAAGAGACACATACTGAAATTATGATTAGTGTTAAGGCCTAAATACCCAACTACAGGAGTACACATTAGTTGGAGGGTTTTTTTCAGAAAATAACATTCTAAAAGGTACTATCATTAGAGCTGCACCCCTGCTGCCAGCCTAAGCTAAATGTACATAGAGATTTCAAAGTGAGGCAGTCAGTTCCAAGCCCCATATTCATCTATTTCATTTTTATTTGCAGAAAAGCAGACGTGCTCATCATTTGCTCTACCTTATAAGATACAGTCTATGGCCACATGCTGGTCAGGACTGCACAACACCCACAAACAGGGACTGCATCAGGGAGCATCAGCTAATTTTCAAGATAAGCATATTCATCATTTGTAAAATTTCTAGCACAAAGTCTGTTGAATATGACCCAAGCAGTGCCAATCCTGCCCTGTGCACACAGACTGGATTGTGAATCCTACTGCAATAGCTCATCTCAAATTAGGGGACAGCGACATACCACAGGAAGTCTCACAGACCAGCAGGAAAAGCGTATTTCCTTCTGCAAGCCAATTATTTTTAGTTAGGCTCTTACCTAACACAGCATTCAGCCCTGTGTCTCCAGGCTCATGCTTTATCCTGCCCCACGGCTGTATTTTAAGAAGGAAGAGGAAGCAATAGCGGGTGCTTCACAAATCATGAGGCAGCAGGAGCTGGGAGGCCGCCCCTCTTCAGCCAGACAGAGAGTGCACGTTCTGCCAATGACACTGAAACAGAACATGTGGATAAGTCAGAAAATAAATATAAATAAAAGACAGAGAGATGCAAAAGGAATTGACTCTTCAGTCAGAATGAACAATGGATTTGTGACATTCTGCTCTCCAGAGAGCACAGAATTACAGTATTTTAATTACAGACCAAAGCACAATTAAAATCTAAGCAGTTGCAAACACATCATTTATTGACACTCACTAATGTCATAAACAATTTTTCTATCCTACCTGTCTTTTAAATAACTCTGCCCTTCTAGGAACACTCCTATTTTTATAAGTTTATTTCTGGTATATACAGGATCATCTCCATCACCGTCCCCACACATGCACTTCTCTCAATTTTCATTATTATAAATAGTCAAACTGTCTGAAATTTCCCACCCAGTGAAGGATAGGCCACTTTTATGTAAAAGGAGGGAACTTTCTTTGGTAAAGTATTTAATAAAAGCACTACAGAAACCACAACAAAACATTTATGACATTGGGATAATTATAATGACATCCGGAGAGCCTGCTAATACATCTAGTAGGACATGAAAATGAAAAGTATTTCTTGGTTTTGCTGTATCTGTTTCATTTTGTCCTTTTAAAGTAATGTAAGTAAATGAAGAAACTCAATTTTGAGAACACACTATTTAACAGCATCTCTTTGGAGAACAAAAGACAATGAACAAGATTTTACAAGAAATGTGATTGAAAATCCTAGCATTTAGCTCCCATGGAGAATTCCATTTGAAGAATTTACCATTGATTAACATAGGAAATATATTACTTTCCTAATTCTTACAGAATGTACCTCACGAAAGGAACACAAAGTCACATTCATTTGTTTGGCAGACTGGCCATCAATAGCAGTAATCTAAGTAATTTGATATCCTGTGAAGCTTAATTTTCATTAATTTAAGGGAGGCCATAAAAGGTTAAAATTTTTGTCATTGATGATTAATGCCATAAATTAAGGATATGTTAGAGGGAGTATTACACAAAACAGCATTAGTCTGTAATGAACTTTGTTTGCTAATATAATCTTGGACCTAGGGAACACAAACTCTAGAAGGTTAATGGAGTAA
The DNA here is from genome assembly GCA_013400915.1 of Pardalotus punctatus. NCBI lineage: Eukaryota > Metazoa > Chordata > Aves > Passeriformes > Pardalotidae > Pardalotus > Pardalotus punctatus. The sequence goes on along the minus strand of VZTX01018098.1, from coordinate 194,169 downwards.
TATTCAGTATTATTATGTTGTCTTTTGTGTTTATACATCGGTGGGTCAAACAAAAGTGGTCATTAAGAGATAACCTTGGGTTTTCAATAAGAAAAATCATGGGGAGGAAGAAAAATTATGATTAATCAATTCAAATGAATTCTACAAATTATATCTCAGCTGCCTTCATGTTTTGAAATAATGCCTGTAAATATATCATCTTAAAAATAACATTAATCTTATAGTAAAATTTTACCTGATCATTGTCAAATACAGCCATTAAAAAACCCTTAGAATTCAGCCTATATTAATTAAATGCTCATAACAGATCATTAGGTGTTATTGATGGGTGTTTAAAAGCATCACTTGACCTGTTTCAACATCAGCCTAATTCCTCAGTATTGTTAGGATTATCCAAAACATCCTATAAATGCTCACCATTTTCCACTGAGTTTCGACAGGCTGGAGAAGAACACATGATAATAACAAATAAACATAACTTCTAAATTGAATACTAGAAATACTTGTCTTTGACATGGTAATTTTTCTATTTTACAAGTATTTCTGTTAAGTCAGCCATGATTCTGTATGAGGGGAAACACAGACATTTCTCTAATGCTTTTCTTCTATATTTTTTAATATAGGACTTTTTAAATTTGAACTTTAAGCTCTGTCAACTATTTATACTATTTTACATTATGCACACATAATGTAATAATGCTTTTTTTCTTCATATTTGTCTTTCTGAATATTTCCCCATATCTCCCTTAGATCACTTTTCAATATATTTTTATTCTCAGTATTAACTTCATTTTATGTCTTCCGTCCTTTTTAAAGGCATCATTTTCTCTTAAGCAACAGATAAAGCTTTTAATCTTTATATCAGCTGCTTTTTACCAGAGAAGTTTTCTGATTTAACACCATTTATCAGCTCTTTGGAAATACTTTTCCTTTTATATCTCTCACGGCACCCCAGTGAATAAGTCCATTTGCTCTACAACCAAAACCACTTCAGATTTAAAACAGGAAAAATAACAATACTGGTGTCTAACTAGCAAACAGCCCAATACCTCCACAAATAACCTTATCAACACTTCAAGGAAGCAAGGCAATTTCTTGTCTTGTGCCAGCAGAAATAAAAATATCAGTAACATTTACTGCATTTGTCACAAACTTAAATAAACCTAAATAACCCAAGCAAACATGCTTCAAACTGAGCAGAAGATAATGCCACTTGCCATGCCTGTTTGGAAAAGGAACATACTCCTCCATTTAGACCCGGTTTACTTCAGATCTGTAATCCAGCAGTGAAACACACCATCATATAATGTTTCTTAGTCATAAATTATTAAATAATAATTAAGTGTAAGTTGTGAGTGTAATTAGACTGTTAGTATGTAGTTTTTGCTCCTGGGGTTATTCAACTTCAGCTTTAGTGGAGGTCTCTGAACAATTTCCTATTACCTTATAATGACTTTCAGTAAATGCTTATCTGCATCCAACAGATTGCTCTGCTTCAAAACACTGTGCAGCAAGAGAAGCAACTTACTGAAGTATCATCACCATGAACTAATTACTTATGGCTGAAAATGTCAAAGAGACCCTTACAAGTTGCTGAAGCATAAAATTTGCCCTGCCTTCAACTTGCTATAGTCTAACGAGATTTCAAGTTATAACAGAACATCCCAGGGTTTTCTCTGATACTGTTTTAATCAGATTTCCTTTTTTTTTTCGTTTGATAGGCTTCTGAGAAAATACTGCATATTGCACACATGCCTTCAAAAATGGTCCCTAACTGCTAATGAACCACAAAATGGCTTGTGACTGTTGTGTGGTTTCCACCAGCAGCAACTATTCCACAGACCCCATTTGCTAAGCCCTGCAATGTGCTCAATAGACCTAGAAGGGTCCTCTTCCAGCAAATCCAATGTTTCCTTCTAATACTAGCCATTTTGCTTTTGCATCTTACAAGGTAACAAAAGGAGTTAATTTTGCTAAGTTTATAACAATACGTCCAACACCAAATACACGTCATAGGAAAATGTCATATGAAAAAAAGGTAAGATGGTAGTAGGTAGGAACACCCCACACATATTTACCGGCAAATAATTGTCCTACTTAAAGTCTTTCCAGTTTTGACCCACTAACTTATATTTGAAACCTTGGGGCAGATCAGCTGCTTGCTAAATTCCTCCAAGTTGCAGAGATGAGGAAAGGATAGTGTGACACAGATGCCACGCCAGAAGGGCTCTTCACATTCACCTGTAATGTCCTTTCCATCTATGCCACAACTTCACACAGTCCAGAGCAATTGCCGCAAAACAGGGAAAAACACGGATGTGGAAAATCAGTTCTGATGAAAATCACCTTCCTAGAGGAATCTTTTCAGTATCCTTTTAGGATCCCTGCAATATTGTAGGATGTTGAAAAGACAGCTCTACACTGCCCAGCTGCACACAGCCATTTGAACTATGGCCCAATGAGACCAAGTAATAGGAAGAACTGAAATTATCTCTGACCTACTGTGCTCTGCCAAGTATTGCAATATTTACCAATCTCCTCAGTTCTGTGTGGCAGCAACACAAAAAATTTCAATTGTTACTCCTTAGAATTGTGCTTCTATGTATAATAAACCTTTTTTTTTCCCTTTCATCAGCTCCTAACTTGCATAGAAAGAGCCCAATATATACATGTAGATTAAAAGCATGAAAAATCATGCTTTTATTGACTAATAAATTCATTAAGTCTTTGCCAAATGCAGGCTTCCCTTGGCTGCAAAGCTGGAGTACCTTGAGCACTCCCACAGCAGCTGTTTGTCATAATATCATGTAGTATTCCTGCCATGGAGCAGTTGAAAGTTGGGCTAGTAAATGGCTTCGAACAGGAAATTTAAGTCCACAGACCAAACCACTGCATCCCTGTCTCACGAAAATACACTTCACTGGGATTGCTGGAACTGCCAGCCAGGATTTAAATAAAAACACAGAGAAGATACTATGAGAAGAACATTAGCATTAAAATGTGAAGTCATGTATTCTTCCACGGAAAACCCCACATAAAATGAAGCTGAATTCCCCTCAAAACAATAACTTCAGACTGAAGCTATCACTTTCACAGTATATTATACATTTATAAAAGAAAAGAAAAGAAAAGAAAAGAAAAGAAAAGAAAAGAAAAGAAAAGAAAAGAAAAGGAGAAAAAAGAAAAGAAACAAAAATCCTGAATTAGACCCATTTTAAGCTTTTTCACACAGGAAATTTTAAGAACTGAAACAGGACACCAGATTCTACCCAGTCTTCCTACCTTATTTAATTTTCCTTGAATTAATAATTAAAGGATACATCTGGTTTGTTTAAGAATAGTATTTAACATTAATATTAAAGCAGCAGCTATGATACAGTAGATGGAAAAAAACTCTTAAAGAAACCATTACATGAAACTAGCCTAATTATTTAATTGGCTTCCTCCTGCTCCATTTGTTTCACTGTTATTACTCCCATAGCCATAATTAAGACAGGACAGGAGATATTTTCATACTTTTTCCATCAATAGCAGGTACTGTCTGAAAAGGCCCATCCACGTACCAGCACCAGCCTGAACGCCCCTTTTCCTCCCAGACAGCACTCGAGGCTGTCCAAGCTGCAATTTCCCCATCTTTTCATTTCCCACATTTCCCTTTTTAATTTGAGTGCTGCCACTAAGGACCCAAGTCACTGACAGCCAGCAGTAAAGAGATTTTTATCAAATTGCTGTTATATCAGCATTCTGAATGTGCTTCTTTTGGAAGTTCAAGTTTGCAAACAAGCCTGATTTATTGAGCTGGAATTGATTTACCATACCTTATAGGCAACACTTTAAAAAGCTGTTCTGGGCTAATTACATACTCAGCTGATTCCCAAGTGATTAATAAAGTTCCTGCCTAATTTTCTGTATCTCTTCTGAGCTGCCAGATGGAGTACAGAAAACCCATGTGCATCTCATAATGCAGACTTTCACATTAATAATAAAGCTTACAGCTAGGAAAAGAATTAGCTAAGGAAGATTTTACATCTGCTTTACAATTCCTAAAAAATAGGAACAAGTCTCACAAAACAGGCTTACCCTTTCCTCTAGATTTCAGACCAGGTCAGAACTCTTTTTGTATTGCCCTCTGTTTTTACAACAGTGCTATTACACCAATATTTTAAGGTGAATAAAAAGATATTTGTCATACAAGTGAGAAGCTACCACTGCCTTCACATACACTTGTGCCATTCAGAGCTCACATAAGTTCCCCTGGTTTTGCAGTCTCTGTTCTTTCCTAAGAACAGTTAAGTGGAGTTTGTATCACTTTTCTTTGCTATTTTCACAAACAGAAAACACTCTGAAGGTGACCTTGCTGTTCTTATTCTTTTTTCTTCTTTAAATTTCATAATGAATGTAAAAAGTAATCAGAAGATGGCCAGTGATTCAATTCTTTAGAGAGTGATTCAAATTCATTTGTCCCTTAGACATAAGAACCAAAGGAAAAAAAAAAGTCATTATTAATTTAGGCAATTAAGAGTACTTTGAAAGCAATAACCAGGACATTAAAGAACCTGTCTCTGGAGTGCCTCTTACAGTCTATGAAAAGTTAATTTTAGAGCATTTCAAGCGAAGAAAGATCATTTCTTAGATGTATTCTACAGAATATTATAATTTTTAAATGGTAACCTAAATGAGATGTAGTTTTTTGTAAATATGGGATGAATGGTTACGAGAATTGGAAACAAAACTAAATACATGTATTATACTTATAATGTACTTTAAATTAAACTATGTATAATAATATTTATAATCTTTTCCTCTTATATATCAAAGAAGAATTTAGTTCTCTTCCTTACCATTAAAGAGTGTACAGTCTAAAATGAAAATTTCTATTACAATACACAATAGCTAACATTACATCTTTCTAGTTTCTAGAATCAACTGGTAGAAATCGAGAGTAACTTCCACTCTACAGGAAAGGTGGGGAAGTGTCTTACAGTGCAAAGTTTATTGACATTCGGCTCTTGCCAGTCACAATGTACAGGAGCAGAAAGCAGCCCCAGAAGGCACATAAGATCTCCAATACCTTATCAGATTCTCTCGACTCATAGAAAAATTACCTGTCTCACTTTTGCAAAGTGCAGAAACAGATTATCTACGTGAAAACTTCGTATTTACTGATGGCATCAATTCTATGACAGTACAGACTGCTTAAATGGGAAGGGAACTACATTAAACTACATACAACTGTCAAGAATTATATCAAGAAATAGAGTGCAAGACAGGAATAGTAGAGACAGTTAAGTAAATTTTCCCCACAGTAAAGTCAGAGAAATGATAATACAGTCACCAAGGCACAAGGCTGTGATTAAAGTTTCAAATTCTGTCTGCACCAGATTTTCTATATGGCTATAAACAGTGCACAGCAGCACATCCGCACCCCTCAGTTTCTCATTTATAAAAACCATTAATCTTTTCCACACAAAGGTGGAAGTTTTCCGTAAGAACAACAAATTTATCAAAAAACACAGAGCTGGTCCTCACAGTAATTAAAGGGTTAGTGTGTGATATTATTTTTTGGCAAATGCAATGTTAAATGCACTAAACCCTTGTGGAAGGTGAGGTAATGTTGTTAGGTAATATCCTCTGCTGCTCTGAGCATGTCATACTCTATGGTTTTACAAAAGTATTAAAAAGGTAAGAAAATGTGATGATGAAATTTCATGCATGTTCATTATACCACAGAAACAAATACTGTCACGGGATCCCATCCAAGTTCACTCATATCAATAATGCAGCTAGATTAGATAAAAATATGGGATTGTATTTATTATTCTGACTACAAAAAAGTCTTAGGTCCCCGTTTGAACACCCCTCTCAAATCTTGGCATCCATCAAGAGTACTTATCACAAAACACTCTTCACTGCAATAGGAAAACAATAGAAAACCAACGGCACAAAACACTAATGTACTCTAACCAAAATCATCTTCACATGACATCAAAAAGTATGAGTTTGGAGTATAGGTTTCTTTCAATCAAAGGATTACAAGTACATATAATCAAACATTATGTCCTGTCAAACTAGAAGACAGCAATAAACTTCAATTTGATAAAGCAGAAGATTTCTTGGGACTAAATTCTTACATTCCACAATACAAGAAATATCATCTTTGTACAAAGCTACTAAGATGTAATAGTCCCAGAAAACTATATTTCTTATCTTTTCTGCCTAGTCTGGCATAATAGCAGTCAACTCATATTCTGAAATAGTTGCATGTGCCGAGTAGAAATTTCTTTCCCTTACACTCACAGAAAGATATCCAGCATGGATTGGACAATGAACAGACATTTATGCATCATAGAGTATTCCCTAAAACTAGTCCAACTTCTAGAAATTATAATATAAAATACAATTTTTAAAGGAAGAGTAACACTAAACTAGCAACACAGACATGAACTACCACACAACAATACATACACCGCTAACATTGGCGTTTCACCCATAGTATTTGGGGAAGTGTGCCTTTTGGCTGAAAAGGCAACAAAACTTACAAAGAAGAAAAAGAGTCAACTTGAACACTTTTAGCACCCAAGAAAAAGGCACATTTTTTTCTCCAAGTGAGGACTTGGCATTATAACCAGTTTGATTCCTGCTGTACTCCAAGGAACCTGCTTTTCTAGATTTTTTTAAAATAAATCAACTGAACTGTATTAGAAATACTCAACCTCTCTTCCTCTAACAGAAACAATAACAACCCATTGGATAACCTGGTTGAAAGAAAGGGTCAGATTATGTTTGCTGCCAATAGATAAATTGGAGTTATGATAAGGATGAACAAGGTAAATTATGAAATGGAGCAGACAAAGCAGATAAGTAAGCGAAGAATTAAATGAAAAATGTAGGCTGAGGGGGCAGAACAGAGGCTCAAGGCAGAAGAAAAGCACAGATTTGCAAATGAAACATGCTGCAACAAAAAACAGATTGAAACTAAGGAGTCTTAAGAATAAAACCTTTCTCAAACATCCAAATTATCACCCCCTTCAACCTGTTGACAACTCTTCCAAACACATCCCAGGATGCTGCTGGCCCTTTTTTGCTGCAGGGCTATATTGCTGATTCATGTTCAATTTTTGTCCACCAGGACTTCCAGGTGGTTTTTGGTAGAGCTTCTTCCCAGCCAGTCAGCTCCCAGGCTGTACCAATAAATGGAGTTACTCCTCCCCATATGCAGGACTTTGCACTTCCTTTTGTTGAACTTGGTGAGGCTCCTGTCAGTCCTTTGCCCCAAACTTTCAAGTTACCTGTGGCACCTCTGCGAATGCCTCGAGTGTCCACACCAAAGCCCAGCACAAATCCACTGCCAAGTACATTGGACAAACTTCTTCTGCCAGCAAGGTCTCAGCAGAGGGGCAGAGCAAGAGAATGAGCTCTTTGCTGGCAACTTTAAGGAAAAGAGATACCTTTGCACTCCTGAAGTAACTTACTTTGCTCTTGGAATGAATTGGTTATTCAGCTCTTACTTTTTCTCTTTTGATTGTATCTGAGACGATCTCAGGACTTTATCCAGAGGGGAACGCACCCTTCCAGTGAACACAGTTTGGGCAACAGCTGAGAGTCATAGTTGATGTACTTGAAGATTTTCCCCTCTCTTTTGTGATACAGCTTGCAAGATTATGCACTGAGTGCCTCAGAACATGTCTTTGTTTTAGAAGTAAACCATTTTGCTAGTCTTTGTCAGGAATGATTAGAAGTATTCCCTATCTTCTACAACAAAGGTTGAGTCAAGTAATTCTCGTTTCATTTGGGCACTGCTAACTGCTCTAGTTCTTACACCACTGACTACAAAGCATGTGTTTGTCTATCCTGTCACCGTGGCAAGTCATTTCATGGACTGTGCTTCATTTACAACTAAACAAACATTTTCTCTCTTCATCCTGGCTCTGCTTCAGCTTGTTAAGTACTACAGCCTATGTCATCTGTTTCCCAAAACCATGTACATGAGCACAGCACTAAGGAATTTTTAAGAAATGCCTTAGAAAATAATTTAAGATCATTAAAACAAGCTGCAACAGGCAAACATAAGTAGTCATATTTGATTTGCTTTAAGTGGACAATTCAGTATAATCTTTTCTACACAATAAACATGTCTATAAAAAACACTACAAAATAACCTTGCTCCTTGGGCACCATCTTTTCAAATACTGCAAGACATGAGGCATAAAGCCCCCAAGTCAACAAAAGCCTCAAAGATGGTGGTAGGAGAAGCCTCCTCTTTGGAGCATCTGCTGGAATTTTTGCTTAATAAAGATAAACCCAGACACATAATGAATTTGTTAACCTAAAGGAAAAGTGATTAATCCAAGTATTGTTCTAACTTTCCTTTTTTAACTGAGAGCAGACAAGATCACCAACATTAGCACTTGATAGCTGTCATCAAATATGTTTATTTATCAAGAGGATAATCAGACAGGGAAAGGTAGGACTAAAGGTAATTTTACAGCAAAGTGATTTAATACAGCTGAAAAGGAAAACAGGAACAGTTTTGTATAATGAATCTCTGAAGCCAGTGGAACACTTGACTTGACAATAATAGACTGAGATAGACTTTTCTGCAAAATAACCAAGCAGTTTTTCCCATTCCCTGATATATTAAATAAAATTAGAAATTATCTGGACTCAAGCATTTGGATAACTGAAAATCCAGGGCACAGTTCTTTCACTGTGGCAAAAACACATATGCCACTGCCTCCTGGTTTTCCTTTAAAATTTCTATAAAGCATTGAAGATTTCTGCCTTTGGCTCCTCTCAAAATCTAACTTTACTGCAGAACAGAGAAGTATCTAGAAAATTTCATTTTCATGAGGTAGCAGCTTTTTAAGTCTTCTCTAATAGGAAGTACATGAAGTGTACTAGCTTCTGGCAACTTACCTTTAGACTAAAACAGGCTGTTCTAAGTCTGTCTACTCCTTTCCCGAGCAAATAAACATATCAGAAGTTTTTCGGTTGTTGTTTTGGTTTTTTTCTACAGCTGTTTATGAATCTGAATATTCAAATCACAGTATTTGCAAAATTCTTTCCATGCCTAAATAACAGCTCAACAATTTTTGGAGCTGTCTTTTCTAAATATCGTATTTTAAGTATTGCAAAGGTGTGCACAGGTTTAGAGAGAAGCCCAAGAGCTCTTCTGAAGTGAAAGTTTCTGAAGTGAAAACTACACACAGAGAGAAAGAGAACCACTCACAGGAGATCACAATAACTAATCAGCCACCTGCAATTTGTGGTACACTGCCTCAAACTCCACTTAGATTTCACAACATTTTAAACACTTAAACTTCTGACTTTCAGGATAAGCTTGCTTAAAACAAAAGAAAAAATGAACAGAGTACACTTCCCTGAAGGAAGTAACTTGTAATCTTCATTAACCCCATTATGTGCAGCATCATTTCATCACCCTAACACTCCCTGCAGCTGTCTGGCAAGTGCAATCTCAAGAAAAGCTCATTTACATATGGCTTCTGGCCTTGCTCACTAGAAAAATTTGCTAAAACAAATCACAGTGTCAAAAGAAAGCTCATTAAATTTTTACATCAGGCTGCTATGTTACCCTTAGCTCCCTGGGTATTCATAGCTCTTTCTGTCGTTAGTTTTCAGTCCTTAAGGCTCACATATTTTCAAGGGCAGAAGCAAACCAATTATGAAAAAGGAAGTTATTTGCTCACTAGTATACAATGACACATTCAGCCACTGCTAATTCACATTCACCAAAAACATCTCAATTACCACATCACACTACTCTGCTGAATAACATATTTCCACATGCATTTAATTTTGTACCAGTATTTGTGTTGAGGCAACCACAGCACTTCAACGTACTGAAAATGGGGATTGGCACATTTTCCACTCTGTCCCTTATAGTGATGTAGCTTTTCCTTAACAAAAAAGGAACACCTAGCCCATTTATCCAGGAGTGATGTGATTGTTTCAGAAGACATAAAAATCCATAGATATCTGTAAAAGTTAAAAACATTTATTGGCCTTACCTTAGTCTACATTATGTTGGGTATTTTCAAGGAACAGGTGTTTAAAGATTTGAATTACATAACATTAATATTCCCTGTTCACCCATCAACTGTATTTAAAAGGTACATAAACAATTTATGCTTTTTTTAAAAAATCTCTTATTTTATTGGATTTGAAATATTTGATTTCTAAAGTATTCACATAGCCAATATTTCACTATGCATTTCAAACAGTACTTGGGATCTTATTTGTTCACAAGGCCAAAGACATGAAAGATTATGTTTTTTTTCACCACCACTTCACCACTTTTTAATTTGTTTTCAGGCCCGACAAATCTAACATTTGATGGAATGCAGTCACTCCTTCCTAGCACATGCACTAACTCGTAAACAGCAAAGTATATTTTGGGTTATTCTTTCATTTGACTTATAGCAAAGTATTACATTTAATATTGGCATTCCTGCTTGGAACTAAGGGTAGAGAAACCCATCCTGCATCTTCCTAGTTGCACTTGCACAGCCTTTACAGCCAGAAATAGTTTGAAATTGAAAACAGTTTGAAATTTGTGCAGACCTAAGACAAAGTAGACAAAAAAATCACAACAGGTACTGCTTGAACAACTAAACGCTGTTCCAAACTTCCAAACATCGGCTACCAAACAGCACTGACTCTCTGCTGCCAGCTGAGAGAGGCAGCTCTACAATCCAGAGCCTGCCAGTCTCTTAAATGAATTAGAGGCAGTTCAATGATCCATAACCAGGGTACTTTCTGCAATCATTGACAATTGATTTCCATTTAATTCACAGGGGGCCAAGGCTGGCCTTACATGTGAGCCAATATTCTTTCATCACCCACGTGTTACAGGAGGGCTGACTTCCCACAAGGATTTCTGATCAGAAATCTGTGCCATTGATGTCTCAGATTTCAACAACCTAATTATGGTATCCATGAACAAATAACACTTAGAGGAGATTTTCTGATGTGTTGTTTTGGGGTTTTGTGAGGGCTCCCCTCCAAATATGTAACATTAATGAGGGAAAATTTTCGGACACACGATATCACTTAAATAATGACTATTTACTCCATATGCACAAGTCCAATTGGCTCCAGTGAAAATTCAACAACTTGGATGTGTCTCAGAAAATTAAACATTGGAACTAATAAACCTTTGGTAGAATAATGGCATCTATTTCTAAAATTTGACACAAAAATTATTCCTTAACATTATCCCATTGAATAGAACTTTTTGTCACTGAGTTTCACAGGACTGCTACTGCCTTTTTAAACATGCTCTTTTCAAACAATCATGCTGCTGTAGTGAATTGTGTGCTCTGTCATTCTGAGATCAACTCAGACAGCAGGGCAGAAAAAAAAAAGGAAAAAAAGCTAAAAAACACACAGGATCTATGCACAGCATGTATCCCAGCACTGACAGAAGCAATGTATTTTCAGGACCTGAAACAAAGAAGCACTATCTGCACAAAAACAAGGTTCAGTTAAATAATATGCTGTTCTCCTTGTATTCATAGCAGTTGAAACAAGAATCTTCAAGGGTACTTCTGAATTTTCATTTATTAAAGTAACGTGCACAAAGTAAGACTAAAAGGGCTAAGATTTTGACCTAAGATTGAAATACTAAACTTGATCTAACACTCCCCCTCCAAGTATTTTAATTTCTGAGGTACCCCATTGAAATAAAACGTCTCAAAGTAGCACATCTTACATTTGAATCCTCAAATCGTGTTGTCATTGTTTCTGTATCCCATTTATTTCAAACAGCTGACATGTTCCCAAATACATTTTAGCCCATGCCAGAGATTGTCTATAACCTCTTAATCCTCAAAATGTTTAACCTGCTACAGATGCAGGTTAAACTTTCAGATGCATTTACAGAATGAAGAGAGGCAAGTGAGTCTCATTTATCACTTGAAGCTTTGAAAATTTGAGCTTTATAGACCAAGATACTATGAATATTCCTTGGAACATAACATCAGCACTGCTCTAATAGGAGCTGTTCTCATTAGACTGTTGAGCACTTTTTAGGAATATTGTGTTGTTATAAAGGCTGGCACTTCCTTGGTTAAGATTAAAATAAGCCATTTCATTACTGAAACCTTGTAAAACACTGCATCTGAAAACCCTTACTGTTTGTAACAGACCAAGCCTTTCAACCTGAAGAATAATATATTTGTGCATTACCTCTTAAACTGATTGGATGCTGCAAGCTCTTGTCTGTGTGGGAGTCTGCTCATTTTAGAATTTCAACAGCTTTTTTATGAGCTGCATGTTGGGATTCACAGCACATCTACAGTTTGTCATAGGCAGTACCCTTTGTATCATTTGATTTCAAAGCTGCTTGCTACAAATCCTCTGCAATCAGGTTGTTATTAATACTTTTAATCTGCCCTCAGACAAGAAATCTAGTGCAGTGTGGTTGTGCCAAGCAGGCTGAACAGTAATCAGCAACCATATCTGATGGATTATGTCCTTTGTACACTATTTACAGTGAGCGAGGAACAGAAAAACACGCATATGCTCATGCCTTGTGCTACTGTGCAAGCAGGCACTGGTGCTGAGTCCATTTGTATTCTCACCAGTATGTTCTCTGCATCCAAAGCAGCTGAAAAGAAATAGGGTTTTGGGGAAAAGTGCCACATTGCCCCTCTAATGGAATGAAATATTCACAGCTTTTATCAGGTAAACATAAAACGTGCTACAACTTGCATACACTGTGCAGTAAATAGCAACTCTGAGCACTGCTATACATTGTTTGTTTTGCATATTGAATGGGAAATCCAGGAGCTTAGTCAAACTTAGGAAAAATGAACATCAATTTCGATTCTCCTTCTGGAAAATATCAGCCATCACTGCTACTTATCTCTTGAATTTAAAACCCCTTCAATTTAAACTGCCATTACAGTCAGAGTTCTGAGATCTGTGTAACTAGAAGGGAGTACTGTGCTTTAAATTTAAGTGAATTTTCCTTTCACAGAATTCATTCTGGCAGTTGTTCCTCCTTTTTTGTTGTTGTTGGGGTTGGTTTTGTTCATTGGGTTTGTTTTCTTTGTTTGTTTGTTTGTTTGTATGTAATGTATAGCCAAAGGCAATCTTCTATGTATATACTCTAGTCTAGACTCTTGGGCCCATGGCGTCTACAAAATTCCTTTCCTTTGTGCACAAAGAGCACATCTCTGAGGTTCTGGTAAATAGCACAGATTTAGCACAGACACGGAGAAAAAATAATCAAAACCCACATTCTTTGTCAGAAGTTAAATGAAAATTCATAGTGTGGACTTTTCAAACAATAACAATCTGCTGAAAATAATACAGCACAAGGCACTGAAATGTTGACAAAGACAACACCCAAGATTCACTTGAAACAAACCCATTTAGAATACTTCCTCAAAATCCAGGATATATTGGTGATAAATGAAAACTGGGAGTTAGCTGAAGTAAAGTAGTAACTCACACAAAAAAACTTACCACTTTTGTCTTACTCTGAATTACTATCACTTGCTAATTTTCAAAAATTATTTTTCAGCTTCTACTTAAAGAAATTCTTGCTAGAGACCATTAACACTTAACTTATAGCTGCACAACACCTGGTTAAAGGTTGCTGAGTTAGGAAATTAGCTATGGCCACCCTCTCTCAGTTCAAAAACTGGATAGGGAAACTAAAACAATCAATGAAGCACAAAGAAAACATAAACCATTCGTTATTTTAAAAAAGCATGAGATTACACAGTACAGGACTTGTGTGAATACCAAAGAAGAAAATTCAGCTAAGGAATTTCCCTGCATAGATCTGACAGCATTGTGTATTACCCTGAGTGCATTTGATGAATAAATAAGTAGATTTAAGCATTTGCAGAACAGGCTGGAATGGGTCAACCACATTGGCAGGGTGCAGGAACTAATTACTGATAAGCAACAGAATGACATCCCAAGATAAATGCAGGTAAACTTGTCTCACTCTTGCAAAATTTCTTTGAAAGCTCCTTTTCTGTAGAAGTTTTACCTGCCAGATGATAACAGCCATCACTGAAACTCTGAAAGAGCCAGCAGTTATTTTTATGGAAACAAACACAATAATTTTCATCTGCTACCTATTGATTTTGTTCTACAGCTTAGGCATGGGTCTGTGTGTTTCGTGCATCTGAAAAGTTCATTTATACTGATCTCTAGAGGCTCCCAGACCAGGACAGGAAAAGGATCACTCTCTTACTCTGTCATTTCCATGTATTTAATAACAGCCCTTTGCATGGTTCTCCTTGCTGTTTTATCTGATTCACAGCTATTTTAGCACATTACAAGGGGGGGAGGCAGTAAAAACTGGCCCTAAAAAGAGCAGTACATCCTGAGGAAGAGGAAGAAAAGTAATAATCTAATATGCACGTAAATAGTTACATACTGCATGGCAGAAAAGGAACCGATTTTCAGGCCTGACTCGTGATCATTTAATGCAACTGTGCACACACTTCAGACCATAGATCCTGCAGTCTTTGTACTATGGAACACGTATCGTTTTCTGGTCTATTTACAAGTTTGTTCAAATGCACATTTGAATTGCCGAACAATGGAAATGTATGTACTACAACTGCACAAAAAGAGATTTTTCAGTCATCAAAGATAATATTTAGCAAAGTGTCGTGAATACCAAAGCATGAATATATTCTATGTTTACACCCTCTGAGCTTCCTGTTTTACTCTAAGTTCACTGTGATCTGTAGTGCAGAAATACCTTCTGAGAAATATCAAATGTGTGACAGTAAATTAACTGGACCACAGCAAAGACTAATCAAGTTCTTCTAGATTAAAAAACAAACAAACAAAAAAACAAAAAAAAACCCAACAAAAAACAAACAAAAAAGAACATTGAAAAAGAGTCCTTAATTCACCCAATTTTTTTTAAAAAACCTTGTACCTCATTTTGGATGCTACAGCTCTCCTAGCTTTTCAGATAAAGGGGTCTGATCATGACTAATATCACTTCCTAAGCATAATTTTCTCCCATCAGTGAGAGAATTTGACAAAACTCTGGGAAAGATACAGCGTGCCAGCTGACAAAACTCAGGAAAACACCTCAGGATTAGAGGCACGGGGAGGGGTTTTGAATCCCATAGCACATTTCTCCTTACCAGTAACACAAAAGGAAATACATGGAATTACTTCCCTTGGCAAGCACAAGAGTTTACTCAGAAGTGCTAATAAGTTTTGCAGGAAGGCCAAGAGTTAATCTATTTTTTGCAGAGTGGAACAGCTGTGATACAGAAATTCTAAGTCTGAACAGAATCTGATCAATGTTTTCAGAAACTCAGCTGAAGCATTTATTTCATGGAAGCCTTCAGAGAAAAAAGTCAGATAGTAAGAACAGACAAGGCTACAGTACATAGACTAGTTTCATGTTTTTAAATTGGTTAGGCCAAGTGGATTTCATCCTAAAATACTTCATTTGCCAAGAAATCTAGTTGTAAGCTCAGAGAATCCAGGGAAGACAAAAGTAGTGCCAGAACACAGGGAAAAAAACGGGAAATGAGGACCTGATCTTCCAAAAGGGAACTTGGGGAAGCCATTAAACAGCTTAATTTGAGCTCTACAAAAACTCAAAAAAACCCCAAAACAGAACAAAAAAAGCATGAGCACCAACAGTGAAACAAACAAAACACCCCACTGCAATCAATAAACTCCTGATAAGACACAATTATATAGCAAGCAACATTGATTTTTTTTTTCCAAAATAAACCAAGTTAATTTTCCTCTGTAACAGTGCACAAGAGCACCTAGATATCAGGTTTCCTGTAACTTGTCTGTAGGAGATTTTTTGGTAATATTTTATGTGACAGTCCAAAGCAAGCTTGGAAATGAGATGAATATGAAACTATTGCATGACAAGAGACAAAATGGTTGAACAATCTCACTCAGAGAACAGTTTTAATTATTACCTGTCCAGAACACACCAGGAAGCTTTCACCAAAGTCTGTCAGTAATTTTGGGAATCACCTGGATGACAGAATAAGGACTGCTCTTAGCCAAAGATGCACCTGATACAAAGTTAGGGACCACAGCCACGCTGTAAAACAGGTTAAGAATTCAGAATGAGAGTACAAAACATTAAAAATTGTCTCTATAGGATATAAATATTGCTAAGCCAAATAAATTATGTAAAAACAGGAATATCCCACAGTGACTGCTACAAAAAGAAGGTGGTTAAGGAGCAAGACTGGTAAGCCTTGCTTAGGCTTAGACTCCAAGTTCCAACGAGCTGAACAAGGTTAACAGAGCAACGCTGACATACGAGAGCCAACACAACAAAGTGTGAAGAGCAAACAGGGAACATTTCCATTCTGTTCACACTAATGATGTCTCCAGTGGGAAACTCTAGCACCACAGGTAGATGCCACACTTAAAGAAACATGGGGGTTCACTAGAAAAATTAAAGAAACTGATCTGTGTTCTGTGGAAAAGGTTAAGGCAGTTTAAGCCACACTGCAACAGATAGCAAGCAAAAGCATTGCTCCAGCCTACACTTCTCTCAGCTTTTGCCAGAGAGCAGCTCAAAACTATTCTTAAAATTAAGAAATAAAATACATACTTCTGTAAAATAAAAGTCATGAAAAGGTTCATTTTAGTGAGTAACTCCATGCAGTCATTTCTTTCTTCTAGTGGGTGTTGGTATTGCTTTTCCTAGTTAAATGTATGTATTTCTTATTAAAGTACAGAAGCCAGGGCACAAAACATTGCCAGTCTTGGACTGAGGAGCCAACTCAGTGTAGTGCCAGTTTCCCAAATCATTATTACGTTGTACAGCCTATCCCTGTGCCCACTATTAATATCTTTAGCTCAGAATGAAACTCCCTCACTATGAAAGGAAAAAATGCCAATTTTATCATGTTAAACTATTTCAAAACCTGGAAAAAATGGATTCTTATTTTGAACAAATGCCACACCAGAATGAAAAGGAGGCACTTCACTGCTTTCACACCCTAAGGACGTCTTGATTAACACAGCAATTCATGGTAAGGGAGCCAAGCAGCCTCGATGGGCCATATGCAGCAACACTGTGACTTATGGCTTTATATCCTTAAACTGGCCTCTCCAGCATGATCTGATAAATCAACACACAAGTCATTAAATGGTTCATTATCCCAGCAATATGATTCATTCTCTCTGCCAGGAAACACAAGAAATGATAGGCATCTTCTACTTGCAACCATGACTGTCCATCAATATAACAGATTAACTGTATGAGGGAGTTTAGTTTGGTGTAAAGGTCAATGGGATGCTTCATGGGCCAATTTTTCTTCTGCAGGGCTTGACCTCTTAGCAGAGGAAAAAAAGTGTGGACAAAGAAGAAGAGAATGTGGTTATCTTGCTGTGTAGACAGCTTTTTAAAATAAAGTGATCATTAACTTAAAAAATAAGAGCCATGACAGAAGAGAAGGGAAACAGGGCTCAGAGGTACCTGGCCAACTTTTCACACATGTAGTCAGCAGACTTGAGCCAGAGTCTTCCTTCCTTAGGAGAGCAGAATTCATGTGCAGGTTCAAAAGGCAAACTGTTCTGGTGTTACCTGAACAGGGTCACTTAGACACGCTTGCACCTGGTCACCAGGAAGGCTGGCACCATCAGTAGCCTGTGCTTAGAAAAGACCAAAAACGACAATCCCTGGCAAGGTGCCACAGAGCAGGAGCGAGCTGTACTGGCAGCTTCACACGTGCGGACTCAACATGTCCCAGCTCTCTGTAGTTCTCTGTAGTCTAACACTTGCTCCCCGTTCCTACACAATTATTAGAGTTACCACTTAATCAAGGAATGGTCTTTGTGATTACCTGCCTGCTAATAGTTTTAAATGTCTCCCTAAGGAATTTCAATGCTTATTGTAGTATGAGTGCATTCAATATACTTCTACATGAAAACACAAAAATTATCTGATTCAAATGAAAGTGCAATGCAGCCCTGCAAACCTACACATGAATTATATTGAAGAAAAATGATTTCAAGCATTTAGAGAACAGTGCCCAAGTGGGTGTAGAATATCTGCTCTACCATGACAGAACCAAATATCACTTTTTTACTGTGCAGTCACATTTCAGATTGTCCATGACAGTCAGTAGGTCTGAATAAAAATTACTAGATATATAAAAAATAAGTCTCTGTCATCACTGTATTATGCTGAAGATCATGCAACATCCCTCTAAAGATAAAAGGGTTTGGAAAATAAATCTCTGTAATTAACTTAGAAAAAGTAGAAAAATGTGTATGATCATTAATTCACAGAAATAATGAAAAGATGCACCTATGTATTCCCACTTCCAGTTATTCACCATATACCAACAACTATTACAAAATTTAAGAACACGCTGATTTGCAAAAAGATTGTGTCTTTAACCTTAATCACAGTAACTCAGTATTTGTCTTCAAAACTGAAGGATTCTTATATTCCTTCCCAAGGTTTTAATTGCAACAAGAGCTTGATTTTTTTAAGAGTGGTTGGGGTTTTTCTTCAGGTGCCAGAAAAAAACTCAAAAAAACAACAACAGAAACACTTGTGGTACGATACTTACAGGAGATAGGAAAGACTAGGTTTTCCTAAAGATATCAGGGAATGTGCAAAGCCATAATAAGGGCCAGGATATGGGTTAATTTTGTACCCAGGGTAAGCCCAAGTGTTTTACCAGAACCTTTGGCTAGAGCTTTCCACACAAAATTAGACACAGCAAGATGCAAAGGATATTTATGCAAATTATTACATGACAATATATAAAACATTATATATAGTTACAGTGTGGAGATACGTTCCTCAAAGTCAAAACATTTCCAGATTTACAGACTATGAGTGTTCCTTATAAAACATCACACTTCAGTGTCCTTGTAACTATGGGTCAGAGAGATGAGACATTCAGACACAAACTTTGATAATATCAGTGTACTTGTATAAAGATGCCATTTTCTGAAAGTTGAAAGGCCAGCTATTTTCACCAATGCCAGCTGCACTTTAAGTACAGACCTGTTACATTTATTTCTAGATATCAGGCACCTCTCAAGAGGTGGGATATAAACTGCCAGAGCAGCAGGATGGTTATGCTCCAACAACTGGCAAATCAAGTAGATTGTATGGTCTGGCTTTGAGGCTTAACAGAGCTGCAGCTCCTGCTGCCAGAAAGTCTTAACAAATATCTGCTCCTCTTGCTGGCAGAGCACACAAACACAACAGGTTTAGGAGGCAGCAGGAAGATCCTTTGCTGTTTTGAGTTTTTGATCAGAAATAAGCATGGCTCAAAAGGATTAAGTCTCAAAATCATGCGTTATTTTGAATGTCTGACAAAATTCTCCATGGGAGGTAGTAATTTGGGAATTAGAAGAAAAGAATATTTGTTTGCTTAAGTGTGGGGGTAAAAAAACTAAACAAAAGACAGAGTAGTGTATTCCCAAAGCAACTTAGAACTTGCTGCTTCTGTGGAGCACATGAAGTGAAGAGGTGGAAGAAATGAAAAAGAAAATGCAATGTATAGACCTATTTTTTTTCCTTTTAATCTGGAGATATCCCCAAAATATGGAGAGTCTTCAGGTGATGGTCTCAGCTGACATGCAAATTCCTGAGAATCAACAGGCTTTTGTGATTAAAAAATAAAAAAGGTACGATGTGTAGTGGTTCTCTAGATATAATTTAGTCACAAATGATCATGTTATAAAGATTTACTTCTCTGCGTTAAATGGCAGAACTATCTCCCGTCCCAGGAAGAATTCACTTTTTCTTAGGGCAAGAAAAGAACTGCTTTAACAAAGTTCAAACTTACCAGGACAAGGCTCCAGCAAGCTGACTTGACAAAGTCACCTCGTGTCTCTCCAGCTGCTCTCATGCTGGAGAACCATCACATGCCCAAGTGCCAGGCTGCAAGTGCTCAGCATCCTGCCTTGAATCACTGAATAAAAGTAAAAGCTAGTGAGGAGTTTCCCAAGCATTTCATCACTTTAATTCTTCCAGCTGGCATAAATGCACTTTTTCTTTAATCTCTTGTCAAAGACTAAACTATTTTATTACTTGGATTTAATGCTAACCATGTTCAGCACTTTGGATTTTTGAAAAAAAAGCATATCCTGTGAGGTTTTTATTTGAGACATTAGTACATTCTAAACAGTCCTACACTTCCACAAAAGCACTGATTTCAACTTTATTCCATCTCAGTAAGTGTTCCTAGGAATTAAATGGCAATGAGAGCATCAGAATTGGTTGTGAATAATATATTTGGAACCAGATTACATAAGGCAGTATTATGTATAATTAATTGATGTCCACGCAGAGAGATCTGCCTGTCTAGATTCACTTATATAAAGAGCACCTTATGGCATAAGGTTACAAATCTCTTTTCCTACAACTGGTAAAAATTTATGTCAAAAAGCAATGAAATGTGACATATTCCTCCAGAGCAGAGATATTAACTTTCTCTAAAACTAGTCTGCATGAAATAAAAAAAAATTAGCATAGAATTAACATTTATAAAGAATCTTAATATGCAAAATTATGTTATTGAAACTGACAGCAGTGAGGTTTATCTCTTAACATGGTTCTAGGAAAGGATAATCTCAGAGGGAGTGATTGTCCAGCCTCAACAACTAATCATGATTCAGATACTTATTAGAAGTAGCGAGAAAAAGTAATATAAGTAGTAAATACTGGAAGAGATTTTTCCCTCTGTCCTCCCAAACAGTGCTTTAGTGAGAATCAGGAAGGGGAAGGTGAGGGTGTCAGACAAGGAAAAAAACAATCTTCATAAAACATCACATATGATGAAAAAGAAGAAAAGTTGAGATTAATGAAAGTCACAAATAGCTGAAATTAAAGGTCTCCTGATTTCTTCTACAATCTAGTAAATTCTTTACATTTTCCTAATTATGGTTTTTTTTTGTCAAAATGCAAACTTTTAAGGAGAGGCATGTTATTTAAAATAATATAATATTTAAATGAGATTGAAAACATTTCTGATGTTTCAGATTTTGATAGTCAACATTTAGCGCTGTGCTTCGTTCTGGGGAACGGCGGCTAGCTGCTCTAAGGCTCCGAGCCTTTTCTTTGTNGACTATTCAGTTTGGCTTTCGCACAGGAGAATTGATTAGGTGAATAGATGTTATTGTTTATTCACTGAAGTCAGAATGTTACAGGTTAATAATGTCTTCTAATGGCAAGAGAGTTTAGAACATTCTTGAATCCTGGCTACATGCCAGAGGGAGGACGTCGAGGAAGATTTTAACATAAAGAGAGAAAAACAGGAACATCATTGGGTAAAGACCGAGCCTATGACCAGACCCCAGAGAGCGAGAAGCGAGGAGCCAAGAGAAGGGACTGAGCGCAGGCCCGGCCCATCACCCCGGACTGCAGGGGAGGGGCAGAGGGGGTGATGGGTGGGTTTGGGGGGTACAGAGTGCAGTGACCCTGGCCTCGGGGGTGTGAGGCTGCAGGCTGGGTGAGTCACCACCAGCGCTGTGCTTCGTTCTGTGGAACGGCGGCTAGCTGCTCTACGGCTCCGAGCCTTTTCTTTGAGTTGAGCATTTTAATAAACCCTTAAACAAAGCAAATCGTGAGAGGTCCTTTCTCACAATGGCTATCTGTTTTCAAGATGACATACGCTGAATTTCACTAGTTAGGTCCTTTCTCCCAGTATAATTGCCTTTTCTGATCAGGACATATAGTCCTGCCTATCTATTTAGCATCTACTGGCAAGTATCAAAGTGCTGTAGATAATTTCCCAGAACACCTTTCAAAAATGTTGAGAATTAAATTTTCCAAGACTGAATTCCAGAAGACTGGGATATTTTAACCCAATTTGCAACAATGACATGTATAAAATTAGAAAATTAGTACTACCGATGACGTAAGGAGAACAGAAGTAGTTACGTTATACATCACTTATTTTAACAGTGTTTTAACTTGAAAACTACTGTTTTCCCAGCTACTCACTAAGCTGGAAACATCTCATAAGCTGACTAAACACAAGCAATTTCCAAGTGACACCACTCTCCACACAAAACAATTTAGTGTTATTATGGCAACACATTCGCATTTCTAGACTTCCGTGTTTAACTGTGAATCTCGGCGCTGCACGAGTGCAGTTGCACACAAATCCACGGTAAAAACAGAGGGATCCTGTACTGAAATCGAAGGTGGTGCGTGAAAATCCCCCCTGCCAGCAATGTCAGGAGTGTTTGGTACACACGTGTAGAGACCGCTGAAGGTGGGACCATCAACCCCCTCCAGGCTTCGAGGTGCTGCCTGACGAAACAGCACCAAGAACCCCCACACAGATTGCCCTGCACACGTATTTTTCCAGCCCGTGTGAGCACAACCTCTGGTGCAGCTGGAGAAACGATAATCTGAAGGTTATCACCTCAAATCAGAGCGAGCACAGCTCTCTTAGAGAAATCGCTTAAAGCCAGCCGTGTTTGTTTATGTTTTGTCCTCACTTACAGCGGGATTTGTGGGCAGATGAAGGGAAGTTTTATACAAGAGTGCCTTCTAGTGGTTACAGGGCTCAAACCTCAGCTCCAAACACAAATCCTAACACTTACCAAATAATTATTCAGTAAACCAATCACAAAAATATATTTACAGATGTCTTATGGGAAATAATTGTTGCATGTCAGACCCACACTTCTCCGTTGTAAAGCTGCTTATGAAAATAGAAACCTAAGTTAGCAATAAAAGAGTATTACTTACCAAACAAATGAGCAAGAAAATAGCAGGTGCTAAAATACAGCATTCGGTTTTAGGGATACACTTAACCTGAATTGCAGGTTTAAGCCAGGTAGGAAAATTAGCAATATTGTGAGTTCATTTAATTGAGTAGCTCTAATAGCAGTATTTATTAGAATGATTTTTAACTGTACCAGTCACACATTTATTTAACTATAAAGGACATAAAAGTTTACACTTAGATACCAAAAAAACCTCACAGTCTCAACCAGAAATTCCCTAATATATAAAACTGTCTGAAAAGGTAAAAAAGAAATTGTGAGACTGTTCAGAAATCATTGCATTTTTCTCAGTCTATCAGCCTGAGAAAGCATAAAGTGTTTTGCAGAGACTTTGCATTTTTATATTTGCAGTGCAGGTGTAGCTCCCTGGCTGCTGTGTTTAATGTACTTTCACTAACGGCAGCAGGCTTTAGAACACTCTCTAACTTACAATGTTATAGGAAGAAATGGAGATTACTGGTGAGGGGGATATGTGTATCTTCAGTTAACCTCTGAGCTATGTCACCAGCAGTACACCACACTGGAGTCACTTCTTTAATATCTTTTCCTTTGCTGGACACGAAATAAACCAGTGTCGAAATATCACGGGAAAAAATACCATTTCCAAGGAACACCAACACATGCTGGCTATGCACCAAACTGCTGCCCAAGTTATCTGAATGTTTCAAAGGCACTTCAAAACAGAAGCATAATGATTACAGAAAACGTAAAGGGAAGGTTTCATTCTAGTTTAGGGTGCATGAGCAAAAGTAGTCACAGCTGAGTACAAAATTCTGTAGACAAATCAGCAGTCCTTAGTTTCCAGCTCACTTCTGTGACTGCCAGCCATGTTCTCACACACACATATTCCTCCTAATTACCTTATTTAAGCCCAAAAGTAAATGCTACTACTCCCGTAATCCCCAATGCAGACCTCTCAATAAGGGCAGCTTTACACCAGAGGATCTATTTCTCTCCCATAATGCCGTGTTTAATTTATTTACATTTGTTGGAAAACACGACAAAAACCTCTGGTAATTTAGGGGATTGTGCGTGCAGATAAAATCTGCTAACTCCAGACACCAGTTGAAGTATCTGTGCTACTCGGGTGATTTCTGAGAAAACCAGTTGATAGAAAAAAATACATACAAAAATATATATAAAAAATTGCAATAGAAAATGAAGCCGCTTTTCTTTTTGCCATGGGGCGACCACCGCCGGCCTCCCCTCAGCACCTGAGGGAGGAGCCCTGTGGGGCTGCTCACCCTCAGCTCCGGCATTCCCGATGATCCCATGCAGGACTACCCGAAATTCCCGACACTTCCAGGGCCCACCTCGGGCATCCCAGGGCTGGAAGACGAGATCCCAGACATCAATCCCGGCTCGGACCGGGCCCCGGACTCCGCTGGGGCCTGCGGGCTCCGCCGACCCGCGGGAAGGCCCGGGAGCAGCGGCAGCGCTGGAGGCGCAGCCCCGGCCGGGGGGGCTGGAGCCGCACTGGAGGGGGGAGTGTGCTCAGGGTGGGACACAGGAGTGTGGAGTGTCCGCAGGGTGGGACACAGGAGTGTGGAGTGTCCTCAGGGTGGGACACAGCAGATCCTGCATCCCGAGTGGCACAGGAGTGCCCTCAGGATGGGACACAGGAGATCCTGCACCCTGGGTGGCACAGGAGTGTCCTCAGGGTGGGACACAGGAGTGTGGAGTGTGCTCAGGGTGGGACACAGGAGTGTCCGCAGGGTGGGATACAGGAGTGTGGAGTGTCCGCAGGGTGGGACACAGCAGATCCTGCACCCTGAGGGGCACAGGAGTGTCCTGAGGATAGGACACAGGAGTGTCCTCAGGATGGGACACAGCAGATCCTGCACCCTGGGTGGGGCTGGAGTGTCCTCAGGATGGGACACAGCAGATCCTGCACCCTGAGCGGTGCTTTCGCCACAGGCAACTGAAATCTTAAGCATTTGGAAATCAAGAGATGGACTTTCAGGCATCAGAACCTTTTTAAAATGGCGCTTTATGGTTCTGGAAAATTCTAGCAAAGCTTTTCATATGCCCAATGGATGTGGGTAGTATTTCCAGCTGAATGTCCTGATTAACCAGAGGGGTCCCATCAAAGACAAGAAGAAGAGCCTGTGTTGGCTTTTACTGAAGGAAGCAATCAAATTGTATACAACACTAAAAAAAAAAAATCATAAAAAATTCAGATCTAGAATTATGGAAATATAAACAGCATTTAAGCAAGTGGGAAAGTTTCAATGAGAGAGTGCATGGAGTTGGCAAACACTTTGTTAGCACAAATAAATCCTGTTTTTTCACAGCTTAAGTGAAGAAGAACAGCATTGCCACAGCTGAGGGCACTCTCCAAAGATTCTTGACTGAGTGGTACATGCATTTTTTACACCAGTACAGAATGAAATGCTTTAGATTGGTTAAAATGGAAAGAATGTAATGTTGGCTGCTTTACCAAAGTAACTGAAGAAATCCCAGCTTTATGGTTTTGCTCTTTATCTATATCTTTTATTAAATTGCTTCATAAATAGTCTTCCTCTGAAATGAGAGAAAGCTCACCCTTCTGATGGTAGTGAATTGATGGAATGAATATCCATTTCTGATTGCTATCAGGCAGAGAGCAGTTTAGTAGAACACTTAAGCTTTAAAGAACAAGCTTAAATCTTACTGGAGACAATTATGTCCTCTGCTAACTGAAGAAAATGGTTGTAGTACCTTTAACAGAGGCTCATAGTTATGTTCAGCAGTAAGAAAAATAGTATCAGTAAAAAGTAATATAGAGCAGCCTGGACACAAAAATACGTAAGACAAATAGAAATTACCTGCTGAAGTGGAGTGTGTTATATTAAAAAAAAATGTTCCTCCAGTTCAAACTTAGAACCAGTGTGTCAGACTCTAGTTCTGGAAGGAATAACATTTAAAAAGTACACTTCGGTACATAATAGTCATAATAATGCCTTGACTTCTGTATTCTCACCCTAATTTTCATAATCCTTTTTATAATGGGGAGAATTTGCAACAAACACTAGGCTCAGGGCAAAATTAGTCCATGTTATTTAGGATTAAATTTCATAACACTTTTCCAAACTGAAAGAGAGACCTTTCCCACAATAGGTCTGAATCATTTATCTGTGGCAGCACAAGTGGCCACATTTCCCCAAGACCCATTTCACATCCATTATCCTACAATATGGTTTCTTCTTCTTCCCATAACAAACACAGTTTCTTTATTCAAGGAAATGGGGAGTGGTTCCCTAGAGAATTCTGGGCACTCTGTGACAGATTGACATAGAGGCACCCAGGATAACCAGCAGCAGAGCTGAAGTAATGTAAAGCTTCAGCAGAACATGAACACAGCTATTTAACATCCCAGATATCTTTGCTATCCAACAACTTGTATGATGCACTTATACTTCACTTCTTTTTCATGGTCTCAATGAAATTAAATATGTAAAATATCCTGGAAAAAACAGGATGCTACTTAACAGATTGCATTAATTCAACCAGATTAGTAATGTCCAGTTTGCCAGGACTGAGGTGGTTTCACAAGAAACAGAAAAGAATGTGTGTGCAAAATCGTTTCACCCCAGACATCCCTGGCACTGATCTGCTACCTTCTCCAGCATTCTTACAGCTCTCAGCTGGAAACAGCAGCTACCAAAATGTTTGTAACTGTGAGAGTTGCTGGTGCTGGGCCAGGAACTGGAGGTGCAGTGGAGCCCAGGAATCAGCACTCTGGCACAGAGGAGAGAGAATCAAAGCATTTTCTTCCTTTCTTTCACACAGCACATCTTGAAGGAGCACAGATCCACTCGTCAGCATAAACCAGCATGAAAATGATGCATGTGTGTTTCTCTGTCAAGGCAAGGGAAAGTATCTTCAAAGAGTCCAGGGCAGTAGGAGGCTGAGCAGGAATTTGTGCCAGTGCCACTGTAAGCTCCTCTGTGTGGTGTTGGGACAGTTGTAATGGCACAAATTCCTCCTGTAGCATCACTGGCACAGTACAGAGCCCATCCAGACAGGCAGGAGCTCTCAGTGGCTGTACCCAAACCACAGCAGCTCCAAGGGTGGGAACGTGTGCCACTGCCACTGTCCTGAAGGAGCAAAACATGCACGAGATGCTGGGCAGTGTTGGCCCTCCAACAAATCTCCTGGTCATCCATTATGCCTGGCTGGATGTCAGAGCTTTAACCCAAGGCTGTCCATTCTCAATCATGTTTGCATTGTATCCTTCTGCAGAAAAGGGCAGCTCTCTCTGATTTTTTGCTGTTAGCTTATGTTTCCTCTGTACATGTGCAGCTCAAATGATGATGGAGCCCTCCCCCATATGGTGCTCTAAGCTTTCCTAAATTGATTACAATTAAAACAGACAGTTCTTTGACTGATCCTCTTTCCTTAAGCACAGCTAATGCAGATTAACTGTCCCCAGAAAGAGGCTTTAAGTATCCAGTGCAAGGGAGACCTCATATTAAACATTACCAATGGCATCACCATGTATCACTGTCATCATTTAATGCATTGTGCTGTTTGACAAAATAATAAAAATTAGCAACTAAGAATATACTTCTGTGCTAAAAACCCCAAGTTTTTACTCCCTCTCCTGCATTTCACATGTGCTATCTAGTTGAATGGTAGTTTAAACTACAGCAAGAAATTATCCATCTAAGAATGACCACGGTTGTATCTACTGCGAAACTAGGCTGTCCACAGAGCCATAAACTCGAAGTTTCTTAACTGCTGTTCAACCTTAATTTTGTTTCTAAACATATCCAAATACATAAAATGAAAGAGATGTGTAACATGAGAATGAAAACATGACAAGCTCTCATATTAGAGCAGGATATTTTTCACAACTACATTGTAAGTATAAAAGAACCACAGTGTCAGCACACATACATTATTAAACCACAGGACTTTCAAAAATACATTTCTTAACTTTGAAAAAGGGGTTTATTCTGTTTTTATGAAAAATCATGGTCAAGAAAAAGTTCGGCACAAGGAGGCAGATGAATAGAAATGGTACTACTTACTATATAGAAAACACCAAGTTTTGTATAAAATAAACTGTCCCCAGAAAAACAGATGGATGCAAACGACTAATTCCTACAATAGTGTAAGTGAAATAAATAGCAACCTTGTTCCATTGTGATCAGTCCTTACAGAACAGGTTGATGAGTATCTCAGTAGCGGTTGAAAGCACAGCAGTCGATGCCTGTGAAATTTATGCAATATAAAAATCCTTGCTACTACAAGTTTTTTTAAGTATTCATTTGCTCATCTCCATTTCTCCTCCAGTGACTCACAGAGCTTAGGCTGCAGCTATTTAAACCCTCCAAAGATATTCCTGGGTACAAGCATGAAAGGCATGAATGAATCCAAGGCTGGGGGAAAAGGAGCATGTTCTGATTCTTAATGTTCCCAGACATGAATACTCAGGAATTACCAAAACAAAACAGAAGGGTTATTCAACAGAAATGCTTCCTCAAGAAATGCACTTGTTTATCTATAGTCCGCTTTCTGCGTGAAGATTTGGCCCAGTTTTGGGGAAGATTTTCACTCCCAAATAATTTCATTCTTTATATACTGAAGTATATAAAGAATAAAAGTATATGTTCTTTCTATACTTCAGTATCTAAAGAAGTCTATTAGCTTTTAGAACTAAACAAAACATGTCTTAAAAATTGCTTTGCAACCAGTACTTTCTTAAGAAAAAGAATCTTTGATGACTAATTCTGTAGAAACACAGGTTATTTCATTTAACTGGTACAGAGTTGATAATGCATCAAAATAAATGCCATGGTTAAATTTATCCAGATTCATATGAATATGAGAGCAAAACCAGGATAGCCACACACCAGTAATATAGTACCTGCTCACACTGAACAGGAAGGAAACACTTTTTCAAACTTGTCTGGTTTCCAATAGCGTGGTTTAATGACAAAAACCAAAATTATGATGACAGTTTTGTGACAGACACAAACAGCAG
Organism: Pardalotus punctatus; assembly: GCA_013400915.1. NCBI lineage: Eukaryota > Metazoa > Chordata > Aves > Passeriformes > Pardalotidae > Pardalotus > Pardalotus punctatus. The sequence continues at coordinate 165,440 of VZTX01018098.1, read as the reverse complement.
GGATGAGCCATGCTCCCTGCAGGCCACCATCAGGCATGTGAACTTTATCAAAGTAGCCACACAAAAACCAGCTGGCAGGACCTGTTCAGGCTCACAAAAGGCCTGTGACAGAATTCTTCCCAGGAGTCTGCTAGGAAACCCAAATAAACCTATGATAAGAAGCAAAACATTTGCTCAAAACTACAAACTGCCCAGGAGACAGAAATTAAAGAAGGAATAATTGTTTTGCTGTCAGTATGGCTAAAGAGTAACAGTAATGCCTCAAGATTCTGTACAGAACTTGTCTCAGCAATTTGCAGAAAATATGAATATTTTATAACTGGCCAGCTTGTTCAAAAGCCCCACCAAAACAAAACCAAGTGGACGATCTGGAATAGAGGCGGTAAGCAACATCCAAAGGCACTGATTTGTGATTTTTTTAGGTAGATTGTGTCCTACACACAAAATAATTGTAGGGAGAATTGCTGTGTCTGTCCCTCGAAAGCAGTGCCATGGAGTTTTGCCACTGCTGCTGAGGAGACTCTGCCAGGCTTTCTCCGACTGCCGTGGCTGGGGGCAGTTCTGTTTCTGAGCTGCACTCTGCCAGCTCCTACAGCTTCATGCACCCTACCTCCTGAACAAAGGAAGTGTTCATGTAAGTACTGCTAATTTGTCATAATCGCAAGATGAATTTTAGGCACATGTTGGATTTTCTATTGAAGAAGAAAATTACTCCTGTTCTTTGTCTGAATAAGTAAGGTCATCAGGAGGCAGCTTTCACCTGCCAGTCTTCTGAATCACAAGGTAGAGCTAGATTTTTTTGAATCCCACAAACCACTTTTTTTTTTTTAAAAAAATGGAAAAGCTTTCCATGCACATTTCAGCATGAAAGCCATATAACTCCCTATTCTTTGTACTGATTGCAGCACTTATCGAAGAGAAACATCTGCTGGAGCACAAATACTGCAGAATGATCTTCTTTGGGTTAACATTCTGTATTACCATTATGAAATTTTTTCTAACCAGATAGCTATAATAATTTTAAATCAATCTAATGTACTCTGATTAAACACTATGATTAAATGAAGGAGAAAATTAAGGTAAGACCATACCCACCTCAGGCTTCCGCGGCACCTAGTCCCTGTTGTAGACACATGAGGGACTTGTTAGAGACGGCAAGAAACTGAAACTTTCCACAGAATCATGACATCAGAAAGGTCAGAGATTGCTTGACGTGCAGTAAAGGTAGCTTTTTGTTACATAACAGCAAACTACTTTGCATCACATTGTATGCAGGTGAGATATCTAAATGAATTATCATTGTTGGCAGTATCTATCGGAGTTTTTCTAAGATGCTCATTTCTAGCAGGTGAGGAGCAGAATCACATAGAATAAAAGTGTGGCTGGTTCAGTTACAGTAAATCCTTTCCCAAATGGAAACATGAGATCCCTGGCCCACAGCTACGTGGTTGGTTTCAGCTTGCACCAAGCTCACAAGGACCTTCATATTTTGCAGGAGCTGTTCAGGCCACAAAGACTGAGCAATGTACCTGTCCAAAATCACCACTGCTTTGGTGGAAAGCCCAGGGCAGCTTTGCAAAGTCACTTGTGAAGTTCTTTCTCTTGCTGGGAACTGGTGTTTTTCAGTAGCTGAATATTTCCCAAGGAAGAAGGCTGAACGTAAAAGTGCAATTATCCTGCACTCCTGTTCATCCTTCCTCTCCACTGACACTCGCCCTACCCTTGCCTCACTACCCTCCTTGCTGGCAGTGCTGTTTCAGTCAGTGAAACTGCTGTGGCTTTCTCCTCTGTGCCCTGATTTGAAAGCCCTAACTGTGTCTTGATATCTGAAACTGTCGAGCTTTACAGGCACATTTTATGTCCACCCACTTTTTCTGGTGTGTTCACCTTGATTTAGTGCATTTTTTTTTTAACCAACTAATGTATGTGTTCCAGAAGGGAAGGAGCACATAAAACATTACCAGTGCTTCTGACAATACAGTCTTACACACAAAAACGACTGAGGAAACTGAGAAGGATGTAGAGCAGAGAACTCCCACAAACAAGATTTAACATGGCAAAAGTGCCATACTTCCCAGGGAAGTGGCTCACACGAGGTTTAAACTGTTTGTATAGCGACATTGCATCAGCATGTTTCCCATCTGAAGCAAAACACAAGAAACACACACGGTGAAGTAACAAATTTAAACCAGCCTCCTTTGCCTGTTTCTACAGTAACCAGCTGCACGACGTTCTCTGCAGAAATCTTAGACCTAGACTACATGAATAGTTTATGTAATCATATTTTATATGCGGACAGATCTCTGCCTTAATAAAGTCACTGTATCACAGGAGAGATGTGTGCTTCACTGCCTGCATTAGCAGGACAGATGGAATACATGGCACCAGCATGAATACAGCAAGAGACTGAATTTTCACTCTGAATTTTGAACAGTTCTGGCACATTGTTACTCTATGACATGTCTGTGCTGGGACATGAAATGGAGCATTCTGTCCTCAGGGCTGTCAGTCAAGCATATCAGATTCAATATGTAAAACATCTTCAATTCAATTCAAATGTAAAACATCTAGGTGTTTTTTCTCTTATAAATATTTTCCAAAATTAAAAATATTTTTATATAGTCAGAGGGTTTACAGAAAGTAAAAGCCCTGTTAGAGGGACATCTACAATATGGAATGAAATGTTGGGAATGTTCTCAGAATATATAATAGTCAGTCAGCTATGACTGCTTTGTCTGGGGAGATAATTTGAAATTTGAAGTCCCCTAAGGATATTTTGTTTCCCCCTTAAAAATGTTGAATTCTTTGTAAAAAGTAATATACACAAAAGCTCTAGACCTTCCTGCTAAAGTCTAAGACACAAAATAGGAAAGTTATAGCTGTCTCCCTACACCTGAAATGCATCATTAACATCTTTTCAGCATTAATAACAGATTAAAACATTGCATATTACAGAGTAGCACATCTAATGAGAGCACAGCATTTCACCCCCCCCCTTACCCCCAGGATGTGACTAATGCAGTCCAAAATACTATTTTCTTACAGATTTGAAGACACTGAAGCAAGAGAAGTTATGATGTTAGTCTGTGTTAATTCTAAGCCCCTAATTAGCTCATTTGAAAATAAGGTCTCCAAAAGGCATAAGTAGCACAAAGTAAAAGCATCTACAGCATTTTGGTAAGATATGTCAGTTGTTCTGTGTTCATTTTTTTCCTACTTTTGGCTGAAGTATTTCAGAATTTAAAATAGAGAATTATTCATAGCAGGCTAAGATTTATTTTTAACTCTTCCCATAATCTGACATTACAGAAATGGATTTAGTATAAATTTAAATCAAACTCTTACTGCAAAGTCAGATAAGTTCCCTTTAAAACATTTTGTTTTCAAGACAGTTCACCCTGCTATTTTAACTCTCTGCACATTCGGTGGCATAACTGGTTTCTAAGGTTTTTATTCCACTGTTCTTTTTTTTCCTCACTTACTGACACACCCAGGTTAAAAAGCTTACTAGCTATAAATGATCTTTTATTCTTTATGTCACTGAAGGAGTTTTTCCCCGTTATTTGTAGAGTTGTTGCAGAAATACAACAATCATTCATTCTGTACTTCAGATGTAGATTCTAAAACATTTTACTGGTGTTATCCAACACCTATGTTCTTAAATAATTCAGGTAGTTAATTCTATTGCAATCGCATCTTTATAAAGCAACGTGATAAGGCCAGACTGCTGTTCCTGATAAAGACCAATAGCCAACAGAGAGGAAAACAGAATTAGCAATTTTATACAAAGTTTTGTAGAAACAGCATTACTGCAGTTAGCAAAAGTAAGACACAATTTAAATTAAGCTGGCTATCCAACCCATAATGGAATTATACTCTAAGAAGTATCCAAAGATCACATGAAACACAATGCAAGGTGGATTCTGAAACTGCTTTCCACATTAGCTATTCCTGGAATTAGGTTGGGAACGTAAATGGAGGATTTCACCATAACATAGGGGTCTTACACATATTATTGGTCTTATCAAGGTTCCTATCACAGCTTTTTACGTACTACAATATACACTTATCAGAGTGAAAATTTCCTCTGTGCCTTTACTATAATTTCCCCATAACATTAGTGAAATCTCAGACAAGTTTTCCCACTAATATAGCAATAGAGTAAAAAAAAAAAATCTCAAATAGCACTAACAAAATAATTATTGGCTTGTTCAAATTACTCTCAGTCAGGGAAGGAACATAAACACAGATGATGTTTAAATTGAAAACTGCAGAGTAACATCCTCAAACAGTAAGAATGCTCAAAGTTACCTTACATTGAAATGATGAAATTGATTTTTCGTTAGGAATAAAAATACAAGTACCTCATATACCTAATGGAAAAAACAAAATCAATGTTCATCTGTGGGGGGGGTTGGCAATTTCTGTATTGATTTGAAAGAAATTGCAATTTTAAAAGTCCAAGAGATTAATTTATTGTATCACTTCACTATTCAGCAAACAGCAAGAGTAAGCCTGATATACATGGCCAAAAAGGCAGAATAAAACTTACCATAATGAAATGTCCAGGCATAAATGGATACACTGAAATAACAATTTAAATCCGGCTAATTCAGCTGCTCTCTCTGAATTTAATTATTCTAATTAAAATCATCAACCATCTATCTGCCATGAGACAATTACAGGCTTGCATTTTCATGTCCAAAAGAAAATGCAAAGCTTCACAACTGAAAAGCAATCCATTCCTACGGGATACAAATGCCAAAAAAAAAAAAAAATCTATGAAACCTCCCGCAAGAATGGAAATGGAACATAAGACAGACATATCTGAACTTGAGGCAGTCGTGGTTTACAGTATGTTTCCACTGAATCAGGGAGCAGAAAGGAATGACTTCAAAAACCAGAAAAGTGGTGAGATGTTAGCAAGACAAAGGCTTTCACACCTCCTGTCATCCCATTGTAAGGCCAAAAGGTTTTTGCTGTTTCTCCCTATATTTCAAACAAGTCTAAAAAGGAAGATTCTCCTGTACTTAAAAAGACAAAAGTAATCAGGAGTTCTGTCTGCCCCCAAAACACCAACCCCCAGCAGCAGGGAAAGGATGGCACACTCTCCCAGGCTGCTTTGTAATTCAAGATCCAATCCTGCAAAACCTTATTCTTTCTCTGCATGTCTTATCTTGCCTTCTGTGTCACCATTAGCATAAGGCAGACTTTTGGAACTCAAAGAAGAAAAGAGCAGCATAGTACAAAAGCTGTAGATGTCAGGGGGTCATGAACCCCAGTGATACATGAACACGAGTTTGCAAAGGAGTACCAGGACCTGTGAACAGCATTAAAAGCATATTAAAAGCACTGGTAGAGATCCTCAGAGAGCTTAAACAAGAAGCAAGTCATGTATCACCATCATAGTTTTAAGTAAATCACCCACATTTTCCTGTTAGTTTCCTCTCTATAAATACAGACAAATTTAAGTGAAGCAAGAAGATGCCTTTTGTCCCACACAGAATATTCACTAGCTGCAAACAGCAACTGCAGTTGGACTCAGATTTAAAGAACGTGGTTGAGGCTTCCTGAAGAGAAAACAGAACCCAAATCTCATTTTAGAAAGTATCTCTAGAAGGACTTGCCTCAAACTAACAAACTCCAAAAATCCAGCAGCTTTTAGATAGGGGGATGTTAACCACAGGAAAAGTAGAGATGCTGCAACACCTTGCAGCTCACCCAGGGGAGAAAAAGAAGTGTATCAAGCATCTTTTTCATGTGAGTGCACTGCACTTTCAGATACCGATTTCTCCACTTATATAATCTGCTCCAAGGCCCTAATGACACTAAGAATTATTGTCTGCAGTATTATAAACTGTAGAAAATGGAACAAACTGAAAGACCCCTTTGAACAGGTAAACAAGGCAACAACACTCCAACGCAGCAGTGTGGCACCATAGAGTAAAAAGGAAAAGTATTTGCAGGCTGCAAGGAGTGTCTTAAGACAACAGACATCTTGACAAACACAGTTATGCACAAATCTACAGGTGTGGATAGGAGCTAAATAGAGTCAGGTGTTGGAAATTCTTTCCCCAAGTCAGGAAACACTATTGATAGTTTAAATATCATTATGGAACTAATATTCCATTTGTGACCTCATTTCAGTTTCAGAGCAATACAAAAGGGTTGGAAAGCCTTGGAGGCACTGAGCATCAGCCATTTCAGAGGTGCTCTGCCAGCCGAACACCAGTTTTTACCTCCAGTATTTCTCTCCCAGACTGCAGTAGCACATCAATGAATAGCACTTCTTACAAATAGCTGCACAGGAGACTTTGTGAGGACTAAGAATGTGCTAATGTGAAAAATACCTGTGACAAACATGCTTCACACTATTAAATATTCACACTATTAAAACAAGCACACCAAACCTGGAGAAAAGTGTTTGAACAAAAGGGCACATTTTAAAACAAACCTTTGAAGAACAGCTCTGAAAGACTCTTTGAGGACTCTCAAGTGGTGCTTGGTTATACTGCTGCTTCCAGGTTCTAATTTTCTGCTGAGAGATTAAGGCCTTATTAGAGTGGGTTGAGACCACCGTGATTTACCAACAATTACAAAAGTGCATCCTACTCCTGTGGGAGTGACTCAAGTGCAGCCTGCAGAGCACAAAACACACCAGTGGACCTGCACAGAGCAGGACTCAACCACAGCAGTCAGGCAAGATCGGCTAGAAACAGGCACAACAAAGCAGCTGGAATGTTTCTATGTGAGCCACTGGAATGAAAGCAACTGTGAAAAGGATGAAAGGGTAACTATTTCTGCTAGAGTTGGATGATAATTCACAAAGTAAGCTAAGAAATCTGCTTGGCTGTGGGCCTAAGGATGAACCCCGAGTTGAGCTTTTCATAAAGCCAATCTGTCACTGAGGTCTGACACCCGCAGCCTTCACACACACATCAGGACATGCATTATTGAGTGGCCTCAGGGTCCATCAAGATCTGGCCTGTTCCACGTTTCAGTGATGGGAGCTTTGCCTTCCCAGGCATTTGCAATATTACAAATATTTGGGCAGTGATGGGAAGCACTGCATTGAAACACCTACTGAACACAGTTTAGTTTCCATTTCCATGCACTCCACTTCCATTTTCTATACTTCCTATGGGTTTTTTTCCCCAGTGGATCAATACAATGGCTAATTTATATGCTATCCTCTAACCCACAAAAATTACTAGCCTTCCCCACCTTCCTCTCTTTCCACCGTTTCTTTTTAATTAGTGTGTCCCCCAGGGTTCAATACTGGACACAGTACTGTTTAACTTACTCATCAATGACATGGATGAGGGAGCAGATGCCTTCTCAATGAGCTCACTGAAGACACAAAGCTGGGAGCAGCCAATGCCCCTGAATGCTGTGCAGCTCTTCAGAAGGGCCTCAACAGCCTGGAGAGACGGGCAGGGAAGAAATGTCTGAAGTTCAAAGGCAGCGCAGGGTCCTGCACCTGGCAGGAACCCCAGCACCGGCCCAGGCTGGGGGTGAGCTGCTGGAGCAGCTCTGAGGAGAAGGGCCTGGGGGTCCTGGGGGACAACAAACTGTCCGTGAGCCAGCAGTGTGTCCTTGAGACCGGGAAGGCCAATGGGATCCTGGGGGGCTTTAGGAGGAGCGTTGGAGCAGGTCAGGGAGGGGATCCTGCCCCTCTCCTCAGCCCTGGTGAGCATCCCCTGGAGTGCTGTGCCCAGTTCTGGGCTCCTCAGGACAGGAGACATGGAGCTCCTGGAGCAGGGCCCGCAGAGGGTGACAAAGATGATGAAGGGACTAGAGCATCTCTCTGATGAGGACAGGCTGAGGGAGCTGGGGCTACTCAGCTTCGAGAAGAGACGACTGAGAGCACACCTCATCCCTGTCAGTATCCGATGGGAGGTGTCAGGGGATGGACCAGGCTCTGCTCCGTGGGGCTCAGCAATGGCACAAGAGGCGATGGGCAGGAACTGATACCCAGAAAGTTCCACCTGAACACGAGGAAGAATCTTTGCTGTGCAGTGACCGAGCACTGAACAGGCTGCCCAGAGAGGGTATGGAGTCTCCCTCCCTGGGGATATTCCAGAACTGTCTGGACACAATCCTGTGCCACGTGCTCTGGGATGGCCCTGCTTGAGCAGGGAGGTGGGTCCAGATGACCCCCTGTGGGCCCTTCCAACCTGACCCATTCTGCCATTTGGTGATAAATAAAGCTGATTTTAAACACAGAGATAAGACATCCGTCAAGAGATAAGCCAGGCTTACAATGAAGTGCAAGGGAAAAAGTGCTATGTGTGCATCACAAAGGCAGCTCACCCAGGAGATGGGAGGTTTGGGAAAGATGAGACAAAAAAAACCAAGTGATGTTTTAGCACCAGTCCTTTAATAAGGATTACACTTGGGAAATAAAAGCATAACACCAAAGCACAACTCCTGGCATGTGATCTGACCAATAACTGTACAAATCCTACTGCAATGCCAGCGGGAGTCAGGACAGTCAGAAAAGAAAGATACCAAAACTTCCTTTCCCATTCCATTTGAACTGATTGCCCTCAACAGAGACAAACATTTCCTGTGACATTAAGTTGTCATCAGCTTCTGTAAACCCCAGTTCACTCAGTCTTTTCTTGTGAATCTGGCTCTTCTTTGCAGAAGCAGCCCCAAGTACATTTGCAATTTCATAGTTGCCTTCAGTTTGTTCAGAAGTCCCAGCTCGCTTATAAAGCTCCAACTCATCAGTCACACACGTGGGTTGCTCTTGCCCAGAGCCCTCTGCACAGGCTGTCTCATCACCTGGCTGGCCAGGTTGTGTATTCCCTAAGGCAGGAAACAGTCAGAATGTCACCAACAGTCATGCAAAACAGCCACATCATTAAAAAATCCTGGAATTAATTTTTTTTTCAATCTTAACACTGTCACCTCATCCCACTCACTCTTTGGTTACATACTTCACGACAGCCACACACTTCAAATACAAGTTATGAATTGTGCAATCCAAAAACCTGGGTATACTAGATTTACTAGTTCTATAAGTTTCTTCTAGGAAAAGAAAAGTACCTTTTGTTCTCTGTGCTGAAGCACCCTTCACCTCAGAGGGCATCGCTGGTCTAACCAGGACCACACCATATCCTTCATTATTATGGATCATATTATTAACCATGGTTATCTTGGGAGCATCATAATCCTCATCTAAGAAGTTCTACAGAACAAAAAAGAAATCCAACATGTCGTGTCCAGCTAAAGGGGTACAAACATCTTCCAGTTTTAGGTAGAATCAGTTCTCTGTATTGGCTAGAGCAGGATTATTTGCCTACACAAGTGACACTGCAAAAGGCATTTTCTCCCCGTGGCAGATAGGAATAAAACCAGGTGATTGCTTTGGTGGCCGGCCCAAAGCAAGCCAGTCCCATTGTCATCATGTGTGACATGTAGAGCTCCAGCCAACACAGCAGGGTTTTAAGCCAACCCAAACCTACTGGCACTAATTGCAGCAGTGATGAGCTTTTGGCAAACAAGTATCCTGAGGCTGGGACTGACCTTGACCAGTATTCCCTCCTTGCAGTGGTGGATCCCGTTGTGCAGCAGGGTGCACGCACTTCCTGGATATATTTCCACACCAGCACCCTACAAGATAGAGTTGGTAGCAGTTCACAAATAGCTCAGGCACATTTACAATTTAACTTGACCACTCCATGGCAGATCTTTGTGTTCATCTACCAGCTGGCACAGTGCAAAACGGTTACCCCTCCAGCTTCACAGCTTTGTTACCCAACTTAAGCAGCATTATTTAAGGTTGAGGCCTCACAGTATTACTGCCACAGTCCTTAAAGGCCTGCTGAAGAATAGCTGCACAGCCTTGCATTACTTTCTTGTTCTTTAGTCATGCCTCTCAGTACCTCAAGCCCCATCATTTTTCAAAATATCCCAATCAAAGTCCATTTTTGTGTTTACCATCCTTCTGTAAGAAGCAAAGGTGTCCAAAAAGGGCACTTCACTTGCAGAACAACTGGAAATGACAAAACTAGTTACGGGCAAAGAAAACAGAAAATAGCTTTAAAAATACTGCAGGACATGAATCAGTCCAGCTATGCAGCAATGATTATTTCACAGATGTCCCCTGTTACTGCATCACTTTGCTATCATCACACACAAATCAGCCTGAGATATTTCACTAGATATGGTAAGAGGCTACAAGACCCCTGGGACCACCAATCTTGCATTCAGTAACATGCAGGTGTCCAAAATGAATTTGTAAAGGTTCTCTCCAGAGCAACAGAACTGTCCCTGTGACTGACTGCACTATTTCCAAAGAGATATTTTAAATTAGGAAATAAGGCAAAGTTAAGAGTGAGTGTATACCTTGGCCCCATAGAGATCTGAGTTTCTCATCAGTAGCTCAGCTGATGTCCTCACTGTTATTCCTGTGGTTTCACACTGTAACACACAATTCTCCAGCGTGGTTTTCCCATGATGGACATCTACGTACACAGAAACAATTACTGTTGGATGAACCAGTTATGCAGACAAACCCCTCCTACAGATAGACAGCCTTGGAGCAGTTTTGCAGTGTGATGAAACTCCCATTTTAATTTTATCCACTTCAGGTTCATTTCACTGATTTGCTTGTGTGTGGTTTGAACTCAAGGTGTTTTTCTAGTCTAAGCAGAGACACTACCAGGGAGCACTGGTTAAAGGTTTTTTGACTTTTTTTTTAATGACAACAATAATTCTTTTCATTACATTCTTAACAGACTTTTGGATTCAAAAGACATTAAATGCATACATACATGTGTTAATAAACATTTTAACGTGTATTACACCCAAATGTCAATTGAGGTAAAATATTAGTTAGCATCTTCTGCAAAGACAATAAACAATCCAGTAAATCCAATAAATCCAATAAACTCATTGGATACAATTTAGACTTAGCTGAATGTCAGTTTGAAGGTGTGGGAAACAAAGTTCTACAGCACTGGTACAGCATCTGCTGTTCCTCAGGGGAGCACTGGCTGAGGTCAGCTCCAGCTGGATATTGCTGTGAGGGCTCTTCTGTGGAAAGAGGAACTGTTTCCTTCTCCAGGCAGCCTGACACAGGCTGTGCAGCACTCAGAGTCAGGCTGCCTTAACAACAGAATGGTGATCAAGTCAAATGATCTTATCCCAGTATAAGAATAAAGCATAAGAGCCACAGTAGCTTGAAAGTACAAATAGAAGTTATGTTGATGTCCACATTATAAGCAAGTTAGAAAAAGAGGGGCAAGAGTTGATATTTATACCTGTAAGGCTTCTCTCTACAATAGTCTGTTAAACTAGTAAACTGCAACACTGGGTCTCAGCTTCAATTCTAATACTACATTATGAAAGAGTCACAAAAAGGTCAAGATGCTTTTACACTTACTTAAAATCCCCTCCACTGCATCATGTTGCACTAACTTCAAACTGGAGATCTTTATATTGGCTCCTGTACAGTCAAAGAAGTTGTCTCCTTTCCCTTGTTTTTCTATCACAACATCATCTGGCAGGCCATAGCCTAAGAGCAGAGATGAAAGATGCAGGTTTGGAGAATATCTGGTGGCAATGAGGTGCTCAGTACACAACAGACAAATTAATGACAGAAGTTTAAAGCTTGATGTTTTAATTTGTTTTAATTTTACTTTTGTTTGAGTAGGATTCTCACCAAGTGGCCAGGCTACACCTCACATCCCCTCTGTGCCAAGGTACAGGCAGACAATAACTCAAAAGTTACCTTACTTGAATGGGACACAACAAAATGTAAAGTTATTTGAGAAAGCTGAACAAATGGGTAACTGAGTTCACATGTGCCAAGGCCAAAGTCATTACTCCCAGAAGTTACAAAAGAGCAGGGGGAATGCAGGAATTAAGGACACACAGGCACCTCCAGTCTGCTCTCAAAACACAGAAGTCCACTATAGCAGGCAGAGGTTCCAAAGAACACAGAGGGAAAAAGCAGTCACACCACAACACAAGGGAAAAACGTGCAAAGGGCTTGATATTGTTAGTAAGATTCACTCAGCTTCCCTATTTACATGAAATTTGGGGGAAAATTCAAAGTTCCTGTGTTGCACAGGCTTCCAGATTAACTCAGTTTAAAAAGAAGCTTTCACAAGCACATGCCAACATTGATTTACTAAGCCATCCACAGCTGTCAGCATTTAAGCACTTACAGGAAAATTTACGAGCACGTAAAGCTTTTATTGCTTGTCACTGACAAGAATCATGATAAGGAAAGCAATAATGCAACATCCATTAAAGCAGCACGAGTCCTATCATTTTCTGAAAGCACACACAAACTCAGATAAGAAGTGCCCAAGCAGAATGCCAGCTTTTAACCAAGTACATAAATAAATACTGCCACGTGCAAGTAGGAAGGTTGAAAAAAAAAAACCAAAAACCAAAAACTTTTGAACAAGAATTGGCAGAAAGTTTTAAAGATAGGCAATTTAATGCAAAGTTAAGTGATTGATACTTCAACACATATTACCTAGAAATCTTTTCCCACTGCTATTGATTTATGGTCACCCCTGGAGAGAAGGTGGCATGGGGCAGCTCCAGCATGTAAAAAGAGCACCACAGGACAGCAAACGTCAGATGTAATTTAACTTCTCACCACTACAGAATGAGCTTATTAACCAAAGCAGGAGTTTTAGGAATGGCAGTTCTTCTAACCGTGCCTTTAGCTCACTTTACACTTCACCTCTGCAGCAACTGCTCTAGGAGGACTAAGGACGATTCACCTGCTGCCCAGTGGTGTCCACTCCTGACAGGGCTGTGCCCCTGCCTCAGTCTGAGGGGCTCCACAGCAGCTAAAGGCACCTGTCACCCACTGACACCGATCACAGACACACACAGCCTGATGCTAGAGGCTCCCAGCCAGCTCGAACAACTACGGCACAAGAGAAGGGAAGTTCTTAGGTGCCTTTGCAAGACATTTTTGTCAGGCGTGGAAATTATACTTACCATGACCTCCTGCAACTGCTACTGCTTTAACCTTATTTAGTTTCTGTAAGTTTTTATGTATCCCTGACTTACTAATCTTCATACTTTCAACCTGACTTGCACAGAAGCTGGGAAAAAATGAAAACTCTACTAAGCAAAGTGACATATCTTTTATGAGTCACCCCTTCATCCCAAAAATGCCACCTAAGCAGCCAGCTGCTCAGATTAGTGCCAGCAAAGTTTGTCTTCATGCTCCTACTTCAAACGTTCCTATAGCTCCTTATCTAACAGGAGTCCATATAAGAAGATAAATATCCTGACAAGTACTTGTTATTCAGAGCATGGTTTGTACTAAAAATACATATTTATATGCCTTGCTCCTTAAAATAGAGCAACTCATCCTTTAATGTGTGCTGCTGCACCATTTGTATTTTGGTTTCCTCACAGCTAGAAAAGTAATAAATAGCACCACACACAATTTTAGAACAATGTCATTTTTGAGATAAATAAAGCACTTTATCGAGGTCCCTTGTCCTGCAGGTGCACTGGTTATCACAATGTGTATCTGCATAAATCAAACACATACAGAAAGGCAAGAAAATGACACTCATAAGGGCGACAAAAAAGAAGTCCAGAACAGCAGAAAATTAAACTCTCAGCCTTCTTCTCATTAAGAAGCTTTGACAAGATAAAAATGCAACTAAATAAGTATCTGAACAGCTGCAGAAGCCCCAGTGATAAACAGACTATTACACTGCAACAGTGTGCCTGCCTAAAGCAGACGAATACACTGAGAAATCAAGAATGGTGAGGGAGAGATGCCAACATATCCTAGACAAAGCAGAAGTATTTAAAACACAAATATTTTGCAAGAAAAATCCTAAAATCACATCTGTTGCGAATGTTTCTACAGAAAAAACGTGTTACTCAAAAGCTCTCTCCTCCACCCACGTGCTTCACACAATTCAGGGTCAGGCTGGCAGCCCCTGCTCCCACATCCCTGCCACACTCCAAGTGCCAGGATAAATCCTAAGGGCACCTCCTGGCCCCTTCCCCTGCACTCACTGGGGCTGTACCAGCAGTGGGGCTCAGAGGCTGCCCCTGAGGCACATTCAGAAGTGCACAGCAGAACAAGGACATTTCTCAAGTACTCTTAAGTTAGCAGAAGCCTCTCAGAACTACTCCTCTGTTTCCGCTATGACAAACATCAAGTCCCTTATGTTTCTAAATCGTCTAACCTACATAATCACCACTTATGCAGACAAATAGGAACAAATGATGAATTTGCTATTAATCAGCAAAATCTGCAGTTTATCTGCACTATGGCTAATGAAACAGCTCACTCCACCCTGCATTAGGCACAGCTCTACAGCAGAAACAGGAATACTGTGGAAAAAAAAGCAAATGCTCCTGGCAAACTCCCCAAAAAGCAAATCCTTACACAGAGCTAGTTTAAGACATTCCGTTCACTTGTTTAAGGACCTTTACAGTAGCAAACCTTCTACCTTCTAGTTCAACTGAATCAGCAATGCAGAACACGCCATCGACAACATAATGGCCAGGACAGATGATGACTCTGTCTCCTTCATAACAGGCATTTACAGCTGTCAGTGGATCACGATGAAACTGCAAAAGACAACAGTGCAATCAGCTCCTGAAGAATGCTATAAAAATGGATGCATTTATGCCCTTGGAGCTTGCTTTCAATTAAATGTTGCTACTTTTGCTTAAAAGAATCCCTTCTAATGGCACCCATAACACAAAATTTCTACTTTGAATTCAAGAATTGTAGCCCTCTGTGGACAAAAGCAGCCTTAACACGTGCCTTTGCTGTTGGTGTCATGCCCATTCCCCCAGGAGAAAACTGGGGCACACAACAGATTGAGGAGCACATGCATCTCAAAGTAAACTTCACTGTGGCCTTGGTTCCAGGCCAGCACTTCAATTGTGCCTAAGTGATTTGTCATGAATTACTGAAGCAATAGATAACAGAAGGTAAAGACAATAAAAACCAAACAATTCAGCAAGTAGAACAGAACTGGTCTGAACACTCTTGTGTTTGCTCCTGGTATGAGTCACCCCAAAGAGTTCAGATACCAGTGGTAAATAGTGTCCACATGGTCCTTTTCCTTGATAAAGAGGGCAGGCTGGTATCCTTCACAAACATTACTGAGGGATTCCATACTGAAGCATAACAAACAGCACACAAAAACTACACATTTATTGCTTCCCAGCAAATCCAGGGTAAGCATATTAAGAGCCTTTTTCAGTTGCCATATGAAAAGATCAGATTTATAGCCTAAAAGTTAATCCAGGACCTTCCCTGTGGCTCCATTTTAGCAACCTATAATTCACGAACATGATCGGAATACAGCAAACCATTTCATTTAGGTCCAAGGAATTCAGCCTGTTCATAACTGCTGAATTAGCAAGCCTTGTCTGAATTCACTAAAACTAACATAACTGCTCCTAAAATAAATATATTTCCTACACAGTACCAATGAAATAAAATTACATTTTTTCCTTCAAACTCTAGATCATTATCAGCAGCATCAAGAGACATGGGCATTTCAAAACTGAATAGAAGTGTTACGCCATACTATGTAACATTGTAAAATTGTTACAGGTTCATCTCATTTCATACACACAGGAAGTAAACAGCATGTATAGAGGATTCAACAGGCACAAATGAATTCGAAGAAATTATTTGTATCATCCAGTAATACCACTTATTGTTTAAATTACAGAGATTTTTTTTTTGAACTGACAAAAAACCCCACCACTGTGCAAATGTAGCATCTTGCACATAACATTTTCTTCCACGTTGTTTCTTAAGAAGAAAAACTATTAGCAGACAATTCCTGTTACTGCACCTGTATTTCTAGGTCTTCACAAGATTCTGGGCAAAATTTGTCCCTTGCCAACAGACAGAGCAGACTTGCTGTCATGGTACAGGGCACGACATGAGTGACCTTGGCACCTGCTGGTCTCGGTCCCTTAGCCTGGAGGCTGCCGTATTTTTGGTAACCAAACACATACCTGCAACAAGAGAAACACAGCCAACAGCTCCTCCTTCAGTAAACACCTCCTGTAAGTTATGATTCCCCTTAGGAGCCTCCTCCCTGCACACACCCACCAATTACCTCAGCAGAGGATTCTCAATTAGTTTTAGCTTTTGTTTTAAGATCTCCACTTGGTCATACAATTTCAGTCCTTCCACCATGGAAACATTTTCTGCTTCTGAGTCCGAATCATTGCTTGATATGCTGTTCCTCACATTTAAAAACTTCTCATAAACCTCTTCACATTGAGACAGCAAGTTCTGATAATCAGCTACCAGCCCAGAAGGCACACGGTGTTCCAGGATGTCATAGTGCCTGCAGTTCAGAGCAAGAGGTCAGCACATGGCACACTCACTACCTTCAAAGACCAAACAGGAGACTGGAGAGAACCTGAGGAGCTCTGCATCAGTACTTGAGTCAAGGTTCTCTGCAGTCAATAGCAATACTGCTCCATTTCATTTGAAAGCAGCAAAACCAGAAAATCTGAAGAGACACAAACATTTTACTTTCTAAATAGCTGCCTATCCACCTTGAAAGATTGTATAGAACTATCAGAAACCCACTCCAAAAACAAAGGCATAAGCCCAGGAATAAAAAAAGAGTAACAATTTAGAAGGTAATATTTGAGCCTTTATTAGAAAAACTGAGAAAGATTCACACATATTCCTCCTGCAGAACGACCGATTTACAAGCTTTTGTTTATATTCAGCTCTGTTCTGGTTTTTATTTTATACCCAGAGGTAAAGAATGGAGCATCCCATGCCAGCTTTTATTAAGATTACAACTTGTACCAGTGTGAGGGTGGCTATCGCTGGGTTTGGGGTCTGATGGAATGCCAAGGATTACAGGGCGAAACTGAGGACTCAGAAACCAAGTGGCAGCCTCAGTTGTGCTGTCTTTCCCTACAAAATTTAGACCAGCAGTGAATGCTGTTAGAACAAACTCACTTGGGTTTACAAGTCAACAGGGGCTTTTCACAGCTAATTGTGAGTTGCTATTCCCACATCACTCATTCCAGTGGTTCTGCCCTAAGCACAGCCAAGGTGTTGCACTCACAGTCTCAGTCGAGGCTCTACACATCGCACAAAGTAATCGAACTCATCCTCCTCCTCCTCATCCCAAGTCCTCCAGATGCACCGGTAGAAGAACCTTTGGAAGCCAAGTGTTTGATTACACAGAGGAGAGCAGAGTCAACAGCACTGGAAACACTGTAACCAATTTGAGAATTCCCCTCAAAGCATCACCTCTCTCTGAATTCGTTACTGTCCCATAGCACATAGGGCTCAGTATGCACAGAAGTGATCTTTCCTGCATGTTGCTTACCTGTATAAATACGAGTTTTATTTAGTCTAAGTTCAAAATTCATAATAACCTGTGTCCTACTTCCTCAGAAAGGAGGGAACAGCTAAAAGCCAAATTTGAAAAGCAAGACTGATACTCCTCAGATTCTGAGGCTTTTTGGTTGTTTGGTTTTGGCCAACTGCCCTTCAGCTAAGCTTTCCTTCTGACAATGTAGGTAATTCCTCCTATTTTAGCTTTTTTGTCCAGTACTACCACCTATTTGTAGAGAGGTTTCAAACAGAAAGAAAGGGAGATGGAAAAGAGACAGATGATAAAGAAGGGAAAGAAAGTAGAGTGTGTGAAGAGACACCTACAGAATAAAGAGCAAATTTAGGAAAGGAGGGAAGGAGGCAAAATGCAACAATCGACAAAAATGTTATTGAAGAGAAAAACAGAAAGAACACTAGTAGTCAGCAAGTGACACAGTCCAAGGAAATCTCGGGTGGAAAAGAGGGAAGGCAGTCTCCTCAGAGTACCAGTCATCAGATTTACTTTGGAAAGCTTGGCTTGTGGAGCTGCCAGCATGGCACAAGAATTCAGGACACGACCCACTGGGTCCTGGCAGGGTGTAACTGTCCTACCTGATGTGCTCTATGGCCAGTGCTGTCTGGTCAAACTCCCCTGACTCATCATACACAACCCACAGCTCCTGCAGCAGGATCTGATGTTCCTTCAGCTCCAGGAGCTCCTGCATGCACTCCAAGGTAAAGCTGCTGTCCCGGGACTCACACAGGAACGGCTCACTGAGTTGCACAACTGCCTTCAGAGCCGAGAAATTCACATCAACCACCTGTGGGAACAAACAGCTCTGAAGATCTCTCGGACTGGAGATGCAGCTGAGGGAGGCGAACATGATGTGCCCAAGTCAGAGGTCACTCTGAGTTCCAACTGACTCAGACAAACCAACACAAATAGCACAGTACAGCCAAGGCCATCTCCTCAGCTGAAGCGAAGACCCAGAGTTAAGCTTCTCACAACCACACATCCAGAGAGCCTTTTCCACATCCAAAACTTCATTCAGATCCTTCATAAAGCTCATAACAAGGCCAGTAAGTTCCTCTCCTATTATGTGTTTGTTTCGCTGTTTTTAAAAAATGGCAAAAGCAATATCCACAGAGTCAAATTAATACCTCACAGGTCTTTGGGACTCCTTTGAGGCTCACTGTTCAAAGTGCCCACAGGATACAAACAACCCAAAGAGTTAGTCTGGCCCAGTGAAACCCATTTTGTCACTAATCAGGTAGAAGAGCTGAAGGGCTACAAAGTTTTTCCCTCTTCAACCATGTGATGGAAGTGCAAGTTTGAACATCCAAGGTTTGCGACTAAGATGTATGATCTGGATATTGAGAGACCTAGAAAAGTCTGTTACAGAGGTAAAGAATGTTAATGGGAGACAAATGTCTGAGCAGCAGCAGTGATCCACTCACCCCAACAAGGACCTCAAACACATCAGTGCGCCAGATCGCCTGCCAGCCAGAGGGCTCAAGGACCTTCCCCAGGTATTCAGCTATGAACTGCTTCACCTCAGAAGCTTTGCAGTCAGCTAAAAAGAAATTAAGGACAGTACATTTATGCAAAGAATGAAAGAAAAGTCCTCCAAATCACTGGAAAATGAAAGTCAACACAATTGAAATGTTCCTCTACCACCTCTAAAGTTGGACTTCATTCTGTTTTGCCATCAGCATTTTTGCTGGTTTTCTTAGTATTGAGAGAGCTGAAAGCATCTGGTTTGTGCTTCTCTGAAAGAGATCCATGACTCAGCGTTCCAGACACTGAAGGTTTCAGTGCCAATGATATTAAACATATAACCTGTGTCTTACATTAAAGAGGTTTACAACACAGAAAAAGAATTCTAGGAAGACCAGCTAAAACAAGGCACAGAATCCACTACTAACACCTCTACCTTTCCATCATTCAGACTTTATTTACTCATATTAAAACTCCTATCTCCCAGTACAGCATCTAAAGCAGCTGAGGTTACAGCATAAGTGATGGCAGGATGCTGTACCTTTTCTAGCCCCCATTATTAAAAGCATCTCACAGCTTAATACACAGCTGACTCCACTTAAATTGGATCATTTAAACAGTCACTACAGGGAAACTGACACCACCTTATTTTCCTATGAAAAAATTACTTACCCAAAATGTAATCCTGGTAAGCTCTGAATCGCTCATAAAACAAAAGATGATCGGTATGAAAAATATCAGGAAAAAGCACGTTCCCATCTGGCACAGTCCTTCCCAAACTAGTCCCTGGTTTGTCACGACTACCATAGTCACTCCAGGAGTCACCACTCCAATCACTTTCGGCATCTTCCCGCTGCAGATCTGGGAAGAGGAACGGGAGTAAAGCAAACCCCACAAACTATCAGTTCAACCACTCACTCACTCCTCTATTCCCGAAGAACTCCTGTTCAGCCCAAAGTCTATCATGTACGGCACGTCTTTAATTATCCTTGGTGAAGCGTTTCAAACCCATATACGTTCCTGGACGCCCATTTCAGCGCCCCTGGTAGATACCGAAAATCACACCACAACTACAGGATTAAAAGGAAAAAAAAAACAACAAAAAACCACCACATTTTAGTATTCATGTCCAGAGCCATTCCTACGTGCGTTCCCTCGTTTCCAGCCCGGTGCCCACGCCCCGAGCCGGGGCCGGCCGGGTGCGAGGGACGCTCAGCCAGGCGGGCGTTACCCTGCCCGGTACCGGCCCGCGGGGGATCCGGGGCCCGGCCGGAGCAACCCGGACAGCACGGCCTGACCCGGCCGCCCCTCGCCCCTCCAGCTGCGTCCCTC
>VZTX01018098.1:98266-145034 GCA_013400915.1 Pardalotus punctatus | reverse complement strand
CGAGGGGCGGCCGGGACCGCCCGGCTCGGGCCCAATGGAGCCCGCGGACCGCGGCGGTCCTGGCAGGCAACGGGCGGCAGTGCCGGCGGGGACGGGCGTTCCACACACGGCCTGGCGGCCGGGGAAGCTGCCATCCCTGCCCAGGGCGGATGCACAGCGCCGGGAGGGAAGGAGCAGCCAAGACACAAAAGAAGTAAAAGCTCCCAGCAATCAGCACCCTCAAAAACAAACAAACAAACAAACCCAAAAGTCAACAACAGCAACTAAACGAACCAAAACCCCGGCCCACGACAAACAGAACGGAGTTTTCTATAGCGCCGGGCAGCCCCACTTCGGTTTCAGCTCCAGCCGGTTGGTACACAAAAGGCGCCTGATGAAAATGTAAAACATGGGTTTGTTCCGTGCCCCAGCCTTTCAGACGCCGCCCCGTGTGTTTGGAGCTGTGACCACCAGCGCCGACAGGGATTAAAGCCAAAGCAATTGATCCGAAACAGCAGTGGCCACGAGAGGGCTGCCTTGGATTTCTGACAGGGCGATGGAGCAGCTCCCACGTTGGAGCCGCTTCGTGTTCGCTTTCCAAACACCCCTTGCTTTTGCAGCAGCAGCACCGTGCCCGCAGCATCTCCCGTCCAGAGTAAACCAACAGCCCCAATCATCCCGACGTTACCGGAGTCGGAGTTGCCGTAGGTCCCACTGAAACCAACCTTGCTCATCATAACTCCGAGAAGAGAATGGCTTAGTCCCCAAGACTCTTCTGTTGTACGCTGTCAGAATTTAACCATTATACTGGACATCGGTGTTTAACTATCCACTTACAGTTTTCATCTGTCACAATAGCTACAAAATTACAGTTAAACATCTAAATCCCTCCCAAAAGCTTATTTTTTTTGGCAAGGCGAGGCTTTGAGAGCAGAGTGTGTTTGTAAATACAGTGTCTTTAAACGGGTATGTAAGTACTCGATTAAGTGGAGGGAAGGGATGCCATCCAGCGGGATCTTCACAGGCTTGAGAGGGGGCTCTTGGCAAACCTCATGCAGCTGAACAAGGCCAAGTGCAAGGTTCTGCACCTGGGCTGGGGCAATCCCGAGCACAGGTACAGGCTGGGTGGAGGACAGATTGAGACTATTCCAAGGGAAAAAGACCTGGGTGTGTTGGTGAATGAGTAACTATATAACCATAAAGTTACGGGTATGGAGGTTCCCATATTATTTAGATGCTTGGATTATTTTTTTTCTCTAAATAGGTACAACGAATTCAGGGATTCCTCAGGGTTCACATTGGGAAGATCAGTTCTTTCTCACCAAGGTGAAACACTGGGACAACATTGTGATCAGGACAATCCATTTACCCCTATTTGTTCTGTTTACAGAATGGCTGGGGACAGATTGTGCTCCACTATATCAGACTTCCACAGTGTTCAGTTAATTATCCCCAGGCCTTGTAAAAGAGCTCTTTTACTTCAAAGAAACACAGCCCTGGCAGCGATTGCTGCTGCAAGTGTCATGGACATA
The DNA here is from genome assembly GCA_013400915.1 of Pardalotus punctatus. Lineage (NCBI taxonomy): Eukaryota > Metazoa > Chordata > Aves > Passeriformes > Pardalotidae > Pardalotus > Pardalotus punctatus. The sequence continues at coordinate 143,523 of VZTX01018098.1, read as the reverse complement.
TCAAGCTCCATTTGGTTAAAAAACTCTACTGCAGTTGGTTTCCTTCCCCTCATACTGGAAATAGAAGCACAGTCCTCTTATTGTTGGAAACCTTCCACTTTTCAGCCTGAACATACATGCAGAGTGCAGACCATTTTCTTGAGCTTAAGCAGTTATTTTTTCTCCCTACAATGATTATCCATCAAATTTATTGTTGAGCATGAATTAGTGCTTTCCTGAACCTCATTTGGCAAGTCACAGTCTGTCTCCTTTTGCACAGCAGGCTTTCCATTCACCTCGGCTGCTCTTTTTCACACTTTTTTCCAAGCTTCTTTTTTTGTGCAAGACAGAGCAGGTCTGTGTGAAGTGCAGAGGACTGGCGATACCTTACGCAGAACCCTGACACTCCTCAGTTTGAGGAGGAAGAGAAAGTGGCTGCCCTCACACTCTGTGCTCAGCTCCCACACTTTTGAATGAAATGTCACTGCTGTTGCTCCTGTGAATGAGATGAGTCACCAAGATGCTTCTAAAACCCCAAGCTTTATCTTAAGCCCCAAGCAGATTTGTTCACCTGCTGTTCCCCTGAAATACTAAAACAGTGAGGAGGGCTCATATGCAGAACTCTGTCTTTTGAAATCTGAAATAGACCTTCACTTCACAACTTGACACAGCAAATAGAGTTTGAAAATCACAGGTCATTAATTGTTTACAAAAATTAGTGCAAGAGCAGATACATAAACCTAAAGAAACACAGAGAGGAACTAGTGTCTTATTACTAAAAGATAATTAATTGTCTTTTGATATTTCACTAACTTTAACTGAAGAAACACATGACAAAACAGGTCCAGCCTGTGGGATTTGGCTCATCTGGGTGTCCCAGACATAAGCAGTCAAATCACAGTGCAGGTGCCACAAAGTCATCAGTGAGACTGTGGTGGCTCAAAGCCTGGTGGTAACACACGCCCTGGGTAAGAGCAGCCTCAGCTCCACAGTACAGCTCTGGTGACTGCACTTATTACAGCTAAGAGCATGCAGCCAACGGCACCAGGATATACCTGCCTTCTAGATGTGGGATTATGAAATAAAACCACCCACCTACAGGAATATATATAGGATAACAAACTCACTTGCTCACTCTGGACGAGAATTTCATCCACTGATTCAATCCACTGATTTCACTGGAGCAATGCCTGCTCTCACCAACTGAAAATTTGATTCCAGAGTTAAAAACCTGAAGAAAAACAGTAGAGTGTTTTAGCCAGTGTTCTTATCCAAAATTTAAAAATCTCTTCATTGTAATTTGTTGCTGGTACTAGTTCTCTTTTGTGGACATACATATATCTCACTGGAGAGCACAGGCTATTTCTGCTTTAAGATGTCTTAAAATAGTGTCTTCTTGACCATGTCTCATTACAAGGCAACCTTAAATTACAAATCAAATCAAAAAGATCAAATTATATTATTACATGCAATGAAAAAAATTGTTATTTAATATAAGGCTCATGAATCAGAAAATGTCTATGAAATGTGTGGAATAAGCAGCTGAGACAAGCTGGCAGAGATGTGACAGTGATGGGAAAGAAACAAGTATGCACAAAAGAAAAAAAACTAGAGAAAGACTGCTCCGTAAAACAGTAAAACATTCCTGTGTACCTTCCTCGTTTTGGCACATATTTCCTTTGTTGCCATGGCAATCACTGTAGTCTTTCTAGGCCTCCATTTCTGCACTATAAAATGCAGATATTTTTTACTGCATATGTTTCAGTAATTCATTTGCAAACCACTTTTATGGCATGGGATGGATGGTGTCACATAACTGTAAATTGCCGTTAATTAGTTGGCTTATTACATATGGGGTTAGATAACTGATGTTCTTTGACAGGTATTTCATCAGTCTTTAGATTTCCTTTTGTAGAAGTATAAACTTAACCACTGCAAACCTAAATGAATTTATTCTAACCAGGAAAGCAAGTGAATTTTGAAAACCTGCTCTCAATTTTTTCAAAATCTTCTCAATATTAACTTCTTCAGGAAGGTACTGGCTGGCTTTGGGATTGTTCTAACAGCCACCTTATATTTAAAAAACCCAGCAACAGCCTTGCTTATTTGGATTTTCTTGTTTATAGACCATTCTTCTCTTGCAATTCACCTTAACTGCTTCCAAAATCCTTACTGCCTGCTGAGCATTGAGTTTTAGCCACAAACATGCCTGGTACTGCAAACCACTTAATTTTCAGAAATGCAAGTTTCAGCTGACTGACCTTGCAAATTAATCTTGTTTCCTCTCATCAAGGAGGTGGTAAAACAGATTTTAGTCCTTTTGTTCATTGAAGAGGATACTGCAGTTCTGTTTTCAAGATCCACTGAAAAGCAGACAAAGGAACATTCTAGGAGACCCTGCTTTGAGCAGGGAGATTGGATTAGCTGACCTCCAGTGGTCCCTTCCGATCCTACTCATTCTGTGATTCTGTGAAAATGCACCAGTAGAACTGGGTGCAGCTGAGAACTGATCTAATATGGGTGGGGGTTCTTTTTCTTCATCCTTTTTTTCCCTTTCCATAATTTTACATCTATTGAGACATATTTTACATATATTGAGACATATCTGCGACTCAGCCATGCTCTCTCTCTCATTTGAGGGAACTTTCAATCTAGATATTGATTTACAGAAGGAATCTCCATAATGATGAAATTCAAGTTCATGCAGAGTGCTTGACTAAGACTTACCTACAACAGAAGAGCTATTGACATGTTCCCTTGAGATTGGGGAGGCCTTCAGATACTCCTCTCTCTGGGGAAAGGCCTTAAAAAAGCCAGGAAGCTCTTTTTGAGATGCTTCAAAGTTGTCAGGAGCTCCAGAGGCATAAAAAAAGCATCATGCAAGGTGTTCCTCAACTGACTGCAGAGATAGAATAGGAACACAGCCCGCAACAAAATGTTTTCTTTGTTTGGAGATAAAAAATAGGCAGGCAAATTTTTCAACAGATGTTAAAATTGTAATGAAGAATCGATGGGAATAAATAGAGACTTTGGGCAAAACCAGAAATTGTAAACAGGCTTCAGCTTTATGATTAATGCTGTGAGATGCATATATCAGGCATTTAGCACTGCATAACAGAGTGAATGCTGTATTTTGCCTTATTACTGTCAAAATTTTCACTGGCATTAGTAAGAATAGGCATCATTGCCACCATCACTGGCCCCATAACCTTCCGCCCCTCTAGAGCTGCTGAGCACATCTTTGAAAGAAAAGCTAAGATGCAGTGATTAAATGTAAGGATGAAACCGTAATAACACCAGATGCAGAATGCAACAAATTGTTAGGCACAATTATGTCAGGAAGAAGGCATGATTGAAGAGAATGAAAATCACTTGCACTAGTGATTTTGCATGATCATTGCACCTCTTCATTCACTGTAAACAAAACAAAATTAAATTTACTAATGATGCAACAGAATGCAGCTGTTGGAGATGGGATACGTTGTTTTGATATACGCTTCCTTCCGTCTCAGTTAAAATCTTGTACATGGCTGTTTAAAAGCAGTTCTCCTATAATTTTGTGATAGTTCAAGTACTTTAGGTTCTTTATTCCATAGAACAGCTGTGTTGTTAACTTGACAACTAATGTGTAGTAACGACGGATTTGGGGTCTTAAAAATTAGCTACTAAAGTGTGTCAGAAAAGAGATCAATTAGCCTGAAGTGATTTCTGACAAACACTTGTCAGTGGGTTTATGATTGTCTTAACAGATGGTAGTTTGGGAAGTTGAAGCTTTCTCAGTGTGCTCCCTCCAGTGCCAGAGCAGTGAGAGACAGACACTTCAGTCTGGGCAAGAGAGCCTGAATAAAGAATGCACAGTACACTGGACTCGTGTATTTGCTGTTCTGCTGTTGGCTTGCTTTTCTGTGCTCTGCAATCTGCTTAGCAATTTGTGCTTAATCACAGTTCTCTTACTACGTGCTCCAATACACAACATATATCCACATACACACTTATGAAAAAGCCAATTCTTGTTCTAACAGAATTCTCAATATATTTGGGAATTTTAAAAATGTGTTGAAGGTCTTTCAGGAAAAAAATGTTTGAGACAAAACACAAGGTTTTCTGCTCACTAACAGCAGGTACTGGGGTACATTCTAAGGTCTGTGGTTTATTAAACAATAGAATATGTGACCCAGTGATCCCCAATGACTGCAATCTATTCAATTAACAGAACAGCTTGTATGAATAAGGAGCCTTTCTTTTTACTTCAAAATATCAAAATATATTTTGGTTATTTAGTGTAACATTTTAATTTAAAAATTACAATAGAAGTATGTATTTCAACATGTATATACTCTCTTTACATTATACCCAAATAAACCCCCTTAGTTTTATCCAAACCAATTTCCTCTCTGGTGGCCCTTTAAGTAGCTGCAAATCTTACCCTTCAAAACCAGACCCCTATTTATTTAAAAATACAAATGATAAATCTTAAAGTATTTGAAGCCACTGCATTTCTTTCCTTTGTACACTTCCCCACTCTGTAATAGTGTCTATAATGAAGAACAGATTCCACTGAGATGAAAAATGGATCTTGGCCAGCTAAAACTAAAATTAAATTAAATAAATTCCTAGTCCTTAATGTTGTTTGGATGCTCTTTTTTAGATATATCTTTATTGTTGGGAGCAAAGCAAAGCACCGTGTGCTGATGAGAATCCATTGCTATGCCTGTACAGTCAGGCTGCTTCGCAGACTAACTAGAGATTGTCCCTAAAACAGAACTGCTGCTAATGAGCTCTCTCCCTTGCCAGCTTCCCCCCTTGCCTTCCAACACAGGAAAAACACATGGAAAATATCCAGCATTGCAAGCAGATGTGTAAGTCAAAATCCTCAATGTGAAAAATATTCTAAACTATTTCTAAAGTGCACAAAGGCAGTAATTTTGCAAGTCCCCCTCAAACACAACATTCTGCAGGTGCCACTGCATGGACAGCAGGATCTGCCAGCTCAGGCCAGCCCTCAGCTTTCCCAGCACTGAAGAAATCCTCACAGCACAAATGCTCACAGGGAATGCACAAGGCTCAGATCCAGGGTGGGCGCTTAAATACCAATATAAGACAAAATTCCTTGTTTTGTTAAAGTTCTATGAAAATAACAATATTAATAATAATTATTAGATAGGTAAAGCCCTTAATTACTGTATTTTATTGCTTTTTCTTTTACTACACCCTATTAGACCCCCTCCTCTGCTATCCTTGTTCTCTGAACAGGATAGCTGTCATGCTGCTTGAAATAAAGGGCAACTTAAAACCAAGGAGTATTCCTGAGGTAAAAAGCTCAACCCCATACATGGTAGGACAGTGACCCCATCTGTTGCTGGAACAAAGCTTGGGGGAAGCAAGCAATAAAAATCCAATTAAAGTTGCATTAAAGCACACACAGTAGAGGGTGGCCTAATTCCCACATCTCCCAGGCAGAATTGCTGTGGTGTACTCAGCACATGTTCCAGGAGCTGGTGTCACAGGGAAGCATGGATGTGCCCTGCTGGGTGGGAAGTGCCTGGCAGCGTGGTATTGTCAGAGGATGAAAACAATTTCTGTGTGTCCACAATGGTCTTGATGAATATTGGCTGACTGACTTTATTCATGCCCACCTCCTATCTCATCTGTAACATACTAAATATTCAGCCTCCTGCTAGACAGATGAAACTCCAGTATTCCAAATCTTGTTCATAAAAAGCATCTTTTACTAACATCCTTCTCTTGGAATCAAGCAGTCTGCAGCACTTGTAACCACACCCCTGGCATGTGCTTGTCACAGACTTTTTAATCCCAGATTTCTTCCATTCATTAACTCCATTCCAAGTACAAAAATGCAGAGGTTCCTGTGTTGTCAGTGGCAACAGTACATCAGTCATGCCTACCACAGCATCCTGCATGACACACCAGCTCCTGTTTTCCTGCTGGAGTCTGGAGGAGTGAGCAGGCACTGAAACACAGCAGATGACCTGAAAAGCCTTCACAGGAATACCATCAATATGCTTCTAACAAATGTGTCCAGTGAGATATCCTGCCTTTGACAAGGCAGCTGACAGACTCTTCTCAAAAGCTGCCAAGAAATAGCACAGTCCTAATTCCCCGTATCACAAAAAGGTGTTGCTGTCCAGGAGTTAACACTGGTACTGAGCCAGATCTTTCACCTCTGACAAGATAAGGCTTTTGTTCAGAGCTCTGCTACTGATAACGGCAAGCGGTTTTCTCTAACTGTACCAAACAAACCTGGTCTAAACTGGAATATCCCATATTTACATACATTTACTTTCTATATCCCTGATCCATCCTGATCTGTAGCTATTTCCTTGAGTTTATCAAACATTATTCTTCAGAGACCTCTGCTAATACCAACACATAGCCTGGCTTTTTAAAGTATATAATAAATCAAAATGAAATGTCCCAGATATTCAACTGGAAAGACTGAAAGGAGTTACTGTACTCATCACTTGTTCAATTAGCCTGGTAAAAACAATTTGTCACAACTCCTTGCCAGAATTGATACATACTTAGGAATGATAAAAACTAGTAGTTCTTAATAAAAGGCCACGACTGTATCTGGTTATTTTCAGTGTTAATCACACTGCAGTGCCATTTACATTGAGCTGTTGTACTGCATGGGAACCAAAAAGTTCTCCAGAAACTTGCATAGCCAGGACAAAATTCGAGAATAAGGCATACAGGTGGGGGCTGAAAGACCAAAAGAGTAGCAGAAATCCGAGCAAAAGCAGTGAGTTTTAAGAGAGGACAGAAAATGTTTTGTAGATGTGTCCATATTTATGCATATGGAGAAACCTTATTCAATCTAGGAAAAGACAACACGAATCAGTAACAGAGCAGACTACAGCTGCACCCAAAAAAAAAGCACAAGTCATACAACACCCCTCTCCTAGGTACTACAAAGAAAAGTACAGCAAATATTTTACCTGTGACTAGAAAAGGGACTGACTTCTAGGGAAATCAGGTTAGCCTAAATAGTGCAGATATATGGAATGTTCTTATACTTTACTCATTATGTTATTCATTTAAGCTTTCTGAGGCCCTGGATACAAATAACAAGAATAGAATAGAATAGAATAGAATAGAATAGAATAGAATAGAATAGAATAGAATAGAATAGAATAGAATAGAATAGAATAGAATAGAATAGAATATTGTCTTACTCTAAAGTAAGAAGGCTCAGAGTGGCACCAGTGCTCTCTTCCAAAGCATCTCCCTTCACAGTAGTTACTCAGCATAGTTCTTGTTGCAAGCTTAACACCCTTAACAGTTACTGCAGAGCCATGAACTTCGAGTATAACTGAGAATTTAAAAGTCCAAATACCAGCTCAGAAACAGGAAACCATGCTCAAATTATTTCTTTGCATAGTTTGTTGGTTTTTAAGTGGGATCCTAGTCTCATTAGTTATGTGGGGATAGAAGGAGATCCTTTAAAATATGAAGGTTTTGTTGCAACCAAAACAGATGGAGACACACAGCCTACTGAAGCAGCAGCTGGAAAAGGCAGCTGTTTCACTTAAAGCAGGCAGCAGCTCTGCTGGTTTTAGGTAGTTTTGTTAGCAAACTGGAACTGGAGTGGAGACTGCCCAGGATGTGGTGGGGAATGTGCTATTCCACTGCCTCTGCAGCTGAGACAAACACAGGCTGTTCAGGGAGCACCCCTCCTGACACTGGCTTAGGAGCAAAGTCTGGACGAGATTTTGAATAAGAAAACGAGCTGCTATCAGCACATCAAATTGTGAGAGCTAGTTAAAGCAGACTATGGCCATAGGGAACAAAACCTTATTTTTCTTAGTTTCATGTCACAGATGACTGTGTAGAAAACCTTCTGGTTGGTTCTATTACCACTGACCTGCTGATTGCCAAGAATCCCATCCATTGTGCATCTCCGCTTCTATGAAAAGTTCCTGTGCAGTCACAACCTCTGTATGATGACTAAATAAGAGAAGCCAAGGAGGAATAAAAACAACAAAAACCAGCAAGCCAAAAGGTGCTGAAGAGACACACAGGCAGGTTCTACAGATGTTGATGTATTTCATAGGAAGGCAATGGGAGCTTTTTCTTATGGAGTAAATTCTTCCTAACTGGTAGCCTCTTACTGTTCAAGTGTTCCCATTAAGGCTGGACCAAAAGAGTGGTCACAGCCTGAACAGATCCATCAGAGCTTGACTCTAAGGAGCCCTTGAAACCCTACACAGATGATGAAGAGAAAGACAATCCCCTGACAATAATTACCAGGTCCTGGTGTTAGCCAGAAAAGGGCATTTTTATTATTACAGATGTACATAGCAGAAATGTTATTACCCATTAAAGTTCCCTGTTATTCTGCTGTCAGCTACCATCTGTTAACAGTCCTCATGATCTGACAGCTCATTCTTTAATCGTCACCATGTGCCTGTCTCTGGTTCACAGCCACAATGTGAGCTGAGCCGTCATATATTACACATATCACGCACTAAGTTTTCCAAGCTTTCACCTCTGACGTGATCTTTATCTCTTCCCTAAGTGACGTCTGCCTATCAGCCAGCCCATGGCTTCAGAGAATTCTTTACAGACTCATAAATTACAGACTTCTGTGCTATTCTGACAATGGAAGAGTATCCTTATGATCAAGCATTTCTTTCATATATAACCATCACATTTGCAAGTCTCCTGTGAGACACATCAACTCGAACATTTGTCATTAAGAGGTATTTAATGCTAATTATTCTGCCATTCCTCACTTTCTCTCCAGAGTAGTATTTAAGTTTCCATAGATACCAGCTCTGTAGCTCTGTTAAATATTTCCCTTTCAGAAAATTGTATTTTTTCCCCCCAAGAAGAGACTGCTCATACCTAGAAACCTGTACAGCACTGATGTTGTAACACCTCCCATGCACTCTGAGGCCTCTCAGATGCTCTGCTCCCCATGTGATATTCCCACCACTACACAAGTGAGTTTCATTGTGTGTGCCATTTTAAAAAAAGATCCACAAACATTCAGCATGTTGAAAGGGAAGCCACAAAAACTAGCCAAAAGGAAATTCTCAAAGAAACATATTTTAATTACTGTCTTTTTTCAATTTTAGATGGCAAAATCTCCTTTGCAATGAGTCGTGTATGTGCTGGAATTCTACACCTAAAGCATTCTCCTGGGGAATAAAAAAAAAGTCAGGGTTTATTCATCAAAAGCCAAAGCAGGTGTCCCAATAAACAGGTTGCAATTCCCTCTTCTCCCTGCAATAGCTATCACTGCAGCTCCTCTCTAGAGATGAACTCGAGTTCAGTTTTCTCCTCAGTCTTTCAGCTTGCATCCTGACCACATGAATGAAGAAAGGGCCAAATGGTTCTACCTCTGCCACATCACAGATGGAAACATGAGCCTAAAACACCTTGTAATGTCACCAGATTTCACCTATGCCACTCAAACACTTTGCCTTTTCCACTTTGAATGGTCTGACATCAAGCCAGGTCTATGCACTGCCTTCCAAGACAAATGGCTCATTGTGATACTCTCTTTTGAATTTTAGAAAATGTTTCTGATATTCTTCCCTCCAGCACACAGGTATCTCAGTTTAGTACCTTATGAATGAGTGTTTTCAGAATTGCTGTTCATTTATTATTTAATCTTGCATTGTCCTGCTAGACGCAGGCTATCAACAGCAAACCCCTAATTATGTTTCCCTTTGATGTACGTATTCATCATCTGGCTCTGGTTATGATCAAAGCTGAGATTTTGAAAACCAAGGCTTAACATTAGATCATCCAAAGCAGATCAGGCCCAATGAGTTAAATCCTGTCTCCCACAGAAACCTTTGCTGGGAAAAGAGCATGAAAACAAGGCAATCACATAATGAAACTTCCCCAGAACACCCTCCCAGTCTCTAAGGATTTGCAGCACATGGAATTTTTGAGAGCGAAGTTGCAGGTTTGTGTTTAATTAACCTCAATGGATAAAATTCAGAAAATATTCAGAATTTACATGAACTTTGAGTATCCACTATACCCAATGACTTCTGATACAGATGAGATGCTGGAGAGAATATTGTAAATCTGTCCTTACTATCAGCTTGCCATGGAAGTTCCTTCCTGGCTGGGGCCAGGGGAGATACAGAAAGCAGATGTGCTTCCAGCTTGTTCCCGGGGAACGCTGGACCCGGAGAAGGCACAGAAAGCAGCCACGCCTCCAGATTATTCCTGGGGAATGCCATCTACTGGTAGAAAAGAAGGTGTTGTGCAACTACATTCAAATGCCAGAAAGTTTTCCTGGAACTTCAGTATCACTCTGGCTAGAACTGCCACACTAGCAAAATTATATGTCTGGACATTATCAGTGCAGATGAAACAGGCAACAAGCCAAGGGGAAAAGGAACTTTTCCAAGGATTAAGGAAGAAGGAATTGAAAATGTGAAATAAGCCACAGTCTGAGTACCTTTGATTTTTGCAAGGCTGTTGTCACCAGTACATTGTTGAGAGATATTTTTGGAAGTCTCTTCAGCTCTCACTGAGTGTAACCAAACAATGTTACTGCGTAATGTTCTTGCAGCCAGGAGACAAAATTGGGATGACATCCTTCGATGCTGGCAACATAAATGAAATTGCCTAAGTGAAATCCCGATGCATGAAGTATCCACGATGGGAAGCACATCAATACCAAGCATGCCAAACTGCTGAACTGGTAATACAGGGCACCAGTAATAACAGGTGAAACTGCTGAATGAATCCAGAAGGAACAAATGGAAATAAAATTACTTGTAGTGCCTATATATTGTGTTACAATGCTTCTCAGTGCTAATAAAATTCTGGTGTAACTTTAAGGCAATTGCCTCTGGGATGATTATTTCTTACTGCAGCCTAATTATCCAAGTCCATTTGTTAAATCGTATTTCAAACCTGTCATCTGTATTCATCAAAGTCACAAGTCCTCCTTCTTAGAACAATAAAGCCAGACTTCGAGGGGATCTCAGGCTCGTGATGTTTGGATGAGTTCTCATGGAGTGGGACATGGCAATCACAACCTCCCCTGAAGTGCACAACACAGGACAGACCCCAATCACCCCAGCCTGGCCCCTCTTATGTCCCTGATTCTGCCTTCTTTTTCACATGTGAGCACAACAAATCCAACAGGGCTTCATTATGCAGTAAATCACATTTGAAGAGGATGGAAACCAGATTATTGATGTCTGAGCAGGTGATGATGCCTTGCATCAAGAGCCAAAGGGATTGCAGTCTGCTTTCTTTGTGCTACTGAGGAAGCAGGACATCACTAAGCTCTATCCCTTCCCTTCCAAGTGCCTCAAAACCAGGCTGGGATAACTACACCCAGCTGCTGCTACGGACACCTGCACCAAAAACCACTGTCCCACAGCCACATCATTCCCAGGACTAAGTTCTAGTGGATGTTTCTTTACTGAAGAAAAGAAAATGCCTCCTGGGTAAATGGTAGGTAACACTGTGTACTCTGAAGCAGGTACCTTTCCACTGGCACAGATTAAACAGTTGACTTTTCTCTGCATGTGTGGGAGCAAGAAGAAGATGTGAACTGCATCATATACAGGAAGACTTCTACAAAACATTTTTAAAAAATGAAGAGAATCAGTATGCAAGCAAAACCTTGGCTAGTAAAGGGTATAAGGCTAATAGGAAATGCTCAGGGCAGAATTTCGTTTTCCCCATTCATTTAACTAGGATCAGCTCCAACAGCAGGATTTGATTTCCCAGGTGATGAAGCTTTAAATGCATTTTCTCAGAGAGTCTAAAAATCACTCCGCTTTTCCTGGCCAAAATACCAATCACTCATAGCAAGAGGACAGTTGACAACAACCTCTAAATATTAAATGGGGGTATTAACAAGTAAATATTTTGTCAAGACTTGCAAAACTGTTAATGCATAGTTTCTTTTAAAAAAGTGAAGGTCCCAGCTATGGCATCCCACTCTTCACTGAAATGTGCAACCGTTGTTCTTCAGTCCCCTACAGAGTAAAGCTTCAGTAAAGCTTTGGTACTAGAGAGCTTGTGGCATTCTGAGAAAACTGCCCTGTACGTGAAATCTTAGGACTAAAACCAAGTACCACTGTAAAGAACAAAGAGAAGAACATTATGTACACGGTGCTATTTGGCAAAAGGTGCAACAATTTAGCTTTGGGTTCAGGTTTAAGCAAAGACCCAATGTAAATGTATTTATTACCTTACTTAACTGTCCTGCAAAGAAATTACCAGCTGAGGTCTTCTGCCCCCTCTGGCCCAACAGGCTCTACAGACAGCTGGAGCACACCCTCTCTCCATGTGGTTTCCCAAGTCTTTTTGCAATCCGAATTTGGCCTGCTCTGGGAAAAGTGTTATCTATGTCTGCAGTATAGGAAAATCATTCTGTTTTTCTGTCATTGCTCTGGATATACTCACCCACATATACTAGAGTCATGGGAAAAGGCATGACTCAGACAGCTCTCAGAAATCACTGAAGGACATCTTATGGAGGTGAAAACAATTACCAGGAAATAAAAGTTAAAATTTCAGAACACATCACTATTGATATGCATTGGAAAACAACACTACATCTTTCATTGTTTTCTTTGGCTGTTGTGATCCCTCTTTACTAACTCTAATAATTTATGTTTCTTGCTCCGAGGATTAGAGAAAGATGAACAACAAAATATATTTTCAGAAAAAGACAGTAACTCACAGGGCATGCAAAAATCCTTTTTCAGGGTGAAAGAAAATGCTTGAGGTCTGGATTTTAAAACCTGTTGTCTGCAGCTCGTTGCCCACCTTGATCTTGGATCCACACTTGGATCTGTTGTCTGCCAGGCCTCTGGATAGCACTAGCAGAGTCTTCAACAATAAGTCCCTAAAATGCAGAGTTGTGGGCTGATAGCTCATGTTTTTAGGAAGAGAGTTTTGGTAAGACATCATCACTTGCCAAAGCAGCAAAAATAAAGGAGCATTAAAAGGCAGTAATTATGGGACTTACTGAGAATCTCAAACTTTGCCAGGAGGTAAAACACTACAAAAGTTACTCCACATAAAGAACACAAGTGTACATGCTGCAAACTCACCCAGCTGCTGTAAAATTACTTTACATTAGGGGAGTTAAAGAATACAGCAATTATTCATGAAAGAATAAATTATCCCATGTTTTCCTGGTGAGATATTTGAGATAGTGAGAGACCCTTGAGATATTTTTCTCCTTTGAGTCTCTTGGCTGACTCTTTATCTTTTCTGTTCTGCAGCACAATCAGAAAGCAGTAAATATCAACAAGCTTGATCTTGTCCAAATTGAAGTGAAAGGAAAACTGCCAACTGGGCTCAAAGCATAGAGGAAAGAAGTTCCCAAACTAGGGGTTAATAATAATCAGTGTGGTAACAAGCTGTGGCTTCATTGTTCCTTTCCCTTTTGTTTTGCATGGCTTTACTTATTTGCTTTAGGGACATAATGATACGGGGGCATGTAAAAAGAGTATTTTGCTCACACACATTAGATATGCAGATGCCATTTCTGTCTCCAGAATGGCCGTATCATAAAGCAGTGTAAATTGCAAAATATCCTCAGCGGAGCTCCTGATTTACATGGATTAACTGGCCTGAAATTTGTACTTCCAGCATTGACAAAGGCTTGATCTTTCCCTCAGAGAAAAAGGCCAGTCCGCTGTTACCCTGAGAACACACGTTCCACCCCAGACAAATAATAGAGCATTTATTCAGCTGCTCTTGTTGTCTTACCTGATGTCCATTGCAATAGTTCTCTTTAAAAAGCTGTTGTAATTGCTTCTAAACTTGTTGTTTCAAACTGCTGATTAATGCAAATCGTTTATAAAAGAGTTTACCACATGTGAAACATTGGCTGAACTAAGGGAAAGATTATGCATTCGTTTTGAGCAAGTTCTGTTGCCTTTTAGTGATGAAGGGGCCCTACTGAAGGCAGCAAATCCCAAAGTGCTTACGTCCTCCACGGATTCGTCATGGAAAGGGAAGCAAAGCTCAGCCCGCAATGGCAACGTATTTTAAGGCAGATGAAGATCCAGTGTGCCAAACCAGGAGCAGAGGTACAGCTGCATTTCCTCTTATGAATTACTTCAACAAACTCCGGCAGCCTGCGCAGCTCTTCAGGGCCCCTCAGGGCCTCACCCTGTCCTCCTCCTGCTCCCCAGGGCCCCTCAGGGCCTCACCGCGTCCTCCTCCTGCTCCCCAGGCCGCCCCAGCCACCTTGCCAGAGGCTCAGGGGGGTCCTGGCCCTTTCCTGCCTGCTCCCGAGTTTGGTTTTCGGAACAGATCTGCTTTCTGTGCTGAAACTGGCTCCCTGACATCACTGCTACAATGCACTTCAAACACTGTCCAAGTCCACTGCCACTTTCGAAAAGAGACGTCTCAGAAATACCTAATTCCGGCAAATGTTGTGAAAACGAGCAGCCAGGCAGAGCAGCGAGCCCTTGCGAGCGCCGCCGCGGAGGGAAAGGCTGGGGCGGCCGCAGCAGGGCTGGGCAGAGGATGGATCCCCTGAGAGGGCAGAGCCCGCGAGCAGACACCATCGGAGAGCCCCGAGCGCCATGGGGACCAGGGAGGCACGGTGCAGGGAATGAGCCACAGGGACAGGGCAGGCAACCGAGACTGCCTCGGCAGCGGCTGCGAACGAGGAGACCGGGAGAGGCGCTGGGAGCGGCAGCGCCCGGCTGGGGAGGGGCGGGCAGGGGGCACGGGGCGCTCCCGCCCGGCCCCAGAGCCGCGGGCCGGACTGTGGCGCTGCTNCAGGGCAGGGTTGGGCTGCACCGCCCGGCGGGGCTGAGCGGGGCGGGGCGGGGCGGTGCCGCAGCGGAGCGCCTGGTCCTGGAGCGCCGCGGGCTCTCGGCCGGCACCATGGGCCGGGACGGGCCGTGGCTGAACGCGTCCGGCAGCACCCGTGCGGTGGGAGAGCCCTTCCCCGCCGGCACCGCCGCGCTGCTGGCCGCGCTCATGGGGCTGCTGGTGCTGGCCACCGTGCTGGGCAATGCCCTGGTCATTCTGGCGTTCGTGGTGGACCGGAGCCTCCGCACGCAGGGAAACTTTTTCTTCCTGAACCTGGCCGCCGCCGACCTGCTGGTGGGTGAGTGCCGGGGCGCCGCGGGGCGGGGGCTGCGCTCGGCCCGTGTCACCGCCGAGCTCTGTCCGCAGGCGGCTTCTGCATCCCCCTCTACATCCCCTACGTGCTGACGGGCGAGTGGAGGCTCGGCAGGGGCTTGTGTAAGCTGTGGCTGGTGGTGGACTACCTGGTGTGCACCGCCTCCGTCTTCAACATCGTCCTGATCAGCTTCGACAGGTTCATCTGTGTCACCAGAGCGGTAAGGGCTGGGCAAGCGGTGGCAACGGGGGCGGCGCGGGGTTCAGGGCTGCCCTTGCAGGTCGGGTGGTTTGCTTAGGGCACCGGGCCCTCAGCACCCTTGAGCTCTCTCAAACAGCACATGAGACAGGGGGGATTTTCAGTCCTGCAAATAGTTCTGTCAGTGATCGGCTTTGCCAGAAAATGCATTTCCTTCTCACTTTTACAGTGGAAGAGGTACTCTGCTTTAGAAACAGGCATGGGTTGTGGCTGCAGAGGGAACAAAGTGCACTTATTTCCTCCCCAACTGTATCTTGAATAAACTTTAAAAGTATTACCCAGCTGAAGCAGACCTGCTCCCTCAGGACACAGCCATGCCCCTGTTGGCAGCTGATAGCCCAGGGCAGCCCAGCTGCCACACAAGGCAGAGGGTACCAAACTTGCAGTGGGTACCCTTGCAGTGGGTACCCTTGCAGTGGGTATCAAACTTCTGGGGGAATTCCATGTGGACAGCTGTGTGGGGGTCAAAAGTGGCAGATTATAAATTAACATCTTTCGCAGGATGCGAATGCTATTTCCATGTAACAGCCACAGAACTAGCTCGAGCCGTGCCTGCAGCATGCCAGTTATTAAAAAAGGAAGATTAGACTTTGCGCTTCATTTTCACCTGACCATACTGCCTCAAAGTATTTTGGATGGTGTCAAAATAACACATTTTACCTGTTAATAGGTTTCGCACTTCTACATGCACTTCTTGGTTATGTTCCACACATTTTCTTAAAATGTCCATTTAGTTTTGTTGCTCATTGTAAATCATAAACAGTACAAAGAGAGGCTGCAGAATCAATTCAGCAGTTTATAGGCACCTTGGTGTTTTACCAACTTCTTTCTGAAGAGGGAGAAATGAACAGATTAATTCTTAAACAGTCAACACTCAGAATTCCTTTATTTTCTAGGTTCTGAATTAGCCATGAATTTTTCTTTCATAAACCAATCTCTCATGAGTATGCACATAGTATAAATATATAAACTAGATGGTTTCAGAAACAGAAATGGGTCATGATAAATGAAAAAAATCATCCACTTTAAAATACTTCAAATTAATCCCTCATATAAAAATTCCTCCCCCAGCAAGAATACAGAAAATGACTTTTGGGTTAGGGCAGTATGAGAACATATAAACAGGAATATCTGAAGTTTTAAATTATTCTCCATCTCAATGAAAGTGGTAACTTCCTCCAAGACTGCTCCTGAAATAAGTCATAGCTTTGTTAAGGACTGCAAAATCAGACCCAGTTCAGACACACTCAGGTTTCCTCAGCTGTGTGGCTCCTCTACCGGAACAGCACCGGCTGTGGAGATCCAGGCCCACAGACTGGGGCAGTAAAAATGAATCCTGTAATGAATTTCGGGCTGAGGACTTCCTATTCCAAACACTGTGCAGCAACAGCGGGGAGATGTGACGGGTGAATTCCAAGCCACTACATGAATATTGGTCCAGTATCCCAGGCAATCAGAATAGAGAAGTAGATGATATTGACTTTAAGATTCTGATGAATTCTATTGCTCATATGGCTTACTGACACTTATTTTTGCACCTTAGCTTCTCTATTTTCTAAATAATGGGAATCAGTTATTCTTCTGTAAAGCACTTTGCAGACCACAACATTCCATCTATACACCTTAACTGCAAATAGGAATTCTGCAAGTACTTCATGAAAGAATGCAATTAAGTATAGCAAACAGAAAAAGATGTTGTATATTAACATTTTTTGTGTGATGTTCACATAAAGAAAAAAAGGCTCTCTACAAAGTAGAAAGAAAAGAACTCTTGCGTGATGTTCTGTGAATTCAAACCCTTTTATATATTTCAAATTAAATGATTTAAAAATTCCAAATAAGGGTCACTTTTTTAACCATTCTGTAAACAGGTATCACAGCTAATGCAATTAAATATGAAGCAACTGGTGACAACCAATTCTAGGAAGAGCAGTGGTTATTTGCTTGGAAGGAGACTTGGTTTTCTAGCTTTTAAAATCTGATGCACGTTCTCAGAACTTATCCAGTCACCTTGATAACGTTTCTTGTAAGGCGTATTTCAGAAATAACTTTTCTGTGGTACCAGTAAGCTTGGTGTAACCCTCCTCCCAAAACCAGTCTGGCACCAAGCCTCGCAGGTGACACACAGGGCCACGTTCCAAAGCAGCCGCAAAACTGTTTGAGATACTTGTAATGCATGTGACTTTTGTCCCTCAGGTCAGCTACAGGGCTCAGCAAGGGATAACCAGAAGTGCAGTACTGAAGATGATGACTGTCTGGATTGCTGCTTTTCTCCTCTATGGGCCAGCCATTCTCAGCTGGGAGCACATTGCCCAAAAGAGCATCCTTCCTGAAGGAGAATGTCATGCAGAATTTTTCTACAACTGGTATTTCCTAATGATTGCCTCTACTGTTGAATTCTTTACACCTTTCATCACTGTTATGTACTTTAACTTAAGTATTTACCTCAACATCAGGAAACGCACATTGCTCCGTAATGAAAACCTCTCACCTGGTCAAGAGGACTGTGAAATGAATTTCCAGGGGGGAAAAAGGGAACACACTGTATTTTTTGTAAAATCAGTTAACAGAGACAAAGATGAGAAGAGAGCAAGCAGCCTTTTTCCCCCAAGAAAGGCTCCAAGGCTTCAGGCCTCAGCCGAGTTCGGCAATCAGTCATCAAATCTGAATGTCAATCATGACCTTCCACCTCTCCAGGCTATAAAGACCAGGTCTCCCACAAATGGCTTCTCCAAAGCAACAGAAAGCCTTTGCAACCCCAGCAGAAAAGTGGACATTGCTAACACTATGGCAAACAGATTTAGACTTTCCCGGGATAAAAGAGTAGCAAAGTCTTTAGCAGTTATTGTCTGTGTGTTTGGGCTGTGCTGGGCTCCATATACACTCCTGATGATCATCAGGGCAGCCTGCCATGGGCACTGTGTGCCCTATGCACTCTACGAGATCTCCTTCTGGCTCCTGTGGGTCAACTCAGCCATTAACCCTGTTCTCTACCCACTGTGTCACAGGAGCTTTAGGAAAGCCTTTAGAAAACTCCTGTGTCCACGAAAGGCCAAAATTCATCCTCAAATTTTTATGTGAAAAGCAGGAAGGATGAAAATTAGTACATCTTGTATGTGGTAGGAGCACCAAAAATCAAGTACTGCAATACCTGCAAATATTTAGGGAATACTGGAAAGTAGGCACAAGTGTAGATATTTATGAATATGTAGAAATACCGTCATCCATGTAGCTGGAAAAGTTGCAGCAATGAAAAGAAAGGTCATTTTTCAAAGCTGTTTGGAAAATTACACCAACAGTGTATTTTCTGGTAATGGTGCACCAGTGTTGAAGTGCTGAAAACAAAACGTAACTTTCATGGCTAATAATAAGATTCAGGCTCCGTCAGTTTTAGTAACTGTAAATATTGCTGGAATTTCACAGAGCATTAATCTTGGACCTGTTCTATCTTACCCCAAACTCAATCTAGGACACCAAGGGCCTCAGCTGTTAAGGATGAGCTGTAGGATGCTTTTCCTCCTTGCCATTTAGTGGCAAGCCAGACAAGACCATGACCAATGGAAAAAAAAGTAAATACAGGAAAAGCATGGGACAGGAGGCAGCACAACAGTGATGTTACCAGAGAAGCTCAGCAACTGTAGCAGGTAAGGGAGCACTAATTTGGGTGGAAAGGGCGATGGAAATAGAAGAGAGTGGAATATTTAGTAGAACAAAGTCCAGGAACAGAAGTACAAAAGGGTTTTGAGATAGGAGATAACAACAATTGATAATTTATACAGGGGAGGAGTTTCACTGGGAGTTCCCTCTGTCAGCAGTGAATTCCTGTCCCCCACCAGAATCCTGCACGGGCAGGAATCTACTCAAGTCAAAACTCTGCTCCTTACAGGGCTGTGGGGTATTACTCCATGTTTTGCTGTAAGGACAGAGTAAGCCTAAGTAGCCTACGAGATCTATGACAGACAGATCTTTAATTTTTAAAACATTTACCATTGGACCTTCTACTACTTCTGACTAGGTAAAAAAAAAAAAAAAAAAAAGAAAAGTTGTATTCCCCTACCCTACCCATTGAATCTTTCTACCCATCAAGTCATTAGTGGTCAAGCAAGTATTACTTGAAGTGTTCATCTATTTCCCAGCTCACGCATCCTGACAGCCTTGCTACTGCCCAAGAGTGTTTCTGCCATTGTGCCTGTGCCACAGGAGCAGCTCACACAACTGATCCCGAGTTTGGAGTAGACTTGTCCCACAAGGTGTCACATTGAACATCACTAATGCTAGAAGCTTGTTCCACCATCACCAGCCTTTACTACGTAACCTAACAGGTGCTTTCCTTTGCTGACAAGTGATAGTTACTGAACAGCTCTAGTTGTCCCTTGCCACAGTCAGAATGCATGGTAGTACAATTGATCTTAAAGTGTACAGGCAGTATTTTGCAATTGACTTTGTAAACTTTCAATAAAGTAATTAACAGCTGTGGAAGAGTCGTAACTGTGTAGCCCTAACAAGTGGGAGGGGGAAAAAGCACCAGTCTACAACATTTGGGTGACTGCAGCTGCAACTACAGAACCGTTATTTCAAAGACACTTCCTAAGTTACAAGGACTGACACTGAGGACTAAAACATGGTTAGAAAATACTGTAAACTAGGAGGGCATATCACCTACACTATGAATGTATCCACATGAACATCACATTCTGCTATGGATATGCTATAACAAAACAGTTAACAATTCTCCTACGAGGAACAGCATCAACAGATACAGAGCAACATTAAGATTTTTGCATTAGCATTAATTATAACCCTGGGGAAGTAAAGCCCTTAAATTATCTCCCCATTCATTCCTCCTCCTCTCCAAGCCAGACTTATTCATCAGTATATTAATGATCTAATTCTTGTCTACTCTGCAGTTCTTATTTCCTAGGACTGTATTAGCCTTTTTCAGAAAACAGGTAGCACTGAATTACTGAACAATCCCACCAAAGTCTCATTTACTGTTCAATCAAGCCAGGACACATTTTCAGAAAATAGTGGTCACTCAAGGAGTAATGCAATTCAATCAGTTATCTTTAGAACACCACGTTCAGTAAAGGCAAACCAGACAGGTCAAAGCTTTCAGCAACTGGAATTAATCCATGGACTGGACCAGTTTCACAGGAGCTACCACTGGCCATTCTCTGCTGCTCAGTTTCCTACAGCATTGTCATTTAATTGCCACTCAGGTCTCTGGCACAGAATCCAGTAGGATTCTTCCACACTCCAGGTACGTCATAAAAGCATTCAGAAACGTGAGCACACGTCATCTCAGCATCATGTGGAAAAACACTGCATTTGTATCAAACTCCTACATTAGAAATGCCAGCAGCATCCCAACTTGGCCAGGTTAACTATACCTTGATTTTTCTGTCCCTACAAAACAAAAGTTCTTTCACTTTTATCAGAAGGTTCAACATTAGCTTTGGGTTCAACAGTGGGCTCTGAAGAGACATGAAACAACAGGTGTTAATAGCAACTTTATTGTTTCACTGGTGCAAAATCATGATACTGAATAAACTTGTGTAATGCATTTTCCCCTAAATTTACAGTAATGAAGGTTATACATATCTATATAGATTGCAATTTCTCTATTTTTTTATACTATTTGGAACAAAATTATCTTGATAAATATGCCCTGTGCACAGTACTGGCCCTCACTGAATGTCACAGAGCCTTAATATGCAAAATATAACTTCTGTTTTTGAACATGGTACTTTAAAACTCTCCAAACATGCATTAATATATTCTAGTTTTAGGGAAAAATATTACACTTAGTCTTAACTTGCATTAAAAGAAAAGCACAAGCAGAATTTGACATACAATAATCCCAAAAATCTGATGCTCTGTAAAGATCAGACACAGTTTCAGCTGACAGTCACTGCCAGTTTAGAGCTCTAGTGCTACAGAAGCAACAGTGAACAGACAGAAGAGAAATCAGAACTGAAGAGCCCTACCATGTCACATGGATTTCGAAGAAAGTCTCAGCCATGCTAACTGATGAAACCTGTAGTTGCTGGTCCAACCTTTCAAATTTGTTAGAGTACTCAACACAAGTGTTTGAAGTGCCAGACTGAACACATGAATGTTAACTTAACTTGACGTTTCTGAAAGGCACAACCTAGGAACCTATCTTAAAAAAAAACAAATGGTATGTAAATGAAAACAGGTACAGTGAGTGTCTTTCTAAAGAACAAGACCTTCATAAATTGGCCCCTCAGATTCTGGTGATTCCCTCCTCAGACGCAAGTGCTCCAGTGTGTTGTGAAAGTGTTTGTTAATTTGTTCTGTTTCTTCAGTAGACTCAAGGTTTGGGAGGTCTTCTCTGATCTTCTGTATAAGTTGATTCAAAACCTGAATTGTCACCTACAGAACATAAAACAGAAGTCATCAACACCACCTGTGTACAAGTGCACAGACAATAGTTGTAACAGCCTCATCTTTAAGATACTTGTATACGGCCAGTCCTTCAAAATGCTGGTAAGACTATAATGCAGACAAACTGTTGGGGACTGCCTTCTCTTGTTCCTCACAAGACCCTTCCAGCTTCAGAGTTTGCAGAAATTCCTCCATCCCAGCAAATGTGAAAAACTTCAGTTACTTGCCTGATAGCTTTGTAACTCTTACAACAGGGTTTCTCCCCAGTGTATTCAATACAAATTTCAAAAGCTTCAAACCAATGGCACACACAATTAGATTGTACATGCACTCTAAGAGAATTGTTTCTTATACAAGTCAGTCAGGATGGTAATACCAGATTTAAAGTTATTCTCAGAGAACGAGTCATGGCTGCCTAAAGGCTGAAGTTCAGCACTACACAGAACACCATGGACAAAATGCACTGCAGACCACCAGTGTCCAGACAGTATTTTTACATCTGCCAAGTGCTTTGAAATTCAAAGCTTTATCTTCATCTCCATCAGATACAGCATCTATGCTAGAGCACTCCTATAGAAAGAAGAGAGTTGTTGGAAACTCAGTGAATTCCTCAAATTTCTTTAGGAATTCTCAGGACTACAAGGTTTTCTTTATTGTCTCCTCTCAATCAGTAACAGAAGAGACACTGATCTTTACTTGACCAAGCAGATTCTTCAAACTGCATAACTTTTCCAGTTATCTGCTAACAGAAAATGGATCAGGTTAACTATCTCAAATCACAGACACACAATTTGAGTACGTGATGTCCTATCTATTTTGTGAAATTAAAGCTTACACCAAACTGGCATAGTGAGCAGTGACCATCAACACCTGTGAAGAATTTTCTTTCCCTTATGTACACATTAAGTTAGGTACTTACAAAGCTAGAATCTTACTACTTTCTCATCTAAGTTCCAGTAAGTTTTAATCTAAAAATATTTCAGGTATACAAGTCCCACAATATTTAAGTTTGTAACTAAACTGCAAACACTGTCCCCCCATGTAAGAAGAATGCAGTTCAATCTAACAGTTTTACTAGCACATCAAGAATTGACTCCTTTTATCACAAGAACTTGTGCCTCTCACGAGATACTACAGGGCAAGCTGAAGAGACATAATTTGTGATAGAAGTGTGAATGAAGAGCTTAAAGAAATGCTCTTGAAAAAAAATGCAACAGAGAATGGATTTCCACTCACCGCCTCATTTTCCTTTTCATAAAAATAGATATATCTATTCAGAATTTCTATGAAAAGCTGGACTTGCAGAGAAGGGTCCATGCACTGATTTGCTATCTTCAGTGCCTTCTTTAGGCATTCCATCACTCTTTTTCCTCCATGAAGCTAGAAGGAAAAACCCCAAAGTTACACGAAATAAAAGAACCTTAGGGAGCTCCAGTATCTCTTCCCTTGGCACACACAGAGCATTTCCTGGGGGTCTGCCACAGAAACATAAAACTACACAAACTGCAAAGAGCAAGCTGTCATTGAAAGCTTACCCTGCCTGACTGCCAGCAATATTAGATTGTGTTAAATCACACAGTAACATGAACAGTTGTTGAAAGCCTTCAATTATGAGATCAGTTAACTCAATTTTGTAACATCTACCACAATGCATACTTTGAAAAATATGTTTCAAACACTGCTCTTTAAAATGACAGCTTATGTGACAAGGCCTGAAAAACACACAGGAAATTTTAACCTTTGCTTCAAAAATCTGTATCTTTAATTCAGAAGTTTAGCAGATCACGTGCAAACTGAGCTAATATAACAAATACGTGCATAGTGCAGCCCACTCAGCCAGCCTTAAAGTACTTGACACTCAAAAGCTTGCCTGGTACTTCCACCCTTAAATTAGAGTTTTCTCCATTTTTTAATTTATTATTCAGTTTACACTGCAGTGAGCTTTAGAATTCTCATGCATTAGAATAAATTCCAACCAAGTTTACATCAGATGTATCTACTTCAGAAGTGTCTACAGAAGGAAGGCAGAACTGTTACTGAGGCAGGACGTGTCCCACTGCTGTCACTTTGTTCTCACCTCCTCTCCATTCTTGTCAGTGTTTCGGCCAGACCAGAACAGATGGGCACAAGTGCTCACAGCTCGGCACTGGTCTGGCTTCTTCAGGAGTTTGGAGGCTGCCAGTGCACACTGAGTCCGCAAAGGCTCGTGGTTCTCCTCACTGAAGCACTTCATCCTCTCAAATGTCCCAATTATCAAGGTGATTGCAGCCAGCTGTGCTTTTGAGTCACTGATTTCATCTTCATATAGAGAAAAGGCCTAGACAAGGGAGAAAGCAAGACTCAATCAGAACACATCAGAAAAAACAAAAAATCATACCTGCTACTGACACAGCATTTGCTACAGGCTTCAGGCAGGAAGAAGTATCTTTAATTTAGAGTGTCAAAATCATGTTAAATCCATAGACCAGAAGTAAGTCTTACAAGAAATAGTATTCAAGTGGTCATAGCAAAAAAGTATGATCCCACGTATAATCTAAAGATTGGATTTTTCCTTATTTCAAGCACCTATTCCAATACAGACATCCAGCAGCAGAAATAGTCCTTGAAAAAGATTTGGTTCTTTGAAACATACAAACAGCAGAGCAGAAGTTGAGGGCAGGTCACTGATGACAGAGTAGGTAAGAAAAGCACTGGCACTGCTGCTACATGAACGGAGAATCTTCAGAGAATAGACAAATCTTGAGCTGTGTCTCTATGGAAAGTACATAATTGCCATGCTGCTCTCATCCTCAGAACCGCTCTACAACAGCAACTGATACAACGCAGTGAGCAAAGCTGAGCTTGGCAGCAACTGTTTAAAAACATGCATTTAGCAGCAGCATTAGAGGAAAGATTAGGACAAAGCTTACAACACAGATAACATGTTATACAGTGGTTCTTTACCTGATGGGTAGGAGGGGAACGTTTTTGCAACAACTACAACTTAAGACCAAATTACAAGTTCAAGTGGATTTTCAGAGCAGTTTATAATAGGTTTCAATACAAGGATTTTAATTGGCAAAGCCCAGCATGGCAGTTGTGAATGCCACAAATTTTAGAAAACTTCCAAAGAGTGCTTGTGGTCAGGGCAATACCAGCTGGATATGAGGAGCTGGAGACAGAAGCAGTGAAGGAGCATTTTATGCTGAGAAAACTACACTCCTCCAGTGAGCCAACTACACAAGAAGGAGGCAGCATTGCAACATACCACATGTTGTCAGACTGAGTATTCAAATCAGTAGCAATGGAGCTTAATTCCACAGCAGCCTGGGAAGCAAGAACGAAATGAGGAATTTCCACCTAGAAGCATCGGCTGTCCATCATTTCAGGTATTTTCATCACACCGGATGGTTCAGTATTCAGCACACTGACCCAAATCAAATCAAAGGCGGCACAGACACCAACTCTAATAGTTGGCCACTCACCTGGGACATGAACTCATAGGCCACAGTTTCGTGATTCTCAAAGCCAATCTCTCCTGCAGCCAGTGCTCCCTGCAGGAAGAGGCGGAGGGGCAGCTCTGCCAGTTCTGCTTTGATCAGAGCACTGATGGTCTGATGAGCAAACGAGAAGATCTTCTGGCACTTCTTTTCCCATTTGTCATCCTAGACAAGAAAAACGAGTAAAAGCTTGAACAAGAGTATTGCTACAAGGAAAAGGGATCTAAATTGTACTGAGACCTGCTAAGTGCTCCAGTCTGTTGCCCTCTGATGCCACTCCAGTCACTCTACCGCCCCACAAGGACTGTGCTGGCTTCAGTGGGTCTGCACAAAGTATTTCTTTCATTTACAAAAATTTCACACCCATTTTTCCTACCAGTTCATAGGAGCCTTCCTCAGAAGCCTACACTGAATTGCAGTTAGGACAGCTATGCTTAGCACATGACTGAGCAATAATTAGCTGAGGAGAGAAAAAATCTGTTCAGTCCAGAGCAATCAGAAGTGGAAGAGAATTTTAAAACCTTCATTCCGAAGAGTATTTTAACAAAGAGCATTTCAACTTATTTCCCTACAATAAAGGAAATACATATTTAAGGTAACAATCTCAATCAGAAAGCATTAAAGAGCCAAAATGGATCAGGCATTATTTTAATGTACACTTTTACAATTGCTGTCTAAGTTCAAGCAAGTGCTTTTTTGTAGGTTTAGAAACATTAAAATACTGTGGCTACAATTTAGAAATTGATGAATTTCAATATCCCGCTTTAAATCGATTTCATGCCATCAGTTGTCTGGTCTCCAGCAAAAGCACATCATCGGTCACCTTAATGAATAAGCAAAAGAAGCCAAACAAAATTTCTCAAGTGCTGAAGTAATTTACTATGACTTGATAAAAATCTTCATTAAATTAGAAAGCATTCAAACCCCAAGCAAAAATCCACCTTGAGAAAAGAAAACCAAACAAAACTAGCCTTCCGTATCAAATCTGAGCACACTTACGCAGCCAGACAAAATGCATTTTTAAGAAAATAAAGCCAAGCAAGCACACAAGAGCAAGCTGGAGGTGAACTTACCACTTTGGAATTCTCTTTGTAGCGAAAAGCGAGCTGGTAGGCAGCAAACACCAAGGGCGGCAGCGTGAAACGAATGCGCTGGTTCCCCCCTGCCCCAAAGTGCTTCCGGGCAGTGTTGAGGATCTGGAACAGAAGCACCGTGAGCTCAGAGAAGTCTTCACAGAAACAAGCACTCAAGTGAAGCTCAGTGCCTGGCCTTACACATATTTTTAGATTAGATGTAGAATTCATGTAAATAACATGAATTTACAGAAGTCTGTAATCACCCATTATACACTGCATTAACCACTTTGGCTAATACACTTTGACTGGGGTGTTTGAATTTGCATTTCATATCTCTTCCACACAGAATGCATAATTTAAACTGAGATACTGTGAAAATCCTATAGTCCTGGATTTTTGATTTTTTCCTGCTGCTGCTGTATTGTAGAAAAATTCAATGCAAGCACTTGTGATGCTGAGGGAGCTACTGAGCATTTTTACTAAAAGTGTTAAGTAGCTCATAAAATTGGCTCCAAAAGATAATGTGACAAGTCCTTGGATGGCATTTAAAGGTGGTCAATCTGATTAAAGAAAAGCACTGCTAGATGAGAAAGACAGACTGACATTCAGAATCTTTGAAGAAACAGCTTCAATATCTCTTGCTATGTAAAGTCTTTTGGGGTAAAAACCTCAATTTTCTTGGTGCCAGCATTCCTTTGAGGGAAGCTTTGCTCTCTATTAGGAAAACAAAAAGAAAGAACCAACCAACCAACAAAAAGCCTTTCTGTTTTACCCCAGCAATATTCAGGAATAATGCAGCCAGTGACTAGCAGGTCCTGGAACACAACAGTCTCCAATTCCTGTACAACCCTTAAAGCTATGCTTCTCCCCATTACACAAGTTTCATTACACTTCAAGCAAGAATTTTTTATACTAGACCTTAAAGCCAAGCTAAATCAATGCCAGCAACGTCATGCACAGCTTGCACTTTATTCTGTTGGTCTGTTCTCTCTGTTTATACAGTATGATGCTGCTGCAGCTTCAGAAGAGTCAGCCAAATGTATTTCAGGCACAAACTGTAACTTCCCAGCAGTGCCCAAGCAGGCCTGACTCTGACTTGAGCTAACTAACTGTGCCATCTGCAGCAGCATCCAACTTCAGCACAGCATCTGCCAGCTTCTCCAACGGATTTGGCATAGACAGAATATCCCCAGCCCTCTGCCCTAACGCACACTTCTCAAGATAAGGTGGTCATTTAAACTTGAAATAAACTAAAGCCAGATATAGCAGATTAACAACACAGAGCTACATAAAACTACCACAGCTCAACTCAAACCATTACAAGTACCATAATGCTCGTGCTTCAAGAACATGTCAAACCTACTGTTACAGACGGACCATGCTGGGAGGAAGAGCACTTGTAACCAAGCAGCAGGATACTGCATGCTGTAGGAAGGCCCTATCCTTAGAGAAATTTAAATCCCTGAGGTCAAACATACTGAGCTGTATTTTCTCAGGCTTTTTGTGTATTTTGTTACCAAGAGAATGCAAATAGCACCGTACTCCAAACAGCACTTGCTGTGTCTTTGATAGATGGTTATATGAAGTTGCCAGAACATTAAGTGTTCCACAAACCAATACAGGTAGTTGCCACCTCAGGGGATGAAAACTTTAAATCAACAAATGCTTAAGTCCTCACCAGCTTGTTCTAAATAAACAACATACCATCCTAGCAGTAAAGGGGTTATATGGATGTTCTCTACCGAGTCTGTAATGCCAGAGCAGTGACGCCTCAGCTCCCAGCTTCACTCAAGTCTGGTATAGTCAATAACACAAGAACTTTGAGAGTTCAGAGAGCACAGACATTGAGAAGCACCAATCACCAACCAGGTACTGTTGGTCAGGGTCATCGGAACGCAGCAGATGAATAAATCTTCCCACAAGACTCTGCTCATCAGCAAAGTCCTCAGGGTCAGGATCTTCAGCGGGCTGATCTGGTTGATCCTGGATCAGCGTGGACACCAAATTCATGATAGCATCAACCTGTTAAATGCAATGTAAGTTCTGGTTACACTAGAGTAGTCCATAAGCATAAATTGCCAGCAATTGGGAACTGCTTTACAGCCACTCACAGTGGTTATGCTTTAGACATACGTGCCTTACATCCTGAAAGAGGGTCCCTCTCAGCACAAGTGAGACAGGACAGCAGAGCAGCACACAAGAAATTCAGATTCCTAAGGCTATGCAGCCCTCCTTAGGTAGCAGACCTAGTTTTAAAGGGATTCAGGTTCTCTGTCACTACTACTGTTCAGCAGTAGTGTCTAGCCTGAGATTTGGCAAGATCACAAGTAGCCTCTAGGATGACACGTGCAAAGACATTTAGGAACATGGGAGGAAGAATTACCAAGTGGGATAAAGCCTGTGCCAGGGGAGGCAGGGGCATGCAGGGGAATGAAGGCTAGGAAACAAAGCATGCCCTGCATGAAGTCACTCAGTGTGTGTTTTCAGGTCTTTGAGCAGTCATTTAAACATCTAGGTTTCAAGTTAATATATATCATACCTGGTCTTGGGACACAATTTCTGTGTTATAATCCAATACATTGCTAAGCACGTAACAACTCATGCTCTTCCTGGACTCGTAATCAAAGTATTCAAAAAGTGGGTGAAAATGTTTTAGTTTCAGAACTGTCAGGATATTGTTGTAAGTATCAACAGGGATTTTCAAAAGTCTAGTCAGCTCCTTTGAAACAGCACTGCTTGTTGCAATACTAAAAGAAAATATATGCAAAAAACCACAATTAATCAATAGTTCACACATGTAGACAGGTTTAAAGTCTGCCTCAGAATATAAATTCTGAGATACACAACAACAACTAAGCAACTTGCTGCTAGAGGGAAAGGAAATAAGAGTATCAAAACAAGTCTTATCTTGCTCTTTGGGACCTACAGAGACAAATGCATGTTTTAAGTTGCTGCTAGCAGAAGCAGAGACTGTCTGTAAATGCAGCAATGGCAGAACTCTAGGGTGCTGTAAGAGATGCCTTGATAATGCCTGCACACAGCTTAGCACACACATTGTGTGGCTGTACAGCACAACGTAGGCACAGGTGAGCAAGTCCTGGTTAGCCAGGCATTTGTCTACTACAGCTCAGTCCAAAAGCAGCGACCTTACACATCCAGAGCATGACTCTGCTATCTCACCACGTGGTGAAATGCAGAAGGCCTGATTTTAGGGTATTAATTGCCATGCCAAAGAAAATGCAAGCCACACTTACTGTTCCAGATTAAGTTTGTTGAATATTTCCACAGTAGTCTCCAACACCTTGTCAACATAGTCCACACGGTCTGGGTAGCATTTCATAGCCAGGTTAATGAGAGAAACTTGCAAAGACACCACATCCTCTGAGGGCATATCCTGCCGAGACTGGAATTTAACACAGCACCAAGTTGGTACAAAAGCACAGAACTTTGCAAAAAAAACACCCCCAAAACTGCAGGGCTACCCAGCATACCTGTATAACAGTAGCAACCTGCTGTGAAAAGATGTCAAACAGTTTGATATCTGCTGGGATACCAGGTCCATCTTCACGATGTGCAAATAAAGCTAACCTGGTGACAGAGCAAGAAAGCAGCTTGGTCAGGACAGCTTTTCCACTCCTCAAATACAGACCAGAAAGAGGTACTGGCAGAAAAAGCAAGTCCTTTAGGTATATTTGGGGAAGCTCTATTACAAGCAAAAAGGAAATTAATAGAAGTCAAAAGCCTTATGAGCAACTGAGGCTGGTAACTATCAGTCCTGGAAAAGAGCGCTGACAGAAAAGGCAAGGTGAAGAAGGAACAGGAAGGACATTTCATAATTGATGTTCTTCAGCTAGAAGCAAGTACTCTTTTTTCCAGCAGATAAAGAGGTATAGAGTAGGCTGATGGAAGAGCACATATCCTGCATTCATTCATTCAGTGATATTACTGAAATTAGACACCCAACTGCATTCTCTACCAAACAGCCTCCAGAAAAAGAAACCCACGGAAGAAATATCCTGACTTAACTATTCTTTGTCACTAAAGACAGACCGACATGTTTGGGACTTTCAATATTTGCAGAGACAAAATACAAAATAAACTTGAGAGGAATAGAGACGTGAAGAACACATTCTGGGGGTGGAAGCAAAAAATTGCTATCCAGCTAGCCTTCAGAAGATGGAGAGAGGTATTTCTATCTGTAAGAGAAGAAAGTCATGCCAACCACCACTTCTGCAAAAAATGAGATCCAAGATAAAAAGCATCTCTATTGGAAGACTAACACCTTATCAAAGTTGCAGCTTAAGACGCTCAGCACTGCTATCCTGACTTTCTAATTATTGAGATTATTCTACCTGAATTAGAGCAAGAACTACAAAAATATTTAGGAAAAGGCATCACATTAAAATTTTTCTTAATTTTCTCTGCAGGGTTCCGAAGTTTTGATTCTAAATGAACTCTGGGTCTGAAATAGAGAGACAGATAAGAAAAGCCCAGGGTGCCTAAAAACTTCACTGCTGGGAAAAATAAGACATTGAGCTATTCTTATATTTGACTAGGGTGGTAAGAAGCAGACTTTCTAAAGCCAGGAACAATCACTGTCTTTTCTCAGAGGGGCAAGGCAGCTTTCCTCGGCAACAGCTCAGTGTAAAGCCAGCAATGCTACAAGGTATGAACAAACTGCAGGCAGATGGCAGCACAATTAAAAGCCATGAATGGTTAAGGCAACAAAGATCCCAAAGCAGCAAGACTATTTGCAGAGATTCCTTTAGCAGGAAAGCCCCACAGGAATTAGGATAAAATTGTCACAAGCTTCTTCAGCAGTCACTGATGCTCAGATTCAATCATCCGATGCCAGCTGAAACAAAGACGAGAAATGCCAAGAGGCACAACCTACACAGGGCAGATTCACATCTTCACTACACACGACTGAAACTCTTGGCCACTGCTGCTACCAGCTCCACCACAAGAGCAGCATCCTCCCTACGTGCATAGACTCCAAGGACAGATCTGCTCATACGCTCCAACACTTGCAGTAACATTACAATCGAATCACAAGCTGCCCTACTACAAAGAACCTTTCTACCCTTGTCCCATAGCCCAACGTGAGGGCTCGGGAAGCCTTCAGGGGCCCAGCAAACCACAGCAGTGCTAAGTCTGGGAGGACTGAGGGTCACTGCTTGTAACAGTAAGAACACAGAACTTACAGTGGAGGCAATACCAAAGTTTCAGTCCTCTAAGCAGACACGACAGCAAAAGCTACACAAGGAAAGCCTTCTCACAAGAATGACACTGCCACACTCCAGTGTGGCAAGGCCTAGCAAAAGATCCTGTAACTCTGTTAAAACTAATCTCAAGACAGACAGTCCCAAAAATCAGTTACAGGCAACACTTTATTGGATTTGGGTATTTTGTGGTGTTTGCAGTTTACAGCTTCTGGGGTGGTTTTAAAGCTAACAAAGTTATGAAAAATTGGAGCCACAGCAGCAAAGTGTAGGAAACCAATGAACTGCTGTGAACTTCTATACACAAGGCAGCAAAGGCAGCATGGTGTCTCTGACAAACACACAAATACTGAAAGATATTCCAATAAAAACCAAGTCTTGAACAAATAAATCTGACATAGCCTGGAGGAAAGAAACTACAGACTTGGTAAGTAAAAAATTTGAGATCCTAAGTTATACCAGTCATGCTCAATACACACAA
This sequence comes from Pardalotus punctatus, assembly GCA_013400915.1. Lineage (NCBI taxonomy): Eukaryota > Metazoa > Chordata > Aves > Passeriformes > Pardalotidae > Pardalotus > Pardalotus punctatus. Next base: position 111,517 of record VZTX01018098.1, on the reverse strand, counting down.
GGCATTAGAAAAGATACAGTAGTCCTACTCATTGCTGAATGCCAGGGGGACCCAAGGTCCCTATGCTAACTCAAGTCCATACATTGGTACACGGACCAGAGGTATGAAGGTTCATTTCTGTGCAAATGCAAAGGACAAGGCTTTTTCTGAGGCTGAGACAAGCCACACAAGTGCACTTCTTTTCTGCAGAGTAAGTGCAGGTACTCACTGAAAATCTGTGTTCAGGTTGACCCTAAAGGTCTTTTCCAACCTGAATGATTCTATGATTTCTACCCCAAATCTGAATTCAGTGCAAGCAGTTTTAAGCAATACCTCCACAGGAGAAACATGCTGTTGGGAGAACAGGCAAGATGCTTAGTGGCAAGCTAAGAATTAAGAAGGTAGTTCTATTTCCTACCAGCTCTTTTCTGAAGAAGCATTGCTATGTTCTCTGATCAAACCTGAAAGGTAAAGCAACCCTGATACATGATTTAGCCATTAGGATCTTCAAGTTTTCAAGCAATACCTATGACTGATATGGCTGTCAAAGCAAGGCACTGCTGTCACTTCAGTTCAGAAACATGAAACTGTTCAATACTAAATGGGCTGCCTCCTGGCTTAATCTGTTTACAAGTTTTAATCAATCCATAAAGCAGGTTTCATTGGAAGCTGTGAAAGCAGAGTCCAGACAGCAGAAGCTACAGAAATAATATTCTTTACAGCCTTAATTACAGCTGATAGAAAGACAGGGAAACAGCGAAGTGATATCAGAAATTAAACACATTCAAAGGCTAGAAGAATTATCATCTGCTTGTGCACAACACAAACTTAATTTTGAGCCAATTTCCACCCCCTTGGTCACTCACCTGTCAATTAAAGCAATAATTATATTTTTCACATTCACATTTTGGTGCAGCTCAGCACAGGCTCTGAGAAATGGGTTCAGGGTTTGGAGGTGAAATTCATCTGGGAAAACCTGAAGTTTTAGATCAATAGTCATCAAGTTATAAACTGAATTTGCCCATTGTTACACAGAAGTAAAATGCAACAGAATAATTCTAAAGCAGATAGCCACATAGTAAGTACACTCTGGCCTATGAAGCTGACCTTGACTGGGTAAATGCATGAAGCAAGAGATGTGAGACAAACGGGTAACTTGAGGGCCCACCTATCTATTACAACTCATAACACAGGCACTGCTGCTCAGATGCTTTAAGCTACTGCAACCAGAGGAAGCACAAAATGGATCCATCTCCACTCTGCCCATCTGGTAAAAAACATAGAACAAGCCACTGTGTAAAAGTCCCAGTGATGAAGTTTTCCAGTCCATGAGGAAGATATAAAAGCTGCCTGAATCTGACTAAGTGTATAGAAGTGTCCCTGTGTCCCATCACTGCAACTGAATTTAAGCAGCTCACCTGTATGATGCACTCCATGAGGTACTCCTGAGCTAAAGCATCTCTACAGTTTACAACTTGCTCCAGTATTCCAGGCAGAACAATCTGGAATAGGGGAAATAAGTCTTGCAGCAGTGATTATACAATTACCTTCAAAGTTTATATTCACACGTGCATTTAATGCAAGTAGAGCAGAATTTCTAACAGTTCTCAGCTGATTCTCTACATAAAGGCTTTCTGATAAAAAGTCCCATTTTTCTGCAGCTCCATCCTTCAGAGAAAAAAAAAATAACCTACTGATCCCAGAAGTCTGTCCCTTTCATATATTATGCAAGCTTTCATCTCGTAAGTCCGTGCTACTGACTTTGCTGGCACATACTCAGGGTCTCAGCAGCACCACTCAAAGCTGTTTTCAGCAGCTGTATGGCTGAACTTACAAGGGACAGACTTTTAAATAATCCATTTCCTTCACTGTCATTTCACACAATAACAGTTCCCTTGAATGCTTCGGGAAGCACAGCCTCCCCACTTGTAAGGTCTATCCCAGAACACTGGATGTGTACACATCCCTTACACCAACCCATTACTCTGCAAGGAAAATGGAAATTAGGAAGCAATGTTTTAGAATTTCTTGTCACTGTTACAGACAAACTTATAGGAAAATGTGTGAATCATGTCCTTGGCCTCCAAACACATTGTATACCTTCATCAGTACTCAGAACTTTTCCTTAGGTCAAGAGGCTGAGAAGCACTGGGATTACTGAACTTTTAGCACAGCTCTAACACTTGCAGCTGCTCATCTGAAAGTCCCCCTAGTTTATCTGGAAAGCATTGGCAGAAGTCAGAAAGGATGGAGAGACATCCCACCTGCTTGTACCGCTCCACATTAACCCCCTCCAGCTGACTGAGGCGGACCAGGTTTGTTCCTACGAGGATCCTCAGCTCCTGCCTCTCACGCTCCCTTTTCTCTCTGTCCCGACTGTGGCCCTGGTGCTGCATTCGCACCCAGAGTTTGTTCATCTCAGCAAAGTTCAGCAGCACAAAATCCATCGAGTCACTGATGTCTCCGGTGGTTTCTTCACTGCAATTGATAAGAGGTTAAGAACAAAAAAGCTTGTCAGAGGTATTCATCCTTCCAGCCACTGGTGAACAAACAATTTTTAAGAAAGTTAGAGGGTGGGGAAGTGTGGGGTGGGATATCTGGGTTCACAAGAAAAGTTCATATCATCACTTGTGAGGAACCTTAGTGCTGGAAGGGAATTCTTAATGGACAAAACACCTGTCAAGTCTATGGAGTTCCAGCATATCTACTTCTCTCAAATCTGAAGAAAGTCACACAAAAGATTTAAGAATGCTCCATTAACAGAAATTTTATCAAGTTAGGGCCCATCCTTCTTACTCTGCTTGCTCGCCTTCATCTGGTAAGATATTCCTGGTACACTGCAGGAGATAGTTTCTAAGAAAGAGGCCTCTAAGAGGATGCTGCACTCCACGGCACATCTCCACCAGGTCTTTCAAAATATCTTTCCTGGACTGTGGAAATGACTTGACATAGACAACACCTACTGTTATCAGCAGGTACCTGCAAAAAACAGAGTCAAACAATAAATCATAAAGTAACAACATTACACTTAAAGGCAACTTGAAGTTCCTTTCTTACATTCTGGCAGGATTACCAAAGCACAAAAACCAATAAAATTATCATACAGGTCCCATTATTTTGGGTATTTAGTCAGCTTTCAACTCCTGTTCTCTGCTACAGGGCACAGCAAGTCTGAACAGCCACTGGACCTCCTTAGAACGTTTGATACACGGAATGTGTAAATGCTCACAAAGTTCTGAACGCTCTCAGCCCAGCTGGTCCGTACCTCCAGCATCCCACTAAGCTGGAAAACAGCTCTGGCACATACACGTAAGTAACCCATGATGGGGAAGTAGTTAAGCCTCTTCACACTGCAGTTTAGAAGGAGAGGAAATACACACTTTGAAACATCCCCAGCCTGTACTCATTCCCTCAGCACCTCTGTATCAGGCAACAGGAATATGTAAGATGCAAAGGACTGGTGCTCCAATGTATTTGGATTCCCTTTCACCTTAGAAGAAAAAAACTACAATGCTCAGAAGCTACAGGTATTTAGTTTAGAGGCCTCACCCCTCCCTGCATGCTCCTCTGCCTCATGCACAGGACCTCCAAGAAAGCATCACAAGTTTCATCAGGGAGAACCAGTCTACAGCAAGCAGGCAGGAAGACAACTCTGATGGTTACACACAGGGGGAAGACATTGTGGTAGCCATCAAACTCCAGAAACTGCCCGAAGATGCAGCCTGGCTCGTTCAGAGCCTCTGCCTGGCATGAACATAAGGTCAGGAATGTAAAACTTGAGTACCAAAAACACCTAAATCACAAGACTGACTATCTTAAAGATGTACGGCAGCCCAACAGTCAGATATTTGAAGATAAGCCCTACAGACGTTCAGTATAATTTCTGGCATGCTATCACTTCAACAAAAAAAAAAAAAACAAAAAACCCACAAATTCAGAAGCACAAAGATTCTAAGAGTGAAGTCACAAACTTTCAGCTTCCTTCTCACACTTCTTATTCTCTAAAAAGGCAGAAGGTTATGAAGCAACTACTGTGTGGGAGAAGCTAAGATCCAGACCCTCAGGTAACAGAAACAGTTAATAAATGCACAGTCAATCTCCCTGATCAGTGTGGTACTTGATTTATCTTCCACTGACCAGCTCTTTACCCAAAAGTCAACTTCATTCCAAGATTAAAATGCTTCCATCTTGGTCATGTGCAGAATTAACACTCTGACAGGAAGAACTGATCTTCTGCACCTCTACTCTTGGCCTAATTTCAGAAGTCTCACAGTAATCCACTCTTAAGGCAGGCAGAAATACTACTGACCATTGTAAACTGATTGAGAAGTCAATCATTGTCTGAACCCAGAGTCTGACAACTACTTAGAAAAAGCAAACAAAGCCAGACACCAACATATACACACTTACAGTCTTGGAATGATATTTCCAGCATACTGTACTAGCTCATAAAGGTCTGCCACTTTCCTGCCTTTGGCAAATTCGTCTGTCAGGTAGACTTCCAAGTAGTGTAGCTCATCAGAAATCGCCATGTCTTTTTCTCATAGTTAAGGATTTTAAGTTAGAATGCCTACAATATATTTTCATAGTCATCTGCTCATTCACACCAAGGAAGAAAGATGCTGTATGAAAAACAAACATGCCCAGGCAGACAGTACTTCTGAACCAGTAATCGCTATTGGGATAAATGTGCAAAATTAACCCCAAACCTTCAATCAATTTTTAGCATATTAGAAAAGGGAACAAAACTGGGAATAAAAGAGTTGTTTTACAGAGCTGATATTTTTTTAGAATTAGACTCCTGAAACCTCCCAGAGGAAGATACAAAAGACAATAAAGACCTGCTTTATACCAAAGAGAAAAAATAAACTTATACAGTGAGCAAACTGTGTGTTTTCCTACAATATATACACATAATTGAATACTTAGAAGAAAAGTGCTAACAAATATCTGACACAAGATACCATTGTACCAAAAAAAACCAGATGAACATCCCATTCCAAATTCAACATTCAACATTTCAACTATTAGTTTCCTCTTGAAAGGATACAGAGCTCATAATAGCTCTTTGGAGATAACATAGAAGTGCGCAGCTCCCCAAGCATGTTGGAAGCATGTTTCAGAGCATCCATGAGCTTGTTCTTGTCCTTCAGAGGAAGGAAGAGAGAATAGTCTGTTAGAAATTACACTAGGCAACTGCAGGACTTTTCATCTTTAAAAAAAAAAAAATCAACTGATTTAGTATCTAGCTTATACTATACCACCCATGCTAACTAAGTGGAATACTACACCTGAAAGTGGTAGGAAGGTATCTGAAGATAGAGCTACAGTAATAAACTGCAATACTAAGGACAGAAAAATCTAAAATCATTCTGCTTATGCAGCAGTCACAACCCAACACTCAGATTCTATCCAGCAAGCAAAATAGAATGTGTTTCCCTCCTCCAAATCTGGCCTATTATTTTTGCTCAGATCTCAAACATCTCATGGATCTTAGAAACCTCTAGGAGACAGACAATACACACTGCCACCATCACCTTCCCCTACCTCTCACCCACAGAAACACCTCACTGAAAGACACCACTTACTAATCTGCATCTAACTTACACCTCTGATGATTTAATCACCTGGCATCACAGGATCCAACCACAAACCTCTAATCTACCACGTAGCCAGACTTGAGCAACCCATCCTAAGCAGTAGCAGTACGATTTTAGGGAGAACAAAAAGAATTGCTAGTGTGATGCACTTAGTGTATTTATATTGTCACTTAATCACAGATAGCAGTGAAAAGCTCACCTGCAGCTACTTAAAGATTTCAAGAGCATTGTACTGAGTACAAAACTGGAAGAAGTGTTACATTTCTTGCTACTGTCATTTGGCTGCAAACAAAGTTATCTTGGCTAACCACAGGAAAACATATGGAAATATTTAAGTTTTCATTGCAACTTTAAGCAGTTTCTCCAAATAAAAATAGAGGCTTCTCAAACCCAAGGAAGCTATGTGTGAATACATAATCTGCCTGAATTGGCTACAATTCCAAGCTAAAAGTCTCAGCACAACACCAGCCACTGGTGTTTTCCAGTCACAGAAGAATTCACACATCAGTCTACAGTTAATCACTACAAAATTGATCCTATGCAGCAGGTAATTCATCAGCAGCCTCTCAGTCTGACAGTCACACCAAGACAAGGCTGCATGAAAAAAAAAAAACAGTGGTGGACATAAACAATAATCTCATAATAAAGTCCAGTTTAGGTTTATTTAAATGTAAGCACATAAACTATAAAGGTACATCTTTAACTTAACTTGTCAAACACTGGAGCAAAATCAGGAAGACACAATCAAAGAATATCCAAGGCTCACTCTCAGTTAGCAATTGCCTCATTTATTGGCAAAGCCTCTGGCACAAAAATGCATAAAGGGTTAATTTTCCTCACAGCACTAGAGATTGATATTGATTTACTATTTTATTCCTAGCAGACAAGAAACTTCATTGCATTTTAAAGTCACATTCTTACCAAGCATCTCTTCATCTGGAATGACTGCACCTTCACAGCCTGAATGGCTTCATCCAGGAGTTTTTCCTGTTCATCCTGAGGAGATTGCTGTGTTGTTGGCTGGAAGGAAAAAAAAAAGAAACGAAACAGAATTAGATTATTTTTATGAAGCTGTTTATGACTTGACTAAAACTGGGTTCCCACACTTTAGAATGCACTGCAAGTGACACTGCAGTGTGACCACTCAAGAGGTGTCCGAAATAGTTGCGTGACAAGTAAGGCAGAAAGCTCAAGTGCTCTGCAAAAACCTGAGGGGATTACAGGTAGCCTGTGAGCACCAATGCTTCTTGGAGAGCAAAGTCATGGGGGCAGAGCAGGGTCAACTTTTCCTCTTCAACATGTAGAGATCAAGAATCCATTGCAGGCATCTGGGAAGAAAACTCCAAGAAAATGCAAAGACACGACTATGCAGAGAGGAAGTACTGTTGTTACAGCTTCAAAGCAATGCCCAGACCACACACTGCAACTGCACAGATGCTTTCTGTGCTCACAAGTCACAAGTTCTCAACTGCTATCTGAGCCACACCATTCTATGCAGGACAAGTTTCAGATAAGCAAAGGATAAAGTACAGTTTGTGCATTCCAGAAGGTAGAAGCTACTTGCAGAAGGCAATTGAAAGCAGAAGAGAAACAACAACTCTTCATGTCTCCTTGTCCCAGTCACATTATCAGAGTGAATCTCTTGCTTCCCCTCAGAAAGGCACATTCTATGCCTTCAACAGAAACTTTCACCATCTTTTGACTTTCCAAGGTTCAGACTGCATTTTCTTAAAACTTTAAATAAATCCATTGCTTACATCCTTAGATTTCCCCTCAATCCAGCTGTAACAGGCCTCCCCCTACTGCAGCTGCTCCCTACCCTCTACCAGAACAATGAGATCAGTTTTTACAAGCATCTTCAAGTTATTCGCTCAGATGTTCAAATTTACTTAGACCAGAACCCCTAATGCTGTCCCCACTTGCACCCAGCCTTCCTCCTAACACCTTACAAGGAAACACTGCCATCCACCTCTTGTTCAGGATCAGCCTTCAACACCTCATCAGAGAACCTCCACCTTTCTCAATCTTGCAGTTTGTTTTCAGATGGTCCCTCCAAAATACTGTTGGAGATAAAAGCACCGATGTAGTCTCTCAGCTACATCTTCTCTACTCTTGACAAACACCAAGCACACTGTGATTTACACAGCAGGTTCTCTGAACCTTCAGCTTCAGTAAATACTCAGCTATTTATACTTGTTCCCTTCATCCACTGTGTTCAGAAAGTCCCTGGTCTCCCCTTTTTAACTGCATTTCAGTAACAAGCTGGAAGGCCACGAATTACATCACCCTAATGTTTTTTAAAACTGTCTTCAGTACCAACTCCCACGTGCCCCATGCATGGAGTACCCAGAAGTACCTGCTGAAAACTGAGATTAAAACTGAGGCCTTCATTAAAATAGAGAAGTTTTAGTTAAACACCAATTTAATGGTTATAGACCATTTCACACCCGTTATTTCCTATATGTAACTGGGTTCTTGCTCTGCAGTTGAAATCTCCCCGTTATCCTTTCCCACATCCAAAAAACAGAGCGCCTCGATCAGGCCCTAACAGGCAGTGAAACTCTGCTCTTGAAGCTTCTCAATCACCCAGCTGGACAAAACCAAGGCTGATATGATCCAACACAGGTGACAAACCTGCTTCAAGGAGGTTATATGAGAAAAAAGTTCCTTCCAGTCAACACTTCTGTGATCATGTACTTCAGTAATATTCCAACTATGCACAATAACTAATTAAGAAGCATCTTTAGTCAACAGAAAAAGCCATCTCTGATAACAAGAGTGACTGCACCTCTTACAAAGCTCTCTCTATATATATAATTAATCAATGTGCAGGTCTTCCAAAAATTATTTAAGCATAAGGGAAAAGCAGCAACTATGGCTAGATGATCCTATTTCCCAGGGAATTCAATAGCTACAAACCCTTAGACAACCTCAAACTGTGAAACGAGTATGTTCTGCCAGCAGAAGTTTGCTGGCATTGCTAAGCTTTAATTATTCAATGGCACATCAGACTTTTAAGGAACATAAAATGACAGTGCTGGGACTAGTGTGCAGTAATCAATATCAGAACATCACATAACAGACTGGCTGAATTATGTCTATGCCAGGATGCTGGTTACACTCTACAGTCCCCTGAACCCATATCAGTGCTTTAGAGAAAATAAATCACTACTGAGCTGACTGCCATACGCTCTGACCACATCAAATCTCTATGAAAGCACAGCTAGGAACAATGCAGCAGTGCTAGCACCAACCACAGCTTCCTAAGCTCCCTTTCTCCTGATGGGTGTTCAGCTTACACAGCCACCAGCCCTGCTCTACCATGCCCAGCTGCTCACAGGGCCAGATAGCGCTGGGAGAGGAGTTTAGGCTGTAAACCATCAAATAAGATGCAAAACGAGCCCAGCTGATTAAGAGATTACCATTCACCTCATTCAGCCCAAAACCACATCAACACTGCAAGCAGGGCTGCAAAAAGAAGGGTTTTTAACAGCAACACCAAGCTAAAGAATTTATTGAAACATGCACTTTTTTGCTACAACCCCAAGATTATTTGGCTGAGTCCGCATGCATTGGTTTCCTTACTTCTGGTGGGCAAACACACTGGTTACAGCATTATGGCTACAAGAAGTTTGGGACTATGCTTTTCATGATACCAGCTATGAGCTAAGCAGATATATCTGCATCTTCTTACACAACTTTAACCACTGTAGTTTATAGGCAGTTGGGGAAAAACTGGAGTTTCATTCATCTATAATCAACCAGAGTCAGCTTTACATCAAACTCTGTCTGCATTAACAAAAAGCACAGAATACTTCCATTTCTGCTCTAAATTTGAACAGCCAGACCCCACACTATATTCAACACTGGCATCATACCAAATACATGACTGAAATACATACATTCATCAACAGAAGCATTTTCACGTTAACACAAAATATTAACTTATTTCTTCAGTATCTCTTCAAAATACAGAGAATTAAGAAAGAGGAAAATTCAATTTGTGTCAATTTGAAGACTGACAAGTTGATCGGTCCAAATAAAGATGTCTTTACTACAAGGGCATTGCATTTCATGTCTGAAGAAAAGACAATTGAAGCATTACAGAGTGGCACAGGTAGCAAAATAACCTACACTACTGTCAGAAGCATAGAACAGAAGCAGTTGTGTTACTTGAGGGTTTTTTTGTAGCAACTTCTGTAGGAATAGAAAACATCTGAACAGCAGCACTACTGAACAAGTTCCAACTCTCTTACTTTTCAAAGTCTGAATATTTACCTTTTTCTTCCAATTTCAGAAGGCCAGCTACTTTGAGCTTTAGAACTGTAGGGGTTCCCAACCATAACCTGATTATTATCAAGTGATACACAAGATCACATCAAGACACACATATCCTGCTAACACATGCCTGAAGTTTGAGGATGTGGCGACAAAAGGCAAGCGAAGGAAAGAGAACACATAGCAAAAGCCTACCAGTGACATCCAGCAGGGCACACACTGAATAAGAACACAGTTCTGTCAGATTCCACATCAAATAAAGCTGTTTATGTTCTGTATCTTCCACTTAAATTACCAACCTAGTAACATAAGACAGTATTATCAAGTATCATTTTACCAAAAAAGCAACTGTGGAGTCCTAGGCCCATCTACAAAATCAATCTTAAACATAAGGTTTGGAAGTAGAAGACACTTTGACACTGGGCCAAAGCAGCAGCACTCTGTAACTGAGGCACAGAATATCCTGCCCTGTCAACTACCTGTACAGTAAGGTATAAACCCCTGCATGAACACAAGAGAAGCAATTTATAGCAATTATGCAGCCATTTAGACTTCTAATGTCTGAGCTATCCCACACCAGATACACTACAAATGTCAAAGAAAAAAAGGACAGTTGATGTGAAGAGTTTTCTGCTTTCCTCATTCCTTCCTCTGAAGCGATGAGGAAGCAAGTGAGCAGAGGAGAAGGGACAGAGAACTGCCTCTCCCAGCGGCACCAGCAGCTGCTGCACAAGAGACAAAAGCCTTGTGCTACCTTTGAAGACAGGCAACTTAGCATAAGTTACCCCATGCAAGTTATGGAAGTCAAAACTCACAGCAGACCAATCTGGAGGGGGGTGAGGAAAGCTGTCTTTTCGGTGTGCTTTTTTTGCCCCTTTCAGGTTTTGTCTCTTTGCCTTTTTTTTCTTTTAATAAAAAGTAAGCTGTAAGTTGCCTAGGAAAACAATTTTTTTAAACTCAAAACAGCTTGAAACTCTCTGACCAGACTAGCTAATACAAGTTATCCTGCAGATAACAATTAGGGAAGTGTATTATTGCAGCAGCAAACATTACTCTGGATAATGCCTATCCTCATAACAGCAATTACTCTTGAACATACAAACCAAACATGACATCTATTGTAAGATTTACTCATTTTCTAACACTCTGTTCCATGAGATTCATATTTAGTTCCGTATTTGACATTGAGCTGCACTCTAGAGATGGCCCAAAATAATAATGTGCTGACTTAGTCCATTTAAAAACCTGGTACCTTGCAGGAGGCAAGAACAATACAGTACTGAAAGAGAGCAGAGTTCAAGGAAGCTTGAAAGCTCATGTTCTGACTCACGGCTGTCTTAAGCTGCATGCAGAGCATAAATAATGATGAGTAAAAGGTTTTGCTTCCATTCCATTCTAAAATGCATTTTCATCTCATCTCCAAAAGTCCTTTTCTTTAGTTAACTGATGTGCTCACAGCCTATTCCACATGCACTTCCTTCTGTTTGCTCATATGCTTGCACTGAATACCACAACAAATGACATTTACCCAAGGAGGTTTTCCTGCCTCCTCCCAGCTGGGTGCTATTAAGACTACCTGCCAACACATCACTGTTGAGACATTTCAAATTACTGCTACCCAAGAGAGAGGATGGGTGAGCTACAGCAGCAGATCAGGACACTGCCAGCCTACAGCTGAAGCCTGGGTGCACACAGTGCCCTGCTGGGTAACATATTGAGGGAATTATAAAATAAATCTAAAAAAAAACCCATAAGCATTTGATACCATACAGGAAGCATTTCCCTGCAACACTACAGACTCCAGAACTTCTATTATACCTCAGAGTATAGGAGCTCAGACATACACCAGAGAGATTAAAGCATTTTTCATGTGTTGAAACAGGTACTTACTGCCACAGGAAGCCACAAGATCTATTAAGTACTAAAGAGATGGACTTTTTATTAAGGGTATAATCAAAACCAGCCAGAGCCCTCTTAAAACAAGTCATGTTAAAGACACTTAAGCATTCAGCTTCAAGGTTTAAACCACGCTCAGCCATAGGAAATCGCAGGGGAGCCTAATTTTGTAGAGGGAATTATCCCATGTTTAACACCTGTGATTATCCCATGTTTAACATCTGTAACTTTGTTTTTTATGAATCATCTGACAATAGCTATTCTTAGAAAGAAGCCACAAGACCAGACAAGTCTCTGGCCAGTTCCCATGGAAATAGCAAACATTGTTTCATTTCTCAGTTAATGACTATACCAAATATTTGTGTGGAGGACAGAGACTGGTGTCTATATAGATGTAGCATTTCCCATCACTCAATTCAGTATTTAACATTCCTCTTTCAAGTACCACTACAGGTTTTTCCCCCCGTCCCCAAAGATACACATACGAACATACATACAACTTTAAAAAGAAAGTCTGTTGCAAAAGCCTAAGAACTGTGGAATATCTTCTTTATAAAGCATTCAGTTATTTTCTGCCTCACTATCTATAAACTGTTAGTACAGTTTACATGCCACACTTAGGCTATTTACACATTGTGGTGGTTACAGCAAGTGCTGCTTAAAATTTTACTGAATATACCACTGAAAGCAGATTAAAGACATTTTTGTTTTACTAGGGAACTTGATTGTTCCCTTATTTTCATTGAGGATTGAAAAGCATTCCTCAGTACCGATTATTTCCATGGGGAAATTTCAGGTTTCACAGAATGAATGAGGCTGGAAAGGACACCTGAGATCGAGTCCAACCTATGGCCAAACACCACCCTGTCAACCAAACCACGGCATTCAGTGCCATGTCTAGTGACCAGTCTTTCCTTAAACACCTCCAAGGACCGCGATTTCACCACCAATGTCTAATCACCCCTTTCGTGAATAAATTCCTCCAAATGTCCAACTTGGCACATCTTAAGACTAGGTCCTCTTGCCCTGTTGCTAACTGCCTGGGAGAAAAGGCTGACGGTCACCTCGCTGCCCCCCTGCCTGTCTAACAAAACACCAAGATCTGCGGCAAAGAGCGCTAATGAGCTGTACCCACCAATGCAAAACCATCTCTTCTGCCGGAAAAGAAAGGAAGTTTACTCAGGAAGCCTACGACAGCAGTCTTGGAGGGTCAGAAGGGAGCGGAGCGCAGGCTGCGAGGCGGACCGGCACAGCACACGTGCACAGCACCAGCAGTGACACAACCCCGGCTTCAGCACAGGGGAGTACGGCAGAACAGACCGGAACTCCGACAGCTGGTGCGGCCGCAGCTCCCCAGTAAAAACACCGCCTTTCCCCGCGCCCCTAGGAGCCAAGGGGCTGAACCCAGCGAGGCGGTGCCCCGGCCCAGGCCGCGGGCAGCGTTACCGCCGACACAACGGGCCCGGCCCGCACCTCAGCCCCGCCCGGGCCGGACCGT